>PIJE02000478.1:222725-331238 GCA_002895965.2 Coryphaenoides rupestris
AGTACAGACCATCCACTCCACTGACTGTATACACACTGGGCACTCGCACCTAATCCCCTCTCCCAGTACATTGGCCGGTGTGCTGTGCAGATCATAGTGTTGCCGTGCTATAGTACATGCCCTGCTGCTTGCCTGTTAAGGTTTTACAGGGACAGGAATTTGCCCACATGGAGCACTGTGGCTTTGTAATTGGTTTAAAGGGACTTAAAATAGAAGAAGTGCCATGCATTGGTTTACCAGCAAGTAGCTGAGTCAATGTAACCTTTGTGTAGCCTAGTTGGGTGAACTCTGTTAATCGCAGTCACTGTAGTCTCACAAATCAGACTTTAGTGAACACAAACTCGGCCAGCAGTAGTAAACTGTTAAGAAGTGTCTGTAAATGGTTTCAAATCAGCATTGTGTAGACTGGCCATTATAGAAATACAAATCCGCTTCTGAAAGTGCCATCCACTCGCATGAATATCTCTGTAACCAAACAGGAAACAAGGCGTAACTCGGCACCTTGCAGCTTTTGGTTTCCGGCCAGCTTGGAGCTGCCACCCCCCCAGAAGTTCTGCTATAACCAGTGGGGGAGATCAGATCTTTTACTGAAGTAAAAGAAGTAATACCACACTTTAGAAATACTTTGTTAAATGTAAAAGTCATGCATTGAAAATGTTACTTAAAAGTAAAAAAGTATTAGCATCAACATATACCTAAAGTATCAAGTACAAGTACTCATTATGGCCCATATATATTATATTATTGGATTATAATTATTGATGCATGTAAAGGGAGAGGTTGAATATAGAGGTGAATACCGCCGCTAAATGGTCGGCGCACCCTCTGTGGACACGGCCTGGAATGCCGTCTGCCCCTGGAGACTTGTGTGGGTTTATTCCTCACGTTCTCCTCAGGTCAGCCGTGGTTATGGACAGAGTGCAGCCGCCCTGGTCCTCAGCTAGCCTCGCTGTAGGAATGGTGTTGCTCACATCAAAGCTCAGAGAGAGGCGGTTATCACTGCTATTTCTACCTTTATAGTCTGTGATGGCTCGCAATCCGCACCACATCACGTCTATGATCAGAGCTGTGGTAGTTAGACTCCAACTTGTCCTTTTTTGGCATTTCTGATGGCCCTCCGAAGACCATATCTGGACACCTGGCCTCCGGGTCCCCAGAGCTATAGGCAGAGGACCGGGCGTTTAGTTTAGCACGGACAAAACCATTAACCCAGGGCTTTTGGTTGGGGAAAGTCCTAACATTGACCCTCAGGACGACATCATCGACACACTTGGAGATGTAGGCTGTGACAGAGTCTGCGTATTCATCAATGTCCCCATTCGCTGCAACACAGAACATCTGCCAGTCTGTGGTTTCAAAACAATTCTGTAGAGAGGAATTGTGTTCATCCCTCCAACATTGAACTGCCCAATAGACCAATTTTTACTGTTTTAGTCGTTGTCTGAAGGTTGGGAGGAGGGAGGGAGTATGGAGAGGTTATCCACCTTACCAAAGGCAGAGCAGGGGAGGGGCTTGTAGCTGTTCCGTAGTATAGAATAACAATGGTCAACAATCTGATCACCACAGGTAGGAAAGTTAATGTGCTGGTGATATTGAGGCAAAACTTTCCTCATATTAGCCCTATTGAAGTCGCCAACAACAATAGACGCTGCCTCAGGGTGAGCGTTCTCTAGACCAGTGATTCTCAACTGGTGGGTCAGTGGGTCGCGGGCCTTTGCCTGGGCAAAAAGTAAAAAAAAAGAAGAAAAATCCTGTGCTTTTATTTTGAAGGGGATTTTTAATGCAGCGGAGTGCTGTCTATTCACACTCAGGGCCGCCCCTCCCTAAACGCAGAACACGCGCTGTGCGATGGGCCGCGTTTTGTGCAATATGCGAAATGGAAGCGCAACTGCGCTACCGTGAGGTGCGCCTGACAAAGTTCTGTTAATTGTTGGTCCTGGTCCGGGGGGGAGGGGGGGGGGGGGGTGAGCATGACAAGCTGACAGGTTCAAACTGCACCATCTTTTCATTAAATAAGTTTATGAAGCTGAACATTTTCCTCGATTTGGGTCACGGCTTGTCATTAAGGGGTGATGGTGGGTCCCGAAGCCAAACCTGTTGAGAACCACTGCTCTAGACCAATTACTCCATACAGCTCCTCTAGCATGTGCGTTGTATCTGCTAACGGAGGGATGTAGACTGAATTATCAAGGGAGCCATACTTTTATAGATAAGAGCTCATGGTCCGGTGGTCCGCCTCTGCCCCAGCGTTTATCTGACTCCCTTGATCTGTCCTGGAGAAACCAGCAGGGGCAATGGCTGAGTCGGGTACCGTAGGGTCCAGCCTTGTCTCCGTAAACGCCATCATGCAGCAGTTTGCAGTATGCTGCCGAAAGTAAATCTGTGCGTGCAGTTTTATTGTCCAGGGATTGAACATTTGCAAGCAAAATGGTTGGTAGTGGCGGGTTGTGGCGGCATGTTGGTGAGAAACAGACCGGCCAGAGGACAAAGGGTTTACAGCTTGTACTCCGATAATCCGAAAAAAAGTCTGAAAAGAAAATCTCTGCCAATTGATGCACAAACATCCAAAAGTGCTTGTCGTCATACTGATATCTCTCTCTCTCTCTCTCTCTCTCTCTCTCTCTCTCTCTCTCTCTCTCTCTCTCTCTCTCTCTCTCCCTCTCTCCCCTCAGCCTGATGAGATGCTGGAGCCGTTCTTTGACTCCCTGGTCCGCCAAACGTCCATCCCTGACCTCTTCTCCCTGCAGCTGTGTGGCGCAGGCTTCACCCAGAACTACTCCCTGGGCAGCGCTACCGTCGGAGGCAGCATGGTGAGAACCCCTCTCACCCCCCCCCAAAAAATACCCAGGAACAGACAACAATACATCAATACACACACAGCCATTAGACTTGGCTGAGATTACACTCAGCCATTAGCAGTGTGTATTTTGAAGCAGCCAGTCTTTTGATTAGAAATCTGGCAGCATTATGATACTTTAGTCCATAAATAGTAATTGGAGAATGAAGGGATACATTTCTTCCCCCGGATGCTGAATGAATTGCATTTATATACCGCTTTTATACAAAGCGATTTACATAGCCTCACATTCACCCATTCATATGCACACTAATACACCGAATGGCGGTGTCGCCATGCAAGGCAACAGCCAGCTCGTCAGGAACAGGAGCAGTTAGGTTTAGGTGTCTTGCTCAGGGACACCTCAACGTCCACTTTGCTAGGGAGAGCCAGTGATGGAACCAGCAACCCTTCTGTTGCCAGCCAACCGATCTACCTCCTGAGCCACTGCTGCCACCATAGAGAAATACGTTTCATACTTAACTTCAAGTAATTGCTGAGTGTGATGTGCACGATATATACTTATATAGATAGGTAGAAAACTAAATAAACTGCTGTGATTGACTCAAGTGAACAATTTTGATCTCTGCCTCCAGGGGGGCTGGTTACATTTTCCTTCATTCATTTCAGTATTTCCTTCCTTTCATTCGTTCTACCTGCCCCTGGTCTCTCTGCATGGCCCTGTATTCACAGATCATTGGGGGCGTGGACCCATCGCTCTATGTGGGAGAGCTCTGGTACACGCCCATCCGTCGGGAGTGGTACTATGAGGTCATCATCGTGCGCATTGAGGTGAACGGACAGGACCTGAACATGGACTGTAAGGAGGTGAGACCCAATGAGGAGGCGTCACGGACAGAGGGTGTGTGTGTGTGTGTGTGTGTGTGTATTACTCTACACTCCTCTAGCATGTGCGTTGTATCTGCTAACGGAGGGATGTAGACTGAATTATCAAGGGAGCCATACTTTTATAGATAAGAGCTCATGGTCCGGTGGTCCGCCTCTGCCCCAGCGTTTATCTGACTCCCTTGATCTGTCCTGGAGAAACCAGCAGGGGCAATGGCTGAGTCGGGTACCGTAGGGTCCAGCCTTGTCTCCGTAAACGCCATCATGCAGCAGTTTGCAGTATGCTGCCGAAAGTAAATCTGTGCGTGCAGTTTTATTGTCCAGGGATTGAACATTTGCAAGCAAAATGGTTGGTAGTGGCGGGTTGTGGCGGCATGTTGGTGAGAAACAGAGGACAAAGGGTTTACAGCTTGTACTCCGATAATCCGAAAAAAAGTCTGAAAAGAAAATCTCTGCCAATTGATGCACAAACATCCAAAAGTGCTTGTCGTCATACTGGATAAGCGACAGTACAGCATGTACAAAGACAAAAACAATAAAAACAATAATAAACAAAAAACAACGTACTGAACGCAGAGCCATTGTTAGTGCCACCATCTTACTGCACACCGGAAGATGTAGTGAAGTGAACTATAATGTAGCATGAAATATAAATACTCAAGAAGAGTACAAGTACCTCAGATTTGTACTTAAGTACAGTATTTATAATTATGAATTAAACCTAAATTCTCAATTCTTCCTCAATTTTCCATTATTTTCACCGCCCCCCACCCCCCCCTCCAGCTCTCACTCCTACAGGGATCTGGGCCGCAGTGTGTATGTACCCTACACCCAGGGCCGCTGGGAGGGCCAGCTGGGCACCGACCTGGTGTCTGTGCCTCACGGACCCAACGCCACCCTGAGGGCCAACATCGCCGCCATCATCCAGTCCGACCGCTTCTTCATCAACGGGTCCAACTGGGAGGGCATCCTGGGTCTGGCCTACACCGAGATAGCCCGGGTAAAGTAACCTCGGGGCTCGAGGGGAGTGTTGCTTATGAGATTAAAGGTGCTGTATGTAAGATTTAAGAGCCGTTATTTGGGTGTAATTTGTTATAAATGGCATAGACATCCGTCAGCCATCGGTGAGTTGTGATTTGTTTCAAGAAAACTGCGCCTGCCTCTGTACAACACCATTTCAATGCCTCGTTCAAACGCCTCTTCCGCCTCCTCGGAATCCGTTGTTGACTTTACCAAGGCCTAATTATGTGCAAAACCGTAGATCCGTGTAGATCCGACAGTGGTGGTAAAATAAATAGGTTGATGCATGCATTACTTATTGCTAGACGATAGTGATTTCTGTCACTGCAGCTACTTAGCCTGAAAGCCACATCCAAATGAAAACTAGTGGCACTGAAGATGCAAGCACACACACGGTATCAGTGATGTTTGAGGGGTAGGTGGGTGTGTGGAGAATAGTGACTTGATGAATGGGCCAAAGATGTCTTGGACTTTAAATGAGAGTACCATTGTAGTTGTTGTTGTTACTGTCAAATGTTTCTCTCCCATTCGCTTTCTCGATGCCTCTGTCCCCAACGCAACAATTTGCTTGGTTTAACTATATCTTCATGTACCTCTTTCACTGCCTACCTACTGACTCATACTCACATCTCTATATCTCTCTCTCTCTCTCTCTCTCTCTCTCTCTCTCTCTCTCTCTCTCCCTCTCTCCCCTCAGCCTGATGAGATGCTGGAGCCGTTCTTTGACTCCCTGGTCCGCCAAACGTCCATCCCTGACCTCTTCTCCCTGCAGCTGTGTGGCGCAGGCTTCACCCAGAACTACTCCCTGGGCAGCGCTACCGTCGGAGGCAGCATGGTGAGAACCCCTCTCACCCCCCCCCAAAAAATACCCAGGAACAGACAACAATACATCAATACACACACAGCCATTAGACTTGGCTGAGATTACACTCAGCCATTAGCAGTGTGTATTTTGAAGCAGCCAGTCTTTTGATTAGAAATCTGGCAGCATTATGATACTTTAGTCCATAAATAGTAATTGGAGAATGAAGGGATACATTTCTTCCCCCGGATGCTGAATGAATTGCATTTATATACCGCTTTTATACAAAGCGATTTACATAGCCTCACATTCACCCATTCATATGCACACTAATACACCGAATGGCGGTGTCGCCATGCAAGGCAACAGCCAGCTCGTCAGGAACAGGAGCAGTTAGGTTTAGGTGTCTTGCTCAGGGACACCTCAACGTCCACTTTGCTAGGGAGAGCCAGTGATGGAACCAGCAACCCTTCTGTTGCCAGCCAACCGATCTACCTCCTGAGCCACTGCTGCCACCATAGAGAAATACGTTTCATACTTAACTTCAAGTAATTGCTGAGCGTGATGTGCACGATATATACTTATATAGATAGGTAGAAAACTAAATAAACTGCTGTGATTGACTCAAGTGAACAATTTTGATCTCTGCCTCCAGGGGGGCTGGTTACATTTTCCTTCATTCATTTCAGTATTTCCTTCCTTTCATTCGTTCTACCTGCCCCTGGTCTCTCTGCATGGCCCTGTATTCACAGATCATTGGGGGCGTGGACCCATCGCTCTATGTGGGAGAGCTCTGGTACACGCCCATCCGTCGGGAGTGGTACTATGAGGTCATCATCGTGCGCATTGAGGTGAACGGACAGGACCTGAACATGGACTGTAAGGAGGTGAGACCCAATGAGGAGGCGTCACGGACAGAGGGTGTGTGTGTGTGTGTGTGTGTGTGGTAGGGGTTGCACGACTTCTGATTTTTTCAAGTCGACTTTTCTATCAATAAAGTCGACATAACGTCGACGCGTCGTTGATGACGTCATCACATACACACGCACGCAAAAAACAGACAGAATGGGCTGTCCAAAAAAAAAAAAAGCACGGGTATCCTCTGCGCAAACAGCCGCTCGAAATCGCTTAATTTTCCCGCCACCGGCCACCGCATTTGCGACATGTCCCGCCAAATATCGTAAAGTGTAATAAAAAAAAATAATTACAATATTCTTAAAGTGTGAAATCACGTGGTCAACGACGCGTCGACGTCTCCCAGTAGGCGTCGACTTGTGGTAGTGACGTCGACGCGTCGATTCGTCGACTTTTCTGTGCAAGCCCTAGTGTGTGTGTGTGTGTGTGTGTGTGGGTGGGTTTGGGTGTGGATTTGAGTGTACTAGCTACACAGGGGGGTTTGAAAATAGAGTAATATATATTTGGGAATAGCTATTCTTCTTTATGGGATGCTGTCTGAGATGTCAGAACATGTATTAAAGGAGATATATTATGCCCTTGCCCTTATGTTCCTTGTGCATCCAGTGTTTCCATTCTAGGAGCCTAGTGTCTGGGGAGGGGAGAGTTTCGTTGAATAATGAGTATTTCTGTAATGTCTTGTAATGCTCTGCTTATGGCACCTTGCTATTGTCTGGATTCAGTACAACTACGATAAGAGCATCGTGGACAGTGGGACCACCAACCTGCGACTGCCCAGGAAGGTGTTCCAGGCGGCCGTCAAGGCCATCGAAGCAGCCTCGTCGGTCAGTCCTGCTCATAGAACACAACAGCATCTCCATTACCCTCGCTGTCCGGTCTCTGTTTCCACACTGTGCCCTCCACTATGCGTCAAGCCCCCCGCCCCAATCCTGCACCCGATCGAGTCTCACGACTCAGTCGGGGGAAGGTCAGGGACACGCGATTTAGCCACGCCCCGTGGAGTCGGGAAGGCGACATTTTTTTTTAACAGGTTTTATCTTATCCGGCAAGATCTCCAATTACACTGGCAGCAGCCAATGAGATTTGAGTTTTTTAAATGTTGGTTGGATGTTTATTTTACAATATATAATGTGCACAATATCGAATTATAATTGCGCTATACAACAAACTGCCAAATTTGAATTTGACGAAAATGGGTCTCGTCCCGACGTGATGGCTATCAGACAGCGGTGCTGACATTTATTGTTGGACATTTATTTTAGAATATACTGTATGTATTATATTACACATAAGCAAGTTATATTTATTCTGTTTACAACAAAGTTGGATTTGGTTGAGCAGCTGCTACCAGTTTGTTTAAGTGTTTGTTTCGCACAATTTAGAATATAGACATAACCTACAGATAATCTATAATATCTGTAGGTTATATTTACTTAACATTTGGCTAAATTGGAGTTGTTTGTCAAAGTGTTTGGTGGGTAGAGTCCTCATGTGTGTACCACCGTATGTTCTCAGTCGCATAGTGTGAAGTTGGCCCTGACTTTAAAAGTCACGTAGTGGAGAGCGGCCTTTAACAACATCTAACACATCTAAGTCAGGTTACTTTCGGTTGAGCACACTTTACTCAACAACGTCCCAACCCATCTCTGAACCCAAAGGACAATTCCCGTGTGCCCAACAGCCACATACTCACACATCAGCACACCGGAGTTGGCACCAATTAGTTTTTTTTTTGTTCTCGACAGAGCTGCAAGCAGCAATACCAAAAGCCACGCAATCGGCCCGTTTTGAATGGCCACGTGACGAGTATTATACAATCGCACATCAAGCGTTCATACAAAGCATGTCAACAGTAGGATAAGAGGATGGTGACCCATTTACTTCTGTTGGATCCTCACTGGCTTTGGTCTCTGTGCAGACGGAGCAGTTTCCTTCGGGCTTCTGGCTGGGGGAGCAGCTGGTGTGCTGGCAAGCCGGCACCACCCCCTGGCACATCTTCCCCGTCATAACCCTGTATCTGATGAGCGAGAACCGCAACCAGTCCTTCAAAATCTCCATCCTGCCACAGGTAAGCTGTGCAGAACCCTTGCCTTGTGATCAGGAGTTCCACAGCCTGGAGATAGGTCCTGGCCTGCAGTGTGTATGGTATATGAGATGCAAGATACAGAATACGTTGATTTCTTGATTAAGTATTACCATAGGATTTTTGTACTCTTTTAATGTGTAATTTTCCTACTATTCAATCATTTTACTTACCTGCCCAGGGACTACGGGCTAAAACCTTACAACACCGTACATTACATCACTCCTTGTTTTATAAGGTTAATGTCCTTTGTACTTTGTCCCTGTTCAAATAAAGAAATGAATTCATTGACCTTCAGTGATGTTAAAATGTGTAGTTTCTGAAGCTTTTCAAATAAGCTTGCTATTCAAGCAAGCATTCTTTGTGTTGGTTGCAATGGAAAGGAGACCTTGTGGGTGGACAAATTAAACTGTAATTCAACAAAGATAGATGATCATTCCACTGTGTGTGTGTGTGTGTGTGTGTGTGCGTGCGTGCGTGTGCGTGGGAGGCTGATCACCTCAGTGTCAATGGAGAAATGTATGACTAAGGCTCACCTATTTCACAATGTTATTAAAGAGACATTACATTTAGACAAACATGCCAATCCTGCCACCACTTACAACATTTGACCATTAAGAACATTAATGGTAACAGTAATGTAACAAATAAGAATAATAAAAGAAAACCAGTTGACATTTGGGAGAAAACCTTAAGAAAAACGGTAGCCATCTCTGTTGGTATTATTGATTAATACTTGGGATTTGGTTCCAGATTTTCATGAGTTGTATCTGGATGTTCACGGGTACAATGTACGTGTACAATATAGCGTACTAATATATACACAAGTATGCAGAAGGGTCAAATATAAAATGCTCTAATATAGAATACTGTAAAATTTTATTAAAAGTGACTTAGTAATATAAAAGTAACTTTATTTACGTTATTAAAAGTGACTTAGTAATATAAAAGTGACTTTATTTACGTTATTAAAAGTGACTTAGTAATATACATCTCTCTCTCTCTCTCTCTCTCTCTCTCTCTCTCTCTCTCTCTCTCTCTCTCTGTCTCTCTCTCTCTCTGGGCAGCAATACCTGCGGCCGGTGGAGGACGTGGCGTCTGCACAGGAGGATTGCTATAAGTTTGCGGTGTCCCAGTCCACCACGGGCACGGTGATGGGGGCGGTCATCATGGAGGGCTTCTACGTGGTCTTCGACCGCGAGAGGAAACGCATCGGCTTTGCCGTCAGCACCTGCCACGGTGAGGGGTGTGTGTGTGTGTGTGTGTGTGTGTGAGAGAGAGAAAACACAAGGGTGATGAATAAAGCAGCCATCTAGTGAATGGTAGGATGGGGTGAGTGAATGTTGTGTGTGTGTGTGAAGGGGTGATCTGACATTACCCATAGTGCAACACGGTAAACATAGGTCTCCATTGACATGCCTCACGTCATCTCTTTCCTGGCACAGCAGTAGACAACTGGCCTCATGCGTTGCATCTGGTTGTTTTCTGAAACAGTAATAAACACAAGATCAGGAAGCATTTCCTTTTTTCATGGAGCAGATATATGAACATGAGAAAAAAAAAGAACCTGTAGTCTCTTTCATCATTATATTATTAGGCGTCATATTAGTTACAACCCTCTCGCTCTCTCTCTCTCTCTCTCTCTCTCTCTCTCTCTCTCTCTCTCATGCTGTCTCTCTCTCTCCGTCTCTCTCTGTCTTGTGGTGTCTCTCTCTCTCTTGTGCTGTCGCTCTGTCTCTCTCATGCTCCTTCTCTCACTCCTTCACTCTCTCTGTCTCTCCCTCTCTCTCTTTCCTCCCCCCCCCTCACTACCCTCCAGTGCACGATGAGTTCCGCACGGCGTCGGTGGAGGGCCCCTACCACGGCGTGGACCTGGAGGACTGCGGCTACAACATCCCGCAGACGGATGAGTCCACCCTCATGACCATCGCCTACATCATGGCGGGCATCTGTGCTCTCTTCATGCTGCCCGCTGTGCCTCATGGTGTGTCAGTGGCGCTTCGCTCGCTGCCTCAACCCCCACGGGGACTTCGCCGACGACATCTCCCTCCTGAAGTGAGAGAGACTGAGGGGGGGGGGGGCACCATTTTGGAAGGCGTACAGGATAATAAACCAGCTTTTAAAATAAGGAGGAGAACAAGAGGTTACAGCAACCAATACGCGGCATTACAATGTTCAGATGTCAGTTAGAGTGTGCTTTACTCATTTGTAGAAATATATGTTGACGACAAAGACTCACTTTATGTTCCACACAGAATTTTTTTTATTTATTCTTAAATAAATAGTGTTTATACCTTTCAAAATTGACCAAGGTGTGTGGTGTGGGAGGGATGGAATGGGCTTTTGGACACCCATAAGAGTTAAGTCAAACATGAGTTTGAATTGAGTCAACTCACGACTTGAAGTTGCCTTCAGGTGTCTATCTGTTCTGTTGGGGGGGGGGTAGGGGTGGATAATGGAGTAGACCATGTTTGTGTAAGGCGTCTGTATGTATTTAAGACTGTGACGGAGCAGGAGGTTGACGCGCGTGAAGCATGCCTGTATGTGTGACCTGCTGTAAGTTAAGTGCAGAATATACGCAGAAAGAATTCATGAAGATGCTAACCAGTATAAATGCGCATCAAAGAAGCAGCTAATTTGGTAAGTGTCTCAATCTAACAGCATTTCTGACAAGTTCAGTTTTATCTTATATGAAGCTGAACCTATTGATTGCAAATATCGGATTCAGTCACCTTTTCTTCTTATATTGATAGTGTAAGTGTATTGTACAAAGCGTTTGTCGTGCAATTCATATCTGTATGTACAATTTGTGCACACCCATAGACATACATGCACTGACGTGTTCAAACACATCCATGCTCACCTTGCTTTATCCTAGCCACTTCTGCACCATCTTTGAACACATAACGAATCATGACATGGGTAAACCACAACGTAACAGGGCTCCATCTACAGACTCAGAAACAGCCTAATTCACTGACTTGAAGTGGGGACCATCTTTTTACCCAAGTAAACCAGCCCAAAATACGCTAACACAAAAGAATACAATATACAAATATCAGAATATATGTCTTCAGCAGTTTCTACTACTACTGTCTATAATACTGTCTATGAGCAAACTTTAAATAGATTATCTCAGAACTATGTATCGCAGAACTGATGGATGCCAGCTGGCAGCACCATTGAACCAATAAAGTATCTATTGTAACTGTATCATGCGCATGTGTGGTTTTGATTTTAACTTAGTATTTAACTTACATTTTAACAGTGGTGCAGACAGACCCTCCTTGGCTTTAACAATCCATGAATGACCTCCTGGCCAGTAGTCTGCTGTTACTGTACTGTACTGTACTGTATGTGCTATAAGCGGTGACGCTGCCCTCTAGTGGTCTGGGCTGAGTACCGCAGCCTATATGATCCTGTTGAGGACGTCGTCTTGCGTCCCCTGACGGCGTCACACGTCATAGAGCTGCGCTTTGCGGAAGTGAAATGACAGGACTATTGTTTTACACTTAAAACACCAGAGGGATGTTTTCAACTCAAAGGTAATCCACGTCGGTGTGTACAGTATGTCCTATGTTAGTTTATTATGGAAAACGCAATAACAGTGGTTGAGTCTCAACAACAACAACAACAACAACAATAACAAGGTGTTCTTAAAGCACACTTACCAGCAGCATGTCAACACAGTGCTGCCGCATATCATCACATATAATGCGACGATATCTGTAAATATCTGTACAAATATCTATAAAGTGATGTTATCTAGTCTACAACTAGCTCCAACTAACTAGGTCCACTCAAAAGCTGGGCCATCAGCACATTACAGTACCAAACTTTGGTCAATATAATCATCTCTAGCTTTTAGATTAGTATTCACTGGTAAAGAGACACACCAGTGGCGTCTGTAACTGTGTGTGTGTGTGTGTGAGAGACACATGTGGATGTCCATGTATGGATTAATTGGTGAGTTTTCTATGATGTTATCATGATCTTTGTGTTTCCCTCTGACTCCTCCTCCGCGCCGTCATCGTCATCCAGGTGGCTGATGTTCGGATGATGCGGGGATGCCATTTCGACCCGCTGCTTGTCTCTCCGTTGCCATGGCGACGCCCTATCTCTCCCTGTTCCTTGTCCTCCTGTTCCTGTGCTCCTCCTGTCTGCTGTATCTCAGCCTCCTGTCGGATTCCCTGTCCTCCTCCTCCTCGCGCCCGCTGCCGCCCCCGTCCCCGTCCTGCGGTCTGGGCCGGTCCTGGGCCGTCCGGCTCCACAGCCCCGCCGCCGCCGCCTCACAGCCTGGCAGGCAGAATCTAGATGTGGTCGCTGACAAGGTGAAGGGTCCCTAGGTTGTTATGTTGCTAGTCAAGCCCGGTGTCCACTGTCCACATGTATGTAGATGTGTGTTCTTCCACTGTTTTCTGTGAAGTGCAGGGGGTGGAGTGGAGTGGAGTGGAGTGTAGTGTAGTGCAGTGGGACCAAACCTTTGACTTGAGGTGTACCACTAACTTCATCAAGACCTTTCGCGGACCACCTCATATGCAAACGGTGGAAGACACAGGATACATACATCCACATGCAGTGGCTGAGCCAAGAGTGGCAGCAACACCCCAATTATCCCTGCAAGAAGGCCACGGCCAGTGGGAAACGCTGGAGAGAAAAGTCGGCACACAGCTTGTCTGCAATGCTCCCAGTGTGTTTATAGTGTATAGTGTGTTAACACAAATGAACACCCATCATTAGAAAACTTTACAATGGAAAACATGATGGAATGTGCAAAGCGACTATTTATTTAATAGCAGCAATCTATAAAACTACATTTATTAAACAATATTTCTAATATCATCCACTTACCATCTGCAGTACCCTGGAGTACCACCACAGGTTTAAAAACACTGGTGTATTGCACAGACCAGGAGTTTAAGCCTTAGTCTCTGAGATGGTGGAGGCAACACCAACAGTCAGTCAATGGACTTCCAATTCTGCGCCTCGCCCTCCTGAGCAAATGTGCATGTGTTTGTTTATTGAGCCACAGCCACAATGATTCACTGTTTTGGAGAGGGATACTCATCTTGGTTTCTTTGCAGGATTTTGGCTATTGAATGTCATGCAACACGCCTTAATGACCCGTGATACACGGGTCAACACAGCAGGCTGATGCCGCTTGAGGGATAGCCCATTTGTGAAAGCTTCCTTTAATGCTTCTCGGTTGTGGACGCCTATGAAGGCCCACCAGCTTAAACTGTCCTGATGAAATGTACCCCCCCACTCCTTAGGTGGCAGAAGAGGTTGGCCTGGAGAACCGGGGTCAGATCGGACAGCTGGAGGGCCACTACCTCCTGTGTGCCTCCAAGCCCTGGCTGGGGGCTACCCCCCTGGAGGACAAGTGGCTCCACCCCGGAGAGCTGCTGGCAGCCCACCCCCAGGTCCTGTGGCACTCCCAGGACCGGGTACTGAGCAGATCCAAGAGGTCAATGGCCTTCAATGACCCCCGCTACCCCAACCAGTGGCACTTGGTGAGGGCCTGGCCTTTTTCATCCTTACTGCATGTAAGGGTGAACAAAAAATCGAAATATTATCAGAATTGCAATATGAGGAAGTGCAATATCCAAATGGCAGGAGCTGCAATCTTCTGACAATTGTAAAATGTGTAAAAGTACATAAATGAAGTACTGTAGTGCAGCAGAGATGCCATGGCCTAATTAGTTTTTCTCCAGATGTAAGAAAACATGTTTGTTTTGTACAGACCCCGTCTCAATGTCACATCATGAGTTTTACAGGGTTTTTTCAGCGAAAATTAAAATGGTAATTCCCCACTAATAGTGAGTCATATCCCAATTGCAATATCTGTCAAAAATAATCGCAATATCCTTAGCCCTACTGCATGTGTGCTTTTAAACACGCGCAAGACTGGTTTGTCTGCTCTGGCAGTGGACCAGGGGATGTAAACAATAACATAATCGTTCATGTGTGTGCGTGCGTGCGTTCAACAGCACAACAACCAGAGCAAGGGCATGGACATCAACGTGACGGGCCTGTGGGAGCGTAACATCACAGGGTCGGGGGTCACGGTGGTGGTGGTGGACGATGGCGTGGAACACACGCTCCAGGACATCCAGCCCAACTATGCAAGTCAAACTTACTTTTTTTCTTTTTGCTCCCTCCCCCCCCCCTCCATTGCCTCATTGGTTGGTTTGGCTCGTAACATGCTGGCTACTTGGGGGTACGGTGGAGGGGGCGGGCGGAGGTCCAAAAGTCTGAATCCACTACCAGGAATTGTTTGTCCTCATCATGAATCACTAACTACCATCATAGCAACTGAGACGTATTATTCGAGAATCTAGGACAATATTCAGAATAGCCAAACACTGTTATAAAGTGTTATTGTGTCATTGAGTGTTAACAAATGCTTTTGTAAAATGTAAAATTTAATATTTGAATATAACTTGACTATAAGCTGCTATGTAGTGTTGTAATAGTGTGGATTCAAATTCTACAAACGTATACCACTGAATCATGCAACGATGAAAAGGGTTGCTGTTCAAACTCCATGATGACTTTTTAACAACAGAGTTTTGTGTGTGTTTAGAATACCATTTGGCTGTTTTGCTCATTGTCTTGGCTGTCACTCACCCCTGTCTGAAACTGGCAAGTCAGGCTTCTTCATCATTTACATTTAGGGCATTTGGCAGGCGCTTTTGTCCAAAACAACTTACAATAAGTGCATTTGTCTAAAGGGAGTGAAACGACAATATATTGTTGACGGTACAGTAAGATTTTAAGAGAACAAGTTTCAAGCACTCATGATCGGTCGGTTAACCCCTTGCTGCTAAACAGCAGGTTAGCTAGGATAAGATGCTACACAATGCAAAGTACTATTTTAGGTGCCAGGATGTACTCATTGCCCCCCCCCCCCCCCACCCCCCTCCCCGCTATAGAGTCCAGAGGGCAGCTACGACTTGAACTCCAATGACCCTGACCCC
Organism: Coryphaenoides rupestris; assembly: GCA_002895965.2. Classification (NCBI taxonomy): domain Eukaryota; kingdom Metazoa; phylum Chordata; class Actinopteri; order Gadiformes; family Macrouridae; genus Coryphaenoides; species Coryphaenoides rupestris. Next base: position 238,208 of record PIJE02000478.1, read on the forward strand.
ATGCCCCATCCGGACACCCACGGTGAGAACCACCATGGCACGCGCTGTGCCGGGGAGATCGCCGCTGTGTCCAACAACAGCTTCTGCGCCGTGGGCGTGGCCTACGGGAGCAAGGTGGCAGGTGCGTGCGTGTGTGTGCGTGTGTGTGTGTGTGTGGTGTGTGTGTGTGTGTGTGTGAGAGAGAGTCCCCCTTAAGATACCCCTTGATATTTTTCAGCCAAGTACCTCTTTGAAGGTAAAATGTTAAAGTTAAAATGATATGCTCTTATTGGAAGGATTTACCATTTCATAAGATGGAATTATTTTACAATTGTTCCTAACCAATATTTAAAAAACACAGTGTACAATGTACAATGTAGTACCCCCTGCAATATATATATATATTGCATCCCAGGTTATGATATGTAACGTCCTTTTTAATAGGACGATAATAATTATAAAAAAATCGATTTTCATATTGTAAAAATCCCCCTCCTGCTCATCTGAAAGGTCTCTGCAACGGGGTCCACAGGGAAGATGTTATCCTCACCCTCCTGCTAACATTAGTCTCATTGTGTGTGTATGTGTGTGTGTGTGTGTGTGTGGTGTGTGTGTGCAGGTATCAGAGTGCTGGACGGCCCGCTGACGGACAGCATGGAGGCCGTAGCGTTCAACAAACACTACCAGGTCAACGACATCTACAGCTGCAGGTGGTCAACCTCCCTCGCTCCCATGGTCATCACTCATGATAAGCTCACATCATGTTAGCAGGGATGTGTGTAGGCTAGGATCAGGCGATGGACACACGCACACTGGTCACACGGATCCTTAAAGTCCTTAAAATGTTGTGAATTTGAGAACAGAAAAAAACAATCAAGGCCTTGTTTTTGAAAATTTACATAAATGGACATGGGTCATTGAAAGGGCTTCAATTTATATATTTTGTGCAAGAATAGAAAGTTCTTTATGATTTTTCTTGTTACTCAATGTTGGCTACAGCACAATTGAGAAGTTGATGTTCACACATTCAAGCCTCTATCTTTTTAATTGTTGTCTGTGAGCTTCTGTAAAGCCTGCTAGCTCTCATACCAATTTGTAGTGTTGGAACAGTAATTCACCTAGACCCATGTCTCAAACAAACTTGAGGGAATTGGGCCTAGAAAGTTCTTGGAAAAAAAGTCCTTGAATTAGATGTTTAAGAAGGTGTGGGAAACCTCTTGACAACAATACCGCAATAGTTAATACTTAATTTTTTATTTCTTTCCAAATCTTTAAAGTACAGTGTATATTTAAGTGAATACAACAGATACAATCCACTAGTACAGAATTATAGTTGGGTGAACATAAACTACAAATGACTTCCAGATCACTCGCTTCAATATCACTACTTGAACGACTGGTATGTGTTTATTTAGAATGCCCCACTCTTCACAAGCAGAATTGTGGTTCTCGAGGACAAGAGTAAAACGCCACTTCAGTTAACATCAATGAACATTGCAGACTTTGAGTGAAGGTGTTCTTGGGGATGCCTGTTTGATTAACTCTATTGTTGTCCCTAGCTGGGGTCCAGATGACGATGGACACACTGTGGATGGACCCCATCCCCTGGGGAAGGTGAGGGGGTCAGAACACCTTTTACACGCTACCGTCTTTGTCCACCAGAGGGGTGCACATGTCAGCGGATGCAAAATGTTAAAAAAGTGTACCTTTTTTTATGTGTCTAAAGTCCTCCAACATACATTCATATATCCCCTTTCACAAAACCATATTTGGACCATAATTATCTACACTGAGTTTTCTCTAGTAATAATGGTAATATTTGTAATATTCCTCTCAGATAGAGCTCTCTGGTATAGTCTCCTACTCTTCACTTTTTTTTGTGGCAATTTTTGTGTTGGACTACATAAAACGTAGCTTAGTGTGATCTAAAAGTATTTCAAAGTCAAGGCTGAATATTTACTTCTCCTTGAGCAAGACTTGGTTCAACACTATAACAAACATATTGGATCAAGCGAAAGGTAAAGAAAAAAAAATATTCCTTTCCATAATGTGTGCCAGTGGCAACAACAAGAACTTTTAGAGGTGCTGTTGCCCCAAAGGGTTTCACGGCTGAACCGCTCTCGCTCAATACTGGAACAATTTAAATCATGGTTGTCCACATTAGTCACTTAGTAGAAAATAAGTTCCAGGTTGAAAAATCCAGAAGTGATCCTTTAAGCATTAACCGCACATGTCACCCCCACCTGCAGGCGGCGCTGCAGCACGGGGTCATCGCTGGCCGAAGAGGGTTTGGCAGTGTCTTCGTGGTCGCCAGCGGTAACGGCGGGCAGTACAACGACAACTGCAACTACGACGGCTACGCCAACTCCATCTACACCATCACCATCGGTGATCAAGTCTCTTTATATTGTGTGTGTCTGTGTGTGTGTGTGTGTGTTTTGAGGCCCAGACTGATGGGGTGTGTGTTTCCAGGGGCGGTGGACGAGATGGGAAAGATGCCTTTCTACGCAGAGGAGTGTGCGTCCATGCTCGCCGTCACCTTCAGCAGTGGGCGGCCGACCCTGAGGAGCATCGTAAGGCCCCAGCCACAGTCACAATGCACACACACGTACGCACACGACACACAACACACGCACGCACTCGACACGCGCACATGCATATGCACACAAATGCTATAAATGTTCATGTCTCACACACACTTTCTGACCAACAATGTATGGCAGGAGAGCAGGATGAAGAGTAGGAGGAGTTTTGCTCGTCCATCGTTTAGTCAGCCTGGAGAACACCAGCTGTCCTCTTTAGGGATGAGAGAGTCCTGCTGTTGCTGCTTTTTATTGTAGCACTTGTCTTTCTTTCTGTCCAGTGCTCTGAAGCTTGAAGTCCTCCATTAACTGCACACAACTGGGACTGGAGGGGAGGTTCCCATATATGAGTGTGCGTGCGTGCATGTGCGCCAGTGGGTGGGTCACCGTTGGTCTGGGACAATCCTCCTAAGGGGTCTTTCTTTCCGTCGTACGGGGGCAGCTGCACCACATCGGTTCTGTTCCAACACCAACATCCCCCTGTTGGTTCAACGCTGTGTTTCCAATCCATTTACATTTGATGCTTTTAGTCCAAAGTGACTTACAATCAGTACATTTGTTGAAAGAGTGAAACAGCAATATATTGCTGACGGAACAGTAGGATTTTAATAGAACAAGTTTCAAGCACTCATGAATGCTATGTTAATAGAACAAGTTTCAAGCACTCATGATTGCTAGGTTGACCCCTTACTGGTAAACGGCAAGATGGCTAGTAGGGTCAGATGCTAAGTGCCGGGGGACGTAGGAACATACGAAAATATACAAGATGCATTCCGTGACGAATTCAAATACGCACTCTCCCTCCACACAGGTGACGTCCGATTGGTCGATGCGGGACGGGACGGGCTGCACAGATGGGCACACGGGGACATCGGCGGCGGCCCCGCTGGCGGCCGGCATGGTGGCCCTCATGCTGCAGGTGCGGCCCTGCCTGACCTGGCGCGACGTCCAGCACATCATTACCTTTACCGCCACCAAGGTCAGAGGTCACCGCAGCTCCCGCTTCTATAGCCGCAGGGCCAACCCTGTCGCCATTTTGTTTGTTTGGTTTTTATTTGCAACCAGCTGACGGAAGTGAGGGGCGTGGCTTTTAGTACGACCCAACACTGGACAACGACGATTTCAGGTGACCAAAATGTAGCTTTCATGTGCTGAAAACACACACGGGAAAAGGACAAAGTTCTTAGACGAAAACACAGACATCCAAAAACAAGTTCAAGTCTATTTAAATGCACACAGTGCCATAGATGCACATTCTATCTTGATTGACAGGTCGCCAGCAACACCTTAAAGCACACCCTGCTTTATCGTCCATTTTATGATAAATACGATCAGAATTTCCAAAATGAACATGATGCTGTATTGTATTAGACTTGAACCTAGCAATTGAGATGATAAACTCATGAGGAAAATGTTCCCCGACGGTACAATAGGACTTCATTTTGAAACCAGAATGCAGGTTTAAGGCACTTGCATCTGCACTGGCATCGTTTCCCAGACTCGTAGTTGCATCTATCCAGAGCCCCGCACAACGCTGTGAAAAAAATCCAACGTAACGCAGTACACTTGACCCACGCGGGAAAACTAGTGCCGGGTTGCAAAGCGTAGCAAACTACAGAACGGCAACTTGTCAGAGAAAGCCGTGAGAGCCAAAAGACTTGTGGGTTCCGATCGCGCCTTCGCTCCCGAGTTCTGCGACTGCTCAGAGACACCGCTGTGTCTCTGAGACGTACACGTCTATACCTGCCATGTCCCAGCTGTCCAAATACCGACTCGGTAGCTGAAACCCGTCCACCCAAAATGTGGTGCATGCCATGTCAGTCAAGTATCCAGGTGTGTGTTGCCAGTCGAGTAGCTGACCCAGGGGAACTGGGGTGTGTGTTTTCCACAGAACGATGAGGTTGACTCTGCCAAGTGGAGTACCAACGGAGCCGGTTTCAACCACAGCCACAAGCACGGCTTCGGCCTCCTCAACGCCTGGAGGATGGTCAACGCTGCCAAGGTACCTGCATAGCCCATGTCACATGATGCATCATGTGTCACATAATAATGTCATATAATAATATTCATGTACAGCCAGCCGGTCGTCACTATGCACTTTACAATAATAATCACCATAATAACCAGCGTATTACACGGCTACCTCCTAGAGAAATCAATCATTTGACACAAAATATTTTATTGACAACCATCTCTTATTCATAAATAGCAGAATAGCCCAGAATGCCATATTTGATGTATAATTTACTGTACTGTACTGTATAGAATCCATCCATGTAATATAGTAACACAGATACTCATGCCAGTCTGCCAGCCACAGCCACTGTTTTTTTTATTTCCATAATTACATTACGTTTTTCTTATCTTTATTTTATTACATTTATTTTAATTAACTGTCTATCTGCCTGTCTGTCTGTCTTCCCTCCCTGTGTGTGTGTGTGTGTGTGTGTGTGTGTGTGTGTGTGTGTGTGTGTGTGTGTGTGTGTGTGTGTGTGTGTGTGTGTGTGTGTGTGTGTGTGTGTGTGTGTGTGTGTGTGCGCACGCGCGCACGGCAGGTGTGGGAGTCCGTGCCGTACCTGTTGTCCTATCGGAGCCCAGCACTGAAGGAGGCGGTGCCTATCCCCTTCTATTCCGTCAACCTGACCCGCACCTGGAATGGTAGCTTGCGTTCTGTCTCTCCCTGTCTCTCTGTCTTCATTTGGCTGCTTCCCTCGGCTCTGGGTTTACACGTTGCGCTGCATTGGCAGGCCTCTGCTCGGCTCCACAGCCCATATGAGCCTGCCCATATAAGGGCACGTTCTGCAGTCCGCCGTGTCCTTGTGTACACTCCCGCGACAGATGTATTGGCCCACATGTCATGGCCCATGCTTGTTTGACGTTAATGTTTACCTCTTTAAGGTTTTTCTTTTGGTAGTGTGTAGTAGTGGTGTGATCTTTAACGCACACAGAATTAAACACCGCATCTTTGTCCTCTTCACCTCCTGTGAAAATGAACAGTGTGTAATTCCCCACTAACAGTGAATCATATCCCAATTGCAGTATCTGCCAAAAATAATCGCAATATATCCTTATCGTTCAGCCCTAGTGTGTGTGTGCGCGCGCTTTTAAACACAAGACTGGTTTGTCGAGCTCTGGCAGGGGACCAGGGCACATAAACAATAACATAATCTCGTCCATCTTTGTGTGTGTGTGTGTGTGTGTGTGTGTGTGTGTGTGTGTGTGTGTGTGTGTGTGTGTGTGTGTGTGTGTGTGTGTGTGTGTGTGTGTGTGTGTGTGTGTGTGTGTGTGTGTGTGTGTGTGTGTGTGTGTGTGTTTCATTTTCATGTGTGCGTGCGTCTCAGAGGGAGAGGTTGAAAAAAGACACCCATAATTATACGGTCCCCCCCCCCCCAAAAATGGCCGTAGTCCTCTGCTTGGCCAGTCACAGTGACATGGCTGTAGCAGTGCGCCATGTTTACTCTGGTTGCTATGGTTTCTGGGCTGGCAGTGGCCAGTACCATGCAGCCTTTCCCATGTGAACTTGTGCACACGTGTTATATACATATATATATATATAGTATATATATGAGTTATTAGTTAATATATACATGGACCGCAACACTTTTACCACAACACACTATTAACCCGTGGCACTGTGTAGGCGACACCGGTGCATTAAATCTGTTTCTGTAGCTGGAACACTTTAGTAGTTCACCATCTGAGCAACACAGCTAATACTAAACTGCTTCCATGTTGTTGTTGTTTGTTGTTTGTTGCTTTTCAATAAGTAAGCTGCAAGTCTTTCTACCCTATACTTCCTGGGAATCAACAATCAATTTCAACTGAAACCACGCGGCATGCACACACACACACACACACACACACACACACACACACACACACACACACACACACACACACACACACACTTAATTCCCACCACTGCAACCACCTCCTGCGCCCCTCCCTGCCCAGCTCAGGCTGACCGTGTTCTGCTGAAGGCTGGCCCTATATGGTCAGGCAGCGCCAGGCCTCACTAGACGACAGCAGAGCCCAGGAAATACCACAGGGTTGCTTCTCCCCCTGGGAGCCAGGCCAAAGAGTCGATGATGATGATGATGATGATGATGATGTCGAGGAGTGATTAATGTTAGCGGGCGAGAGAAACATCGTGTGTGTTTTGTGTTTATGTTGGAGGAGGCCAGGGGGACATATGACAAGCATGCTCGATTTAAATCTGGTCCGTGGACTTCTTCTTTGATTTCTCTCGCCGCTTCTAGTCACGACACAAGGCCTCGGCCAGTCCGGCATGCAGACGCTGGAGCACGTGTCCGTTACCGTGACGATAACCCACCCTTGCCGTGGCAACGTGGAGATCGTGCTCGTGTGCCCCAGCGGCATGACATCACTTATTGGGGCGCGTCGCGCACTCGACAGGTACACTACAAACGTATACACACACGCACGCACGCACACACACACACAGTATACATTAAGCCAAACTGAGTGTGTGTGTGTGTGTGTGTGTGTGTGTGTGTGTGTGTGTACAGGGACCCCTCAGGCTACCAGGACTGGACCTTCTCCACGGTGCGCTGTTGGGGGGAGCCAGCCCTGGGAGAATACAAACTTGTGATATCGGACCACAGTAAGACAAACACACACACACGGAGAGAAGGGAGCAACAGAAACGCTGTTTGTTCCCTGTGTCTTGCAGCATAAGTAAGGTACAATCAACCAGTAGGACACACCTACTGGTTGATTGTACCACTTATACCATGGTTATTGGCCATCAGAGCACTTGAAATCGTTTAAAAAAACGTTTTATGGAGCCGTTGTCATGACCAGGAATAACTCTAATCCCTTTTTACAACCGCGCTGGTTCACTACGGTATAAATCACCACGGGGGGGGGGGGGTGACGTAAGCGAAGGTTGCGGCTCCATCTCCATAATTCGTTACAAAGTATTACGGTAATGTTCCCTCGGCTGCGACCCACAACACTGCTGTGTTCTCCCAATAGATCGAAAGAAATCAGCCATCGGTGTGTTGTCCTTCCCGGTCATCAGTTGGTCACGGTTCCGCTTTGACAGATGTGCTTCTTTAATGTTGCAGAGGATTTGCGGAAGGAGTGTACGTCCTCGGGCACGCTGGCGCAGTGGCAGCTGACCCTGTACGGATCTTCTCTCACCTACCGGCAGGTCAAGGAAAGACAGAGGTCAGCGCACACACACACACACACACACACACACACACACACACACACACACACACACGTCTCACTTTTTGCATATGTACTTTCACTGTCGCGTGGTCCTGCATTCTGATTGGCTCCGTCGGCTTTTGACAGGCTGGTGGAGGAGGCGATGAGCGGTCGTTACCTGGACAACAGCTTCTCTCTGCCCTGCCCCCCCGGCCTGGACGTCGCCCCAGAGATAGTCACCCCCTTCTCCTCAAACAGCCTCAAGGTACGGCAACGACACACACACGCCTGCGCGCATGCACACACACACACACACACACACACACCCCTCCCCCTTGTCTATTGCTCTGTCTCTGGATCACTCAAGGCGTTTGCAAAAAGGATGCGACAATCTACATGTCAATGGTTCAGGACCGTTCAGTTTCATAGCCAGCGCTCACAACCGTATTACTCTCACATCAACTCCCATTCTTGCCAACATAATGCGAGGGCCTTTGTGGATTTCTTGTCTTTTCTGTCCCCCCCCCCCCCCCCCTATTGCTTCCTCTTGCCTCCACACCCACACCCACCCACTTAGTTCCTGCTGCTGCTTGGCTGTTTCGCCTTCTTCTGGTCCCTGTACTACACGCTGGAGGTGGTGCTGGCCCACCTGGACCTCCTGGAGCTGCTGGGTCTGCGGAGGAGTCGTGGGCGGCGGGGCGGCCACAGCGTGTGCCTGCAACGAGGCGGCCGGGAGAGGATGTCGGGCTGGGTGTCTGTGGAGGACGGAGAGGAGGAGAAGGAGGAGGAGGGGGAGGAGGAAGGGGAGCAGCAGGACTCTGGTGCATCGTCCCGCTCTCCACCGCTGGACTCTGGTGTGGAGCTTCACGCTGTGCTGGACTTTGAGACCAAAACGCTGCTGGCCGCTGGCGAGGGAGTGGCCACGTAGCGGCAGGCGGTCACCGCTAACCTTTTTTGTTTTTGTAAAATGTTTGACTTGCTGTACTGGCCCCTCGCGGCGTCTTCTCAGGGTCTGAACCCCCCCCCCCCTTCTCACCCTGGCTTCTCAGTGACTCTTCCCACAACAGGCCTGTCTGCAGCCGCCAGGCCTGGACTCATAGAGTGACCCTGCACACCCTGCCCCGCACTCCTCCATCATGTGGCCTTGTGGATCAAAAAACTACATGTGGCTAGAGTGGTTGGTTACGTGTGTCTGTCTGTCTGTGTGTGTGGGGGAGTATGTATGTGTTTATTATATGGAAGGGAAAATGTGTGTGTGTGTGTGTGTGTGTGTGTGTGTGTGTGTGGTATTTGGCTGAGAATCTGGTTGGTTTGCAGGGTGTTGAATGTATAATGTGAGTTGAGGGCTTAATGCTACTATGACACTTTGGACTTTATTTGATGTGCACTTATAGGAAAGGTATTAAACTGCTGTGCGTGTGTGTGTGTGTGTGTGTGTGTGTGTGTGCTATTTTATATACAATTTTTACTTTCACTTCTGAGGTCATCATTTCACTTATCAAGTTTTACAAAACTTGACATTTGATGTGCAGAATTGTAATACTGTATGTATTTTTAATCTGATATATATATATATATATATATATATATATATATATATACACATACACACAACTTGTGCCTGGTTCATCAAAGTATATTAAACTGAGTTACATTTTTCTAGGGAAAGGAGCATCTGGAGAGAATTTGAAAGTTGTGTGTTTCTGTGCAAGTCACAGATGAGGAATTTAAATAAAAGCCTTGCTGAAATGCTCTCTCCATCCATGTCTAATGAGTAACTTAAACACACTATTGAACCATGCATCCCAGTCTGATAATGACCAACTCCTTATAATATTAAAGTATTTATACAAATAAAACAGCTGGAAGGTGATCACAGTGATGTATTTCAAAGTCATTATTTTAATAAGACAATGTACAAAAAATTGGTGCCAATACAGCTACATGTATAGCCATCTCAGGGAAATATTGGATATTACTGAGAATTGTATCAGCAACAGCAACACGTTTTGTACGCCTCTCATTCTGCATTGAACTACATTCAATATGGATACCAAAATCATTTGTAGTTTTTTAAGGGGGCGGGATTTAAAGATGCCTTGACATCTGTCCATCATGAAGATGTCGGAGTGCTCCGTTTGTCCTGGTCATAGTCCTCATGGTGGATGAGATGGAAGTTCTTGAGTTAAGTTTCGACACCACGTGTGCTGGCTGTCGGTTGTTGCTTCTGTCGACTGCAGACCACTGTGAAAATGTTGGGATTTGGTTGTTAAAGACGTTTAAGAGTGAACGGGATCTATGTAAAGGGCTCTGGGGGAGAGGATAGGCTGGGGGGGGGGGGTTTGCGGGTGTGTCTCGTCTATGTGGGGGTGGCGAGGGACAGTGGGTCAGAGGGTGGCCAAGGAAGGTTTAACAGGTGCTATGAGGGACTACAAAGCCAGATAGCAGAAGAAGAAGAAGAAGAGGGCTTCTGTGGGATCAAGGGCTTCAGAGGATCTGCCGGGTTCGCCCGTAGCTCATGCCCTCCTGAGAGGCTCCCTTGTTGGATCCCATCTGAAGGCCGATAACGTTCTTGCCCGCTTTGAGCTGGTCATCGCTGAAATCCCGCTTGTTTTCCTGGGATTTCCTGCAATGGGTCATGGGAAATGTAGTCAACATACAAACAGAATGAATTTCTTTCTTTTCGACTACAAAAAAAAATCCAACATGATTACGATATCAATCATCATATCGTCGATATGTTTTTAGGGCGCTCACTTAAAGAACCAGCCCGGGTCCCCCCGGTAGGTACCCTCGTCCTTGGTGACGGCCAGGCTGCCCAGAGCCGAGAGGGTCCTCTGCACGGCCGCCAGGTCCTTACCTGTCACAGCAGACGGAGCAAAACCAAACAGCCAAGCAGCATCGGTTAGCCCTGTATCGCCTGGCAACAACGTTCCTCAGGTACCACATGCTCTATACTGCTTAGTGTCTAGTAAACAAGCTTTGCTTATAGGTTAGGAGTCACGCAAGCAAATAACAGGACGTTGCCTCTTAGTTAGTGGCTATTCCCTCTGTGGAGTGCCCTATGCTTAACTGCTTGTATTTAATGGCCGAAAGGATGAGGTTTAATATCGGTGAGTTTGTGGGCATTAAATACAATCAGATAGGACTTATATTTTCATGAATAGGGCACTCCATGGAGGGAATTGAATGGGAAGAGGTTGCGATGGTCCTCTTCGTCGCCTGCAGCTAGGTTAGGGACAAAGGACACGCCCCCATACCTTCCCAGAGGTCCACCGTCTGGAACATGTCGGTCTTGACGACGCCGTACTTCTCAGAGGCGGTGAGGAACTGGGAGATCTGCTCCATCTGTTTGAAGGCCATGGGGGAGCTCTGGATCTTCTTGATGGGCTTTTCCCCGGAGAACAGACTGTTGATCAGCTCACTCAGCACCTGACAGCAGGGGCAGGGTAGGGCCAGGTAAGTAGGGGCAGGGCCAGGTAGGTAGGTAGGGGCAGGACCAGGTAGGTAGGTAGGGGTGGGGCCAGGTAGGTAAGGGTGGGGCCAGGTAGGTAGGGGCAGGGCCAGTTAGGTAGGTAGGGGTTTGGTAGGTAGGGGCGAGGCCAGGCAGGTTGGTAGAGGTCAGTTAGGGAGTTGTGGGGCCAAGTAGGTAAGTCGAGGTCAGTTAGGGAGTGGTGGGGCCAGGTAGGTGTGGGGGGGGGGGCAGGTGGGTAGGGGCAGCACCAGGTAGGTATGGCAGAGTGAAACAAAACAAAAGAAAATAACCATTACAAATTATAACCTCGCTGTGCAGTTGGGGGGGATGTTATCGACCACAAATACTTTGTAACATTCTTTCCAGACAGCATGGCACACAGATGTATTGCTTCCAATGGGGGCGCGGCTAAGGGAGTCAAGCATGCAACGGAGGTCGTGGTGAAACTCACACATCCGTCCTTCAGCCAGGTCTGGAAGCCCATTTTCCCCGCCTCGGGCTTGCCCACACCGGAGCCACACTGCTGGCTGATCCACTCCACCAGGATCTGCTCCAGCTCAGGGTCGTACTTACTGGCGATCTTATCCTGAACCTGCCGGCTCATGCCGTAGGAGGGACCCTTGTTAGCCATTCCAGCTCCCTGGCAGGGGTTGAGGGAGTATGGAGGAGTATGGAGGAGAGGAGGTAGGGGGGGTGGTGGGGGTGGTGTTGTGAGGGTCAATAGAAAGACAATGGGCGAATGGGAGACAGGGGAGACCAAGAGAGGGAATGAAGAAGAAGATATAAACAAAAAGAGGATCACCAAAGTGAACATTTTGTATTATTTATGACATTGTATTATTGACTTGGGTCATGGTGAACAGGGCAGATATAAATAATTTATAATGAGGTCTATGCATACATATACTGTTCAAATCAAGTGCTGTGTATGCATACACAGGTACTAGTACTGTCTCAAGTATTTCTAACCTATTCACAGGGAGTTTTAATGAGTTATTGAATCTATTTTCATGACTTCCATTTCCAACACTGTATATATAATTGTTTGGAGGTAGAAACAGCCAAAAACACATGTAAATGAGACATGCAAATAAAGTAAAATCAATAGCAACATACTTGTGCAACCTGAAAAATATACAAACAACATGACTGATCTCATCCATAAGCCACAGTGGTGTGTTTTCAAACCACACGGATGCATATTGGCGTGTACATGAAGCAAGACCTTTTCCTGGCCGGCGCAGAGACAAAACGCACAAAAAGATAGCCGTCTCCAAATGCACACAAATTCAACTGGCCATGACTCACGCCCCAGCCAAAGTGGTGTACAATGGGAGCCCTGTGACATGCAGCCATTCTCCACATACTTTCTCACTCGCTCTCACTCTCTCCCACACACACACACACACACACACACCAACATCCCTGCTAGCATGTTTCCCTTCTGCTTTGCCTTTGGGCCAACAGCCAAGTGCCAAGCCTGTATCAATGTGCTGTCTGCACCGTCACCTGTGCAGCCATCTTGATGTCAGGTCACTTCAACGTTATGCTCTCCTGGAGGAAGTGGGAGGAGGGGGGGTTTAAATGTTATGTCATACGTTAATACCCTGTCGTCATGATTATCACTGGCAGTCTTGGCAGGCAGGAGTGGATAGATAAAAAAATATATATTTGTAACTGAAAACGAGTTGTTTGTATATAAATTGACATTTCAGGACTTTTGCAGGTCAATTTATATGTTTCTTTATTTTCCAGTCTGCTGATACTCCTGAGTTTGGCTCTGGTTTTTGAAAAAACCAGAGCCAAACTCAGGAGTATCAGCAGACTGGAAAATAAAGAAACATATAAATTGACCTGCAAAAGTCCTGAAAGGTCAATTTATATACAAACAACTTGTTTTCAGTTACAAATATTTTTTTTTGAATCTATCCACTCCTGCCTGCCAAGACTGCCAGTGATCAAAGTGAGCTGTCTGTCTGTTCATGTGTGGGTTATGTACTTAAACTCAAACCCAGTGCTGCAGACACTATGCCACCGGTGGCCGTGTTGGTAAGCAGCCTGCATTGCGCTTCCACAAGTTGGCAGAAATACTTTCACTTTCACATTAAAGGCAAAGAACAAATACAGGCTACAAACTGTATAACCATCTGAGTCAACGTTGGGTGCAGTAAAGGGAATCTGAAGATAATTTTTATCTGTCATGCAACTGCTACTGCCCAGACTGTCTTTTCCAACCTTTTCCGTTTTCTTGTAATTTCTACCTTTGTTGTCTTTCTTATGTTCTTTCTTTTTCACTATTTAGTTATTTTATTCAAAGCTGTCTTGCAGTTAATCACGAGTGGGAGTATTCACCTAGATGTATGCTGACTAGATCAGACTATCAGCCTACCAAGTACAAACTTGGTAGGCTCCAGTTTGCATACAGCATACATCTACATGTAGGTGGACACTCCCACTCGTGATGTAACTTTGTCACAATGATAATTTAAGTCACATGACCATTTTAAAACTGCTTGTAATGATTAACCATGCTCACACCTGGTGGTAGAAGAGGGTCCCTTTAAAGAGGGGTTAAAGGCTATTCTTGAGTATTGGTTAAATTGGAGCGGTTGTTTGAAGTGTTAAAAATGAGAAAAGTTGAGTTCCACACTGATGGACTAATGTTTGTCATTTTCTCTGCCTATTTGTCTCTCCTACTCCTTCTCCTCAATTTCCAAAAACACACACACACACACACACACACCACACACACACACACAGACACTCAAGAGTCACACACACTGTTATCACTTCTCTGTCTGATTGGAGGAGTTGCAGAAGAATGAAAGCTTATGATGTTGCACTCTGGCTCCATAAAGAATTGTGTTAACCACCATTACAAATCATTACACTATGCTGTTTGTAGAGCAAACATGGGTAGTCATGGGAGGGGGAGGGGAGAGGAGAGGAGAAGAGAGCAGAGGAGATGACAGGAGAGGAGAGGACAGGAGAGGAGAGGAGAGGAGAGTCTGAGTGTTTGAGAGTTGGTTTTACCTCCTGTCCACTTTGTCTCTAAAACTCTCCCTTTTATACATGAAGCCCGACCTCATTCCAGCCGATAATGATAGAAGAGAGTGAACTTGTGAGGTCAACTATGAGGCAGTTGGGGCATAGTTTCCATCCTCCTCCGCAATGTGTTCCCGGGGACTGGTTGTTGGGTTTGGAGCCCAGCCCACATCTAATAACTCAGGAACCGTTTTTCAACAAGCTCCGGTGCCTGCTCCTGGCTGCGTGTCGCCTGGCGGTATCCAACGCACTTATCGTAAACAACCCACTCACTAACGAGGCAGCAAACATAACCACACTCGACTCTCTTCGCAACTTCTATTGGCGAAGCGTCGACTGTCCAAACATGACATCAACCAACCCTGTTTATGTTTATGTGTCCACTGCGCTTGTTTCTTGGTTGCTATGGCGACGCTAGATCTTCAAGCCAGCGCAGGAAAGGCTGTGGCCCACACAGCTGTGGCCTGCAGGCACATGATGTCATGTGACTGACCGCGAGCTAGCCACTAATGTAGGGTAGAGTAGCCAGTGACCTCTGAATTCATTTGAAAAACTAACCCTGGCAACAGTGTCCACCTCACAATAAAGCATTTAAATGCAATAAATATTCTTATTTTGAGATATATAAATATATATTTCTATATAGGGTCACGGGTGGTCATAGGGTCATAATGTAGACAGGTCTGTCTGTGGCCTCAGTGTGGCCTCAGTGTGGCCTCAGTGTGGCCTCAGTGTGGCCTCAGTGTGCACAGCAGCTGTGCCCGGGTGCTGCCACTGTGCTGGCAGCGCAGACAGCAGCTCCGTGCCAGGTGCCAGCAGACAGCCTCCGTATTGACCCGCAGCCCCCTCAACAACACAGCCCCCAATTCCCTGGCTATTAGTGATGACATGTGACATGTGCACGTCTACCATCGTCGTCTCTCGTTATTTAATCATGTAAAGAGGACACACAGCAAAGTCATTATTGCGTGACGTCAACGGGCAATATTAGCACAACACTTCCAGTGTGATGTCATAAAAACGAGTCGCGTCTCACTACCTCGATCACTTTCTAGCTGACTGAGCGGCTGACCTGTCAATCACTTCCACTACACACTCACACACTCCGTGGCCAAGGGTCGCACCCATGGCCCGCTCATATAAACCTGTACAAGTTAGCGGGAAGCAGAGAGCACATCAGAAGCATCATACTCACTGTGTGAAGGAATAGCGGGCGAGTCGCGCTGCGTTTGGGTCTGAGTGAGGCTGGGTGACGAGGGGAGGGTGTGTTTGTATAGGATTCCCAGGATCCTCCCTCTGTAAAGCGCTGGCTTAAAAGGTCCAGTCAGAGCAAAAAATGACTTCATTGCTCTACGAAAGAGACAAGTGTGGGGGGGAAGAGAGAAGGAGGAGGAAAAGGAAACCGCATCCTTAATAGGGCATGGCCTTTCTGTCTCTCTAACCACACACACTCCTTCCCTCTCTCTCTCTCTCTCTCTTCCCCCCCGCCCCCCGCCCTCTCTCTCTCCCTCTCTGTCTCTCTCTGCATCTCTCTCTTCCTCTCTGGAGTGTGGTGCCGAGCCCAGCCTTATTTGGGTACAGTAGGAGTGCAGGACGAGGCAGCCAGACATTGAAGGGGTTTGCTCAGACTCAGACTAAATTCCCTGAATACTTTCACCTCCACAGCTCCACTCCTCCCACACAGCGGCCACAGCGGCACCTCCAGCGATGTGCTATGTACACGGGGGGGAGACGGAGAGAGAGAGAGAGAGAGAGAGAGAGAGAGAGAGAGAGAGAGAGAGAGAGAGAGAGAGAGAGAGAGAGAGGAGCAGACCGGGGAAACAACTTGAACATACATAAGAAATGAGAGAGAGAGAGAGAGGGAGAAAGGGGGGGCTTGAATGGAGAGCAAGAGGTTGAACAAGGCTGAGGTGGAGCAGGATGGCTCAAACACTGTTAATAAAGGATAAGAACTGAAAAAGTTGTCGTTTAACTACTCGTCTGTGTTGTGTTTGTGGTTGGTTCATCTGGGAACCCTGTGGTTAGTAGGCTGTTTAGTGGGTTGGCCTTGATGTTTGGCAGGCTAAATGGGCATGTTAAATGGTTGAGTGTTTGAGAGGTGGTTGAGTAGTTGAGTGATTGGTTGAGTGGTTGGTTGAGTTGATTGAGTGGTGGTTGAGTGGTTGAGTGTTGGATGGTGTTGTGGAAACCAACATGTAATTTAGAGAATTCTTTGGAGAAGGAGAAGTCGAGGAGTCGAAAGTGGGAAAATTGCAAAGACCTTTATTACAACTTGCTAAAGTTATAACAAAGGGAGGCCGGTCAGCTGAATGTCCTCCCGATCTCAACTCAAACCGATCTTTTTATGGTCTCCCTTAAGTTATCTTAACACGGCCCTTACCACGGCCCTTCATACATGTATACACCTAATTATGTTAATACACTTGTTGGGCTCCCTCTGCTGGCGGCCCCTCAAATTGTCCTTGAATAGTTCTTTAACTCACATGACTTTAAATAAGCTTTATCTATATTAGTACTTCTTTATACAGCACGTAATCTAAAGTATTATTATAAAAAAAGATTAAACCAACATATACAAAAATGAAAGAACAGAAATGATGTATAGACTGTTTGCAGACCTAAACACCACAATACAAACACTCTGATATCACAATAATAAACAACTTAACGAACTGGAAATCCAAAGCCAGTCACAAGTCATCAATGACAGTAAGCAAAACCATTAACACTAACTTAATAAGAAACATGAAGAGTAACGGATAGATTATTATTAAAAACGTATGTATTAAAAACGTATGATTAAGATTTAAGAACCAGGGTAGGTGTGTTAGTGATTATGATCTTATATATGAATGCTCGAAAACAGTTCTATTCCTATTTTTTGTCTGTATCATAGCGATATATAACATATATTACTGGTTCCTTCAACAAATCTAGTATGACTCTGTCCCCTGTTTCGAGATTCAGCTGTTGTTTGCCACAGGTTGTTCAAAGGGAATTTGTCAGAGGTGTTGACCCCCCACAGCTTGGTCGTCTACCATTATCCTTGAATAGTTTTTAAATCAAATGACCTTAAATAATCTTTATCTATATTAGTACTTCTTTATACAGCATGTAGTCTAAAGTATTTTTATAAAGAAAGATTAAACCAGCATATACTAAAATGAATACAGAAATGATGAATAAACTGTTTGCAGACTTAAACACTACAATACAAAATATTCTGATATTAAACAACTTAACAAACTGGAAATTCAAAGTTAGCAATAAGACATCAATGATAGTAAGTAAAATTACCAACACTAACTTGATGCTAAACATGAAGAGTAACAAAAAGATGATTATGATTAAGATTTAAGGACCAGGGCACCACATGGTGAGGAGTCACATGAGAGCCAGGGGTGACAGTACACTCCCCTCACTCTTCAGAGTCCAGAGTCTTCTGACCTCTTCACATCCTCTGTCCTGGTGACTGTAAACAATCCACTTCTATAGATCTTCTACGGCTCCGTTTCCTTATCTCCGATCGGCTGGAGGTGCAGCTGTTGTTGGCCATTCAGGTTGCTGATTGGGGTTCACTCAGGCGTTTTTCTTGTCTTTGTCTCATGTTTTTTCTCTAGCTCTTCCCGGGGACATACTGTCCGGGATTCTTCTCCCCCTCTGTTTTCCCCCCACCCTTCTGTTTCCTATTTGTATAATACACGTGACCATTTGTCTGTTTGTTGTTGACAGTGGATGACGTGTTATTTCTCAGTCGTTCCACACTTAGTTACTTCATATCGCGCATATGGCGCGATATGCAAGATGGCGACTATGTTGACTATGTTAAAATTCTCCCATAATGGTTGAGTGGTGGTTGGTTGAGTGCTTGATGAAGTGGTTGATTGAGTGATTGGTTGAGTGGTGGTTGGTTGAGTGGATGGTTGAGTGGTTGGTTGAGTGTTTGGTTGAGTGTTGGATGGTTGAGTGGATGGTTGAGTGGTGGTTGGTTGAGTGTTGGATGGTTGAGCGGTTGAGTGGTGGTTGGTTGAGTGATTGGTTGAGTGGTGGTTGATTGAGTGATTGGTTGAGTGGTGGTTGGTTGAGTGGATGGTTGAGTGGTTGGTTGAGTGTTTGGTTGAGTGTTGGATGGTTGAGTGGATGGTTGAGTGGTGGTTGGTTGAGTGTTGGATGGTTGAGCGGTTGAGTGGTGGTTGGTTGAGTGGTTGATTATGTGGTTGGTTAAGTGGTTGGCTGAGTGGTTGAGTTGATTGAGCGGTTGGTTGAGTGGTTGGTTGAGTGGTTGATTAAGTGGTTGGTTGAGTGGATGAGTTGATTGAGCGGTTGGTTGAGTGGTTGGTTGAGTGGTTGATTAAGTGGTTGGTTGAGTTAATTGAGCCGTTGTTTGAGTGGTAGTTGTTTGAGTGGTAGTTGTTTGAGTGGTGATTGGTTGAGTGGAGAGCGCTAGCATGCTAGCATTTTTCCACCTACTCTGTCCACAATTGTTGTCCACAAACACGTACACACTGGTGTGTTCAACATCCGCCTGTGTCCTGGAACACCACTTAGGTGTCTTGTAGCAGCAGCATATCAGTGGGATTGGACGTATGGAGAGAACAAAATGTGAATACAGTATTGATGAATATAATGGGAGGAGAAGAGATGAAGAGGGGAGGAGACAGGAGATGTGAGGCAAGGAGGAATAGAAGGATACAGGAACAGTGGCACTGAGAAACATAAGAGCAGATGGAAGAGGAGCGTATGAAGGAATGCATATGGACACACACACATACACACACACATACGCACGCACGCCCACAAACACACACACACACACACACACACACACCACACACACACATCTCCGGACCTCTGATGTCATTGGATGCCGAGGGCTTATATCATCATTAACTGTCCATTTATAACACATGTCAGTAGAAGTTCACATAAGAAATAATGATGTTTATATACAGGCATGATGTGCATGACATGTTACCGGGCAAGCATAAGTCGTGTGTGTGTGTGTGTGTGTGTGTGTGTGTGTGTGTGTGTGTGTCCTGCTTCGTCACCCAGCCTTTGTTTATACCACTGAAGGAACTGATTTAATCCAAGGCCTGCCGTTGTTTACAATCGTTTCTGGAGTTCTGCATTTGAAGACACTTGTTTATAATCCTGCTTAATACTGTCATAGGCCAAATATAACAGCTTCATGATACAGGGCTACTGTATGTATGTATGTATGCGTATGTGTGTGTGTGTATGCATATGTGTGTGTGTGTGAGTGTGTGTGTGTATGCGTATGTGTGTGTGTGTATGCGTATGTGTGTGTGTGTGTGTGTGAGTGTGTGTGTGTATGCGTATGTGCGTGCGTGTGAGTGTATGGATTGTCTGTTTCTCGTCACACACCAACACCACGATTTAATCAACACAAAAATATGTCAAACAACATCATGAATCATATTTAGTTTTATTATCAGTTGTACTTCCACATCACACCTTTCCCTGTACATTGGCCTATATTATATACCTGCCAACACCTTTCGTGAATGTAATGCGTTTTCCATACAGTTTCTTGAAGACCGTTCCTTAAAGGGCGGTAAAATGAATCGATTGCTCCTATGTGGGAACCACATGACATTGCCTATGATGTGCGCAGTTCACTTCACCCACCTCCACTATTACACCCCCCCCCCCCCCCCCCATACTATCCGGTGTAGATCTCCAGCTAGGATTCCTCTTCGGTAGGGTACACCAGGTAGCCGGAGAAAATGTTCTGGTGTGGCACACTTCCAGAGATCTTTCTCCCGGCCAAAATCTCAATGTACACCTGACAGCCTCTCTTCAAGCGCAACATCACCACCTGATGGACACACGTTGCATAGAACAGTGTCACTCGTAACATAGTTTTTTTTCCTAATATATACAACATTGTATCGAGATATTCTAAAAAAATAGAAAGATATATTTGTTAATATAATACATATAGTTCCCGCTTTAGCCCAAGGCGACGGTGCGATGCGCCCTTCCCTTCTTGTCGCCCTGGCAAGCCCATCGTCAACACTGCTCTCATACCTGGGTTGCACTGTCGTCCAAGTCCGAACGATTGTCCTCCCACGTTGACGCAATCGTTTCACCGTTCATGCGCAGTCGGACCTGCAGGGTCAACCATGAGATGTATCTGTCGAACGTTTAGCTTAAGAACACCCCCTACCTGAACATGCATTACAGAAACTCTAACATGTTGGTACAACAGTTGTCCCTTTATCATCTATCAAGCACAACTAAATATGAAATATGGAAAAGAAAAGGAGTGCAATG
Organism: Coryphaenoides rupestris; assembly: GCA_002895965.2. Taxonomy (NCBI): domain Eukaryota; kingdom Metazoa; phylum Chordata; class Actinopteri; order Gadiformes; family Macrouridae; genus Coryphaenoides; species Coryphaenoides rupestris. The sequence goes on from PIJE02000478.1 coordinate 258,764, forward strand.
AATAGCATGGCGTGCCGGGTCACGGGTAGACGTGCTGTAGTCCTACCATCAGATAGAAGCGTGCCCCCATGTATTCTAGTTTGGAGAAGACCGTGTAGGAGAAGGAGTAGACTCCGGCGCGGGGTGCAGTGAAGATGCCTGGTGGGAAGTAGCCAGGGGTGGACGTTAGCGTTATCGACGTGCCGGTGGAGGGTCTGAGCTTTTTCACATATTATATACGGCTGTGGACCCAGCACAGCGTTCATATCCTGAAGGTGGCGTGTGTAGCATTTAGTGGCATGGAGCGGAAGGGAGGTGGCAGAAAATGGAATATACCATTCATGTACTGTGTATTCATTCACCTGAAACTAAGAATGGTTGTGTTTTTCTACATAGAGAGGGGTCGCCGTCCACGGCGGGCGCCATGTTGCTCTACGTTAGCCCGGAACACAAATACGGAACATGTCAGCTATGACCCGATGATCGTTTTACAGAACCTCATCACTTGACGGATTCTGGCTACTCGACTTGGATATAGACGATGACATTGTGGAAAGTAGTCACCAAGTTGCCACCAAATCCTTCACACTACACCTTGAAATCCACGTTTATTTTGTCATTCTGTTGGCTGTCGGCGTGTGTGTGTGTGTGTGTGTGTGTGTGTGTGTGTCTTACCCAGAGCAGGGTTATATCCATTGCCATCGTTAAACCCAATCAAGGTGTAAGGAATGGGCACATTTGTGGTGAAGGGACCAAAAGATTCGAAAGTGGCGGTGGCTGAGAAGGCAATATGACTGTCCTCTAAGAGAGAAGCATGGAAATAAAGAGAAAAAATGTCAAAAACAATGTATAAAGATATACAATATGTATATAGCAATAATATTTGTTGTACGTTTATACATGTATATACGGGTGAGGTTTTTAATTTTGTATGGTACACCCTGCAGTGTACTGCAGCTGTACTTGTGAGGGCTTTTGTTTGGGTGTCCAGATCCCAGATGTCTTCGATCAAGCCCAGCACCCGGGGCAAGGTGCTGTTCTCCAGGGCGTTGACCTGGTTGGCCGCACAGCAACAGTCTCTCTGCTTATAGGCACATTTGCAGTCATAACCTCCACAGGTCAGCGTGTTCTGTAAGTTCACTGTGAACAGAGATAGATGGCTGAAAAATATATATATACTCCCTGAAAGCATTGAATAGGTATGATAAGAATAGAGAGGCGCTAAGCAGTGTGAATGCTGTAAAGGGCAGTCAGCGTGACAACACTGAGTGAGAAATGTGAAGATTTAAAATGACACGTTAAGGTGTACTTTTTGTCGTTGACCTGAGACATTGTTGTTTCCTTACTTGCTGCGTGTGCCAACATATCGATCGGACCGTGGGAGACGTGGTGTCCGCTGCAGAGGCTCCAGAGGCTCAACAGCGACAACACAGCCAGCTCCATCTGCAAGTGGGCAGCCGGGGGGTTCATTCACATTTTCAGGATTGTCAAATCTTTTCAAATAATGAGTTTGTGTTAATTAGAGTTTGCTTGAGTTACTAAACTGAGGCATCCAATTGTTTACTGTAACTTTGAGACTTGACTTGAGTAAGTATGTTTACTACCGTTGCAAGATACTTCAACATTGACCCTGTATTTGGCACTTTTGCAGAAGCAAACTTATTTGTATTTTTATATAATAAACCATTAACGTCAACACAGAGCACTAACATAACATACATCATTACATTTAAACAATTTCTTTAAGAAAACATTTAATGAATGTAATAATCAATACATATTTTATCTAATAAAGTCACCTGAAGAAAGTAATTAGCAAACAGTAAACAACAGTAATTCTGGCTAATTTCTTTTATGTAGAACAGGCATGACTAGTTTTCATAAAAACCTACCAATATTGACACATATGTTTTGTCATATTATTAAAAAAAGAAAATGGATTAATTGAAGAACGGTAATTCATCCACTTACCTTGACAAAGCTTGGTGCAGCAAAAACCTGGGACTGTGAGAGGTCTGCTATGACAGACTGCTGTCTGCCAGAGTGTGAAGTACGCAGGGCTCGCTTTGTACCACTTATTGATGCATGTCACATGACCTGGTCCTTTACAAATGAGTGTCTTCCAACATACTCACCAAGGAGCACACACACACACACACACACACACACACACACACACACACACACACCACACACACACACACACACACACACACACACACACACACACACACACACACACACACACAGGTCTTCAGCGCCATTAACACTCAAAAGCACCTTTCACAATGGAGAGGCAACACCTAACATATAATGTTTCCTCCAACGTCGCAAAACAAGCATCCCTGTAGAGCAGTCTTTCTCCTCACTGTTGTGTTGCCTTCCAGCAGCAGCAGCTTTTACTGGGTCGTCGGGTGTCTGATTGCCATCATCTTCGTGGGCTCGTCTGAAATGGACCCGCCACTGCCAAACAATGGTCTCCTGGCCGTGGACGACCCGGCGGAGAACTGCTATCAGTTCATCAGAGAAGGCCCACATTTGTATATTGGTACACAGCCTGTGTATATTGGGTCCCAAGCTAAGGTGGAACAAAGATGAGTGATTGAATGAAAAGACAGAAAGAAGGGAGGAGGGTGGAGGAGGCAAGCCCCCCTGGGAGCTTCCATGCCATTTTTTGTTGTGTGTTAGCGAGAACTTTAACTGTGCAGGAAACTCTGACCTGTGGAGGTTTTGATTGCAAATGTGCCTATGAGCAGAGAGACTGTTGCTATGTGGCCAACCAGGCCAAGGCCCTGGAGACCGGACTCTTCCTGCGACACTGTAAGCCAATGTAACTGCAGCTGCCCAGTGATGAAAATAAAGTTACTATGTGGTATTAATGCGTGTCTGTTACGTGTCTGTTGCGCGTGTACTCTAATCTTGTTGTCACCTTGGAATCGGCCAATAACAGGAAGCTTGGTAAAGCTTGCTAAAGCTCTTTTTAGTCCCAGTCTGGCCCTGGTAATTTTTGTACCACGCACATCTGATGGTCAAAGTTTCTGTGAGTGCTGCTAAGATACTGAGAGCGAGTTTCCCCGAATGCTGTGGTGTCATTCGCAACACAATCAACAACACTGTGTAGATCTTCTTCTAAATGCTTTATCCATTTGCTCAAATTAGTTTTCTACGGAGCCCCCCTCGGGTCACATGATAAAAAAAAACAACGATGTGTAAATCCGTGCGCACGGTTTACTAACTCGTTCCCTCGGATTCGGAAATCGTGCGCACGGATTCGTAATCCACATGCCCTCTTCTGTTCTTCGGCGAATGCACCTGCCTTGCGTGGACCGTGGTCACCACTTCTTCTCAGTAAATCCAATTAATCTACATTTACGGGCAGATTAGTAGACGAGTTAGTAAACCGTGCGCACGATTTACGATTCCGAGGGAACGAGTTACTAAACCGTTCGCACAGATTTACACATCGTTGTTTTTTTTTATCATGTGACCCGAGGGGGGCTCCGTAGTTTTCTTTGGTAGAAAATCTCTGCAACAAAACAAGGCGTATTGGCACCAGTGTATGAAGCTTTGTAGAAACATGATTGTTTGAAACAAATGAAGCGAAACAGTGAAAGGCCCCATTCACCCAGATATGAGATAGTCTGCCATCAGATTCTAGATATGATTCTAAAGTCTGACTTGAGAGACTAGGTTACAGATTCTATAGCTAGTCTTAGTGAAAGAGAAGGCTTTGTTTTTTTTTTTATGTGTACAGGTGTCGCTGCTGCTCAAAAATGATCAAATAATTCATTCTGAACAAAATGTAACCAAAGCGACACGATCATCTTTGTTTACATGATGATCTCTTGTGTTTCCATGAACAGCCGAATGGTGCGTCACTAAAATGTTCCTGCCGCACGGAATTGTGGGACACCACTATCTCCTTCCCTTTAGTAAAGGAAGGGCCGGCGTACCCTTAGCGTTTAGAGAGCCCTTATCATGGCTGCCACTTAGGTACTTCCGGGTCATTCACTCAGTAAGGAGTTTCCCAAGCAAAAAAAAGTATTCCAACAGGGCCAATGGAGTGGGTCGCAACCAACGTGAATGCACCTTGACCATAGACTGTAATAGAACCCTAGCACGAACTTTGTGTTTGTACGTACTATTAGTACTTAGCGTTGCTTAGCATATTGAATGTTCCTAGATGTTGATAACGTGCTCAGAATTGCAGGTCTGCTCTTATCCCAGCTATTATGCAGGCAACTTAGCAATTATGAAACTTGTTCTATTAGCCTCGTAAATATGAATGCTCGAAAACAGCTCTTTATCTTTATGTTCCTACAGCAATATATTGCTGTCTCCTTCCACAACTCTTTGTAAGTCGCTTTGGATAAAAAACGTCTGCCAAATTCCCTAAATGTAAATGTAAATGTAAATGTAACCACATACATATACATATACTACCTGTGCATTATACGGTATTAACGCACACCTGCCGGCCATTCAGAAAAGAGTATTCACCCAGGCCACTCGCTTCGCATCGGGTGGTTCTTGGCCTCCACGTTGTGCATTAATATCATGTAAGGCACACCTACTCGCTGATTATCCCTTACTTAGAAGACGGATAAGACATCTGAACCCATGCATCCATCCAAATGACTCGGCATCATTTTTAAGACTTGATGAATTCGCTTTTTGCTGTCAAGTCCACGTGAATTTGTTTGTTTATGGGTTTAAATAGGCTAAAACATCTAAAAGATTAAATTAATAAAACATAAAAAAAAATTATACCAATAAAACAGATTGCTGAGGTCATGTGGTACAGAGGCAGTGATGACTGGGACAAAAGTTTGGCTCCGGCATTTAACAAATTGCCTGGCCAACTTTATTTTAATGTAGCCTGTTTTATTTATGGTATTATTTATCTTGGAACTAATTATTGCTTTTTGCCTAGCTTGTTATTATGTGTTAAGTTATTATAGCCTGCGTGTAATGCATTGCTGTTTGTCACCAGAGCAGTACTGCCACTCTAAACTCTAAAAGTTCAGACCTGGAGCCCCTGCCAAATCAAACTAGATATAAGTAGCTGAAAACAATAATGAATAAAACAACATGAAAGGGCCGAACGAAGAAAGGAAAGGGAATCGGTGCATTGGTTCGCTAGCTCGCATCATTGCCATAAAATATAAAAAGGCCACAGAGTAATGATAAGCATGTCCTCCATCACAGAGTTAAGAGCCGGCGCCTCACTGCTCCTTTCGGCTGCTTTCCCAATGCTTGACTCACAGCATGGTTGGTGGTTGGTGGTGATTAATCCTACATTCACCGTCTACGAGTAGCTGCTGTTCTTTTGAAATGATTGGTCAATTAATGTATTGTTTATTTGACAGGGACAGTGTACTGCTTCTTAGCCGTACACTGTAGTCTGTAGTCCCTGGGCAGGACACAGAGAATAAGATCTGTTAGGAACATGAAAACTGTCATATAAAAACACAATTAATTATACTTGCTATATTACTATGTTGGTATATTACCATGCTACATTACCTTTCATCATCATGTGCAATATTCTTAATATTCTTAATATCGTGTGCAATGCTACTTCTCACCATTATTAATATTACCCCTCAATTATTACCTTGTAATACTACCTTCATCATCATGTGCAATATTTCTAATGTGCAATACTACTTCTCACTGCTACTACTCAATACCATTGTGAACTTGTTTTGCTGACTGAATATCGTACCTATATATTTTATATTTTTCTTAGGCTTATTCACTGTAAATTTGTACTTTTGTTATTTTATTTTTATTATTCTATTGTTTATTTCTCTGTTGTTTGTTATTCTATTGCTATGCAACCTGGCACAAGAATTTCCTTCGGGATTAATAAAGTTTTATCTTATCTCTTATCTTAACACTGTAAAATAAAATTACAAAACAGTACGTATTCACAATAACAACAACATCAACAAGATTTCACAACATTAAGACGCCACGATTTTACAACATTTGTGTTTATGCGTGGTGGGTACATGTTTGGATTTTAGCCATGAGCCCATTAAGAAGAACTTCAAGCTACCACTACTCTACCAGACAGATTACTGAGTCTCTCTCACTCCACTCCACCATGAAACAACAAACTGAACTCTTACAACTCATACAACTCTGAAAAAATAGATTTTAAATTAGTTAAATAAAGTTAAATAAACGTTTAATTGGCTGCATGGTGGAAATGTTTTGATAACTATCGTCTCAGTAATGTAATATATTTGTAATATTGTAATAATATGTGTCCTATTTAACATAACCACACATTAGTGAAATGCTAAAGATCCTGCAGCATCTTTGCTGAATACATGTCGGGCAAACATTCACCAATATCACAAATTTTCCAATCTCTTTAATTTTAAAACACATGTGCAACGCAATGTTATAACTAATAGAAAACATTTAATTGAGGTATCTTAAGCAAATATATGTGTATTTTAAATTTTGACAATACACTTCTACTGTACCATATCCCTAATGTGTCTCAAAAAAGAAAGTACAAGACAATGTCAAACACGGTTTCAGAATAAAATCGTGATTTATTTCATTATGAATTTGCACAGATGCAGAGGTAGGCTATATTTAATGCGTCTTCACCACAGAGTAGGCCTACGCATCACACCGTCTAGGATCAGGCCTGTCGGTCATGGACCTTCACTAAAATCAAATAAAACAAAACACACAAGTAATAGGCAGAAGGAAGTACGATGAAAGTACACATAAAGCAAGATCAGATCGCCCTTAAGATAACCAAGAAGGAAAAGAGCCAGGTTAGAATGCATTGCAGTGGTAGAATGTTCTGTGAAGGCTTTTGTTTTAGTCGCTGGAGTACAGCAGAAAGCCGGTGAAGGTGTTGTAGTGCTGGTCGTCGTCACACAGGTAGCAGCCTTCGGGCAACACCACCACCACCTTGTCTCCGGCATTCAGCTTCAGCGCCAACACGCTACTGGCGCTGTCCTCTTGGTCGGATGTCTCCCTGTCCGTGATGATGGAGACTGTCTTGTTGTTCACCTGCAGCATGGCGCACGCCTGCAGTTTGAGGCTGTTGGAGCCTGCGTCGCTGTACACCGTAAAGGCGAAGCTGTACACACCGGAGCGCGGAGCGGTGTAGATGCCGTTCTGAACGTTGTAGTTCCCCCCCAGGTTGAGGAAGACGTGTTTGTAGGCGATGTCGATGTCTGAGAGGGCGGGCCCGAGGCACCAGCGGTTGTTGGTCAAAGCCACAGAGAAGGCACTGCGGCTAGCTGGGGGAGGAGAGGGGATGCGCGTTCCAGAGAAAGTTAGGTTTCATTGCATTTATAGCGGAGGATGAGACATTAATGCAAGCATTGCACGTTTTGTAATAATGTTCTCTTTCCAGTCCTTTTTTTGTGTTTAGAAACATTCACTCTTACATACACACACACACACACATATACAGACACATATACACACACAAACTCACATATAATGTTGTCAAGCACATGCCGGGTCTCCTGCAGTTTCTCCTCAAAGAGAGCGAGAGTCGAGTTGAATATATGCTCCATCTTGTACAGTTTCTGCTGCATGAGACAGCAGCCGCAGGCAGAGCTGTCGGTCAGGCACACTGCCAACACACAACACATACGTTTCAGGCACACATGGAATGAGGGCTGAAAACATGAGCACACATCTCGGTTATTTTGTGATTGATTTCGGTGATTGATTTATTTTCCTGAACCCTTACCATTTTCTGCATTGGTATCCAAAGCCTTGGCACTTACTGGGTCCCACGGCCAATTGGTGCTGTTCTCAAGAGTAAAGCCATCTACGCAGGCAGAGCCTACCATAAAGGTAAGGAATGCAATTGCTAGAAGTAGGAGAGAAGTCCAGTTAGTTAGTCAAAGTGCCCATGTATGCTGATTCACATTCTATCACAGGGACATACAAAAGTCCCCAAATTAAACAGGATTAAACCCTCTGCTTTATCCAGTAGTTCGACAATGTCTCATTTCTATTGCTTTTTTATTAGCAAATCCTCCACAGAACCCTCCCACAAACCTCACCGATCATATTGACGCTGGTCTGCAATAGCCGCCCAGGTAGGAGTCACGGTGGTAGGAGCAGATTAACTGATGACTGGAGCGATGTGACTTATATACACCGCTCAGTGAGCCTCGCTTCCACCCACTTTTCTTTCTCTCTTTTTCACCTGACTTTCACAACACACCTCTCTCTACATACCTGGCGCCTTGGGATTACCTGGTGCCTTTGTTTATGGACACATCCACACACACACACACACACACACTCATTTGCCTCTGTCTTTTAAATGTAGGCCAGGCATTGTCATCTTAGTGGAGAGGGGGGAGGGGGGTAGTCCTTTAGTTGACTTAGTCAGTTGTTAGTTCCATCACTGTACAAGTGTGTTCTGTATAATTACACCACATATAAAGTGTACCTCTGTGTAGAGAAGGTAAGAGCTGTAGAATAGACTACAGAAAACAGAAGATTATCCTTGTGGTCACTGATGGAGTGATCTGGCCTCTTTACAGTGTGCTGTTGCGGACAACGTCCAGACGGAGGCATCAACACCATCGTGAAGATACCCTGCACCCAGCGCACTATGTCAGTGTCGTCAGCCACAGATTTACCACCATCACTGTCAAAATACCCATGATGGGCATTTCCTATTAAATAATAAACTGCACCATTACACACATTGTTATTGAGTGTGCAATCAAAGACGCACATCCACTGTTTGTCTGTGATGATGAATGGTGTGAAGGGGGCCATACAAAAACCAACACAAAACCCCTATATGCATGCGAGGGGTGGGGGTCAGTGGGCGGTTGGGTCAAGGGAAGACAGAATTTTTGTTTTTGTTTTTAAATGAGATATGGGAAATTATGTATTATCAAAATGTTTTCAATCCAAAGCCATTCATCGCCAATGACACGTTGCATTGTTGTCTTTTTGGAACAGATCTTATCAATGAGCAGTGAGAGAATAGACAGATAATACTTCAGAGAAGGTCAAATATCCCTGGCCCCATTTCTTGGTGTGTGTTTTCCACCAGAGAGGCTCCAGATACAAACCAGTATCCAGCTCAGTGAAGCCAATGAAGAGTAACCGGGTCAACAAAGTGTCAAATTTTAATCTCTTCCTTTATCCAGACCAAGTCTCTCATTGTATCTAAGAACAATGCCAACAGACAACCTCATTCACATTGTATAATACATTGAAGCATTTACTTCAATGCAATGCCAATACAAGAAATATTGAATTGGTCACTGAAAACAAATTCACTCATATAATACAAGAAAAGACATTGTGCAAGTCTGCCAATTCCTTTATTTATACACACTTTCTTAAGTGAGGGTGACATCGAGGGTAATGTAACAGCATTATAACATTATATGCAAATGCTTTCACACAAGCATGCGCGTCACAGGCAAGTGACATGATGCATCAAATGCTGCATCATTCCCGAGGTTTGGTTTCTCTGTAGGAGGTCCTGATCTTAGTCCAGTTGGCACACCACCACAGAAGACCCCGACCCTGACCCGACCCTGAACCCTGGGTAGAGTGGTCCGGTAAACTGGGTCTGGTGCCAGTGGATGAGGTGGGCGTGGCCGTGGGAGATGCGGTAGAAGGCCAGAACGCCAGAGTACTGGTCCAGGTAGACGCCAACCCGGTGAGCCTTGCGGGAACCCAGCAGGGTCTCCTGGCCTCCGCACCAGAAGGAGAAGCCTGTGCCGGACCAGTACAGGCCCCAGGAGGAGGTGTTGTAGCCCAGCCGGCTCTGGTTGTCAGAAGTCTTACGCACCATTTCCTTGTAGGCCACGCCGATGGTCATCTGAAGAATATAGTTAACAACAACACATGATTTAAACTCACACACACACACACACACACACACACACACACACACACACACACACACACACACACACACAACCACTTCTCCAGCATAGAGAACATCAGCACCCTTATATACCTTCAGACCGGTCCACTCCACCTCCCAGTAGAAGGGGCTCCCTGCCAGGGGCTCCCTGCAGAGCACCTGCCTCCAGAACTGGAAGCGCTCGGCATGCTCCGCAGGGTTCTGGTTCCCTGTGCGCAGCATGGCCTTGCAGCCGCCCTCCGCCAGCGCGATGTGGCGGAAGGCCGTGTTGGGGTCCATGGTGGGCTCACATCGGTCTTGTGAGATAGCGAGAAAGAGACAGACACAAACAGAGAGGTTAGTTCAGCAATACAAGACCTGAAGCATGGGAATGCAGGCAAATCAGCTGCTCGCAGTGACATTCATTTCCACAGAGAGACGGTCTGGGAGATGCACAGAGAGGTCTATACTCAAATATTATGCTTATAACATTAAACTAGCACTTTATTGCAACATAATGGCCATTTGTTGGCCACTCTTTGCCGCCTACAAAATGCATTGCATTTGAAGCGGCCATATTAAGTTTAAATGTACTGAAATGTCAGTACACAACAACGGTTCAGTCAATTTGGAAATGTTAGACCACAGTAGGGATGAATTCTTTTTTTGACAGATATTGTGATTGCAATATTATTTACCATTAGGGGAAATGTACACTTTTGCATCACAATTAATTCACAAAAACCTACTGAAAATTGTGAAGGTCAGGGCATCTCTGCAGCACTTCTTCTATACTGGTGTTATACATTTACACACATAGAAAATTTGGATATTGCACTTAATGCGATTTCAGTAATGTTTCTCAGCCCTAGTTCACAGTTGAAACTCACATTTCAGCAAGGCTTCTCGGGTCAGGGGCTTGAGGTCCGTGCTTTCCGCTGTTGCCATAAGAGATGCTAGAAGTGTATACAGATACGAGGATAAGAAAAAGCAAATCCATGTATATATATATATATATATATATATATATTGCCCTTGACGGATACGCAATATGTATGCATAGGTGTGTACCTGGAGATGGGTTGGGCGGGGGTAGAAGGGCCGGAGCTGAGGCTTCACATAAGAGATGGCCATGTAGACAGAGGAGAAAAAAAATACATACTTAGTATCGTAGAATAACCATTGAATGAAAGAATAACCATAGAGTAAAGCAACTCAGTTCACATACTGCAAGAAAGCATATTCATTTACCTATACTGGAAGGCCGAGGTGGGGGAGTGGAGGAGGCTTAGAGGGGAAGATCGGGAGTTGAATTTAAGGAAGATGAAAGGAAAATAAATAATGCATCAAGTTACTAGGTCACTGGTAGCAGAATAATAAAATAATTATTCATAGTATTAAGAGAGTCGTGCAACTGATTCACCTCGAGGACGTCGGGGGGGCAAGGGTGGAGTGGTTGAGTGGTGGAGTGGTTGAACTAATGAAAAGATTGTTTCATTTCCATGAGTGTTTACAAGAATGTTTCATTTCCATGAAACATCTCCATAACATACTGCCTTTGGCTTCTTTTTGTGAATTCTGTTTTCAGTTTTTTTTAAACCCACAAAAGACACTACCATTTCCTTTGATTATACATTAATATAACTTTGTTTGATTGTGAACTTCAGCATTTTCTCCATCAACTTTAAAAAGGAATTCCACCCAATGGACACACCAATCCTGACTGCATCAGTTATTGTATGTATGTATGTATGTATGTATTTTTTTATGGCAGTAAAGGTGCTAAATAAATCTCCCAATGACTTTTAGCAATTGCAGCCTTTTTAATTTTAAACTAAGTCTCTGGCATGTAGTTCTTTGACCAAACATCAAACTAACAATTGTTTGCCCATACAAATAGTATCTTCTTGACCGGCTTGCCATTCATCCTGCACTTGGCTTTTTTACTCGTCTTATTTCAATGCAAATGGCCACGGGAATATCAGCAAGACATTTTGATTTTCATCCCAACAACTTCACCCCTTAAAATACCTGCACTATTTACATTTTAAAGATGGCATTCATGTTGAATGCCTCATTTGTGAGTTACCTGTGTTAACTGTGGCAGCTTCATGGCGGTCATCCGTTTCAACGCTGCCTGGCTCTGCCTCCCCATTGGCAAATGGTGCCATCATGACATCATTGACTAACAATAAGAGGGAAATACAATTTCAATCCTTCACACACACACACGCACGCACACACACACACACACACACACGCACTGACCCAGTCTGAAGATTTTAGCAAGGCTATCTTTGGAATGGTCCTGTACCACGTTCTGAAGTTCTGACATGGCAGAGTGGATTCCAGCCACAACCTCATTTTCCTGAGCCAGACCTGACTCTTCCCTCTGGCTTTGCACCAAGGGCTCCATGGTATGAAAGTTCTGTTCCAAAAACAGCAAAGGCAATTCCTTTATATGCACACATTGCATAGCTGCTAGGGCGGTGTATTGGCAGGAATCTGGCGATGCGATACGCATCACAATACAAATATATATATATATATATATATATATATATGTATGTAACACTAATGCTAGCGTTAATGTTACGTTGGAGTGGAAGAGTCAAAAGGCTAAAGATGGATGACCACACTCGAGGGTTTAAACAACACAAAATGAACCACTGCCATGAATCATAAAAAAAAAAAATCAATACAGCATCATAAAACATAAGCATATCGATATTTTCTTAAACACCTAATAGCTGCACACAAAGAAGTAAACACAAGATGAGGCAGAAGAGATGAAATAGATATTGACGATATTATAATGAGACGTAAGGTATTTCTGTAGACAGATCAAAGGGGAGACTTGGGCGGGCCTCAGAGGAGGGCTGCCTGCCGTGTCCCCGATATGCTCTTCTCAGACCTTCAAGAAGCAGACGTGGTCCGGCATGTTGGCCAGTCTGTCCATCTCCTGACTCCTCCAGTAAAGCTGTGCTGTTTGCTGCTCCAGCTTGTGGATGTGGCCCTCAGCCCGGCAGCCCCGGGAGGCCATGTGGGCAGAGAGGAGCTCATCCACCTGGGTTCCCATCAGTTCCAAGCCCTTCCTCAGGTCCAAGATCACACGAGCACTCTCCCCCTGCAGAGCCTGGACAGAGGCCTGTAGACAGACCGACAGACGTTTGGGATACACAAGAAGGGTTGAAGATGAAGGTAGCAGAAGGATGCGAGGTCGAGTCATGAAGAGAATTGTAGATTTGTTTTGTGGTTAGTCGCTGCCAGGTGGTTGTACAGAAACCAAAACAAACATGACTTGGGCTTACTTTATGTTGCAGAGCAGCCAGTGAAATCTCATTTAGATCTTTCTCAGTCTCCTGTATTCTTGTCTTTACATCAGCCTGCATCTGAACTAGTTCCTTCTGTGCACACACCACACCACACACACACACAACACACACACACACACACACACACACACACACACACACACACACACACACACACACACACACACACACACACACACACACACACACACCACACACACACACACACACACACACACACACACACAGAGAGAGAGAAAACCAAGTTAAAATACAACCAAATGCCATCCAAGCCAAATAGCACAACATTAGCCTTGTTCTAGTGTGTACCTGCTTCGCTCGCCTCTCCTCCTCTGGTGTGAGTACACAATGACCCCCGTGGCCACACCGAGAACACTCCTCGCAGACGGACTCCTTGTCCTCTCGGCAGTACAGGTCCAGAGGCCGTTGGTGCTGAGGGCATGCTCTGGGGGCCACCGTTGGAAGCTGTGGGTACAGGCTGTGGGTTCCCCATCTCCCCGGGGCCTCCCCTGTAGCTTCGGGACCTTCTGTACCCGGGAGGACCTCCAAGTAGATGGGCATTGACGACAGTGGCCGCGGTGGGATAGGAGAGTCGGCCGTGGAGGCGCTCTGTCTGAAGCTGGCTCTGAGCTTCTCCATCGCCTCCACCAGCACGGTGCTCCTGGCCAGCGAGGGACGCGGGTCGAAGATGTGTCTACACTGCGGGCAGCTGTAGCGGGTCTTACTCGCCTTCTCCCGATCCCAGTGACCCTGAATGCAACGCAGGCAGTAGGAGTGGCCACACGGCACGGTGGCAGGGTCCTTCATGGTCTCCAGGCAGACTGAGCAGACAAAGGTATCCTCTTCAGCCCAGGCGGAGGCCATGGTGAATTCAGTGCTATCAAGAGTGAGACAAGAGTTCCTGTATGTCAGTAAGAATATTCTTGTCACCAGACAGCAACACGGAAAGAGGGAGAGCCAAGCTGAAATACCACTTCACATGCATCACCTGCTACTTAAGAGGGAAGGGAACATGCAATATCTGGTGGGGCAGGAAAAGCAAGTGGAACAGGAGTTTTCTTGAGTGATGTCACTCACATGATAGGCCTACCTACACACTTCCGCAATCAAGACCAAGTAACATACCATTGCCTTTCATAATGGTCATGGTTATATTATATGAATTAGTATCAAAGTAAGACACATAATCTATAGTCCTTACTCTACTGGTAGCTACCAGAAGTACCATTTGAAATGTGGTGTTGCTGGTGGTGGTGGTGTTGCTGTTACTGGTGGTGGTGTTGGTGTTACTGGTGTTTTGGTCAACATGTGGTGTGTTCCAGTTCTACTCGGAATTTCCACCTTTCAAGTCGGAAGTTTCAGAGAGAACGCCCCCTGAAATCGGAATTCCAACTCGGAAAGCCGGAGGAACCTCACCAACGCCGCGGTCAACACGTCACACGCTCGGGTGTCACGTCATCCCCAGATCTGACTTCCGAGGTCAATGGAGTAATGGAGCGGGTTGACTTTAAGCGGGGTGTCGGTGAGGTTCATCCGACTTTCCGACGTTGAAACTGAAGAGGGAATTCAGACTTCCGAGTACAACTGGAACGCACCAATACAGTCAAGGTGAGCATGGACTATAGGAAACTATGTGTGGTTATTTTTGTTCAGATCCACCATCCATTAGTATTTGGAATGTATAATTATACTAAGGTATAAGCGAAGTGGCATATATATATCTATATATATGCGTGTTTGTCTCGTAATAATAGCGTCCAGTAGTCGTAAAGCGGCACACGGTAGCCTATAGTAGACGTGGAGCTGCTCGAACACTTTGACAGAAGAAGCTCAAGTTTGAGATCGGTTAGCGTTCACTCGGCTGTAGAGACACGTCACACATTATTTATACATTGGTCTAATTCTGCAAAAAATAAACCGTGCGAGTTAGCGAGCCGCCGGTATTTGGGAAATGTGAGACTGGCTTATATTAGATGTGTTGATAAAGTTTACAAGTTATTTAAACACACACACACGTTGACATGAACGATGAGGCCAATGTTAAGTGACTGCTTCAACCTGAAACACGTGATGATCTAAAGGGCAGACTAGCCCGGGCTGTGCACCTCTACTCACCGCCAGGCCCACTGGTCCCCCGCAGGCAGGCAGGTGTGGAGCACCTCCTTTATACTGTCATGGTTAGGTCATATAAAGTCATATAATGACTCAGATGCACATGCTTTGTTGTGTTTTAGTAGGCATATACTATATAAGAACATCCAAACAAGTGGCAAAACAATTGATTCAAATGTTGAATCAAGAGGCTTCAAACTAGCCTACCAAATATGAATATCAGTTCATTGCATAACTCAAATATTGATCTGCTTCCAAAAAGTAGATTTTTTTTGGCAAAACTATTGGCCTACATGATCATGGTAGTAGTAGTAGTAGTAGTAGTGTGGTATTTAGTGTAAATACTCAATATGTTGTTGTTTTAATGTTGTTTCAGGATGTTCAAACGTCCTCAGCTCTTGTCCTGCCCTATGAGGTCTGTGCTGTTTGGCGTGAGAGAGCCCGGCTTCTACAGCGCTTCTCCCATGGCTTCGCCTGGGAACATCTGTAGGAGGTGGTGCACTTCTTCTACGGGCTGGAGAACTCTCACCTCCTCACATAAAAGAAGAGGAAAAGTAAATGAAGGAAAGTCATCATTCTCCAAGGGGAACCTCTCCCCTGTTTCAGCTCCTGTACCATCAAGCTCGGGCTGTGGACATCATCTCCTGGCAGCTGCTACACACCAAAACCTCACAATCAAACCTGCTCTGTCCATCCATCCCCAGCTTCCCCCACCCACACAGCCCAAACAGTGCTGCATATTAAAGCATTCAACACAAACACCCAAAGGCCTGAGAACACCTCCTGACAGTTCAAACAACATGCAATGTCTCCAACCACAGTACAGCCTGCGGAACATCAGCCTATTACCAGTCTGTATTATTAGCCCGAGTCACAATCGGTGTATTGGCGTATTTCTACCTCAAGTGATAAGCTCGGCGGCATATAGGCCGGCCACTTTGACTCTCTGTGGCCACGCCCTGTGGAACCAGAGCAGAGCCCTCCACCAGGCCACCCCGCGCAAGGCCATCGCCCTGACGGACTGCCTGTCCCTGGAGAATGAGCAGAGGTGCAGACGCAGCCTGGGCCGCAACCTGAAGCTCTACGAGGCAGGGCGAGGGGCGGCTCAGGACCATGGGAGGAGCCAGGGGAGGTGGGCGTCCATCCTTGTGTCCCTGTGCTCCGTGCAGGGCGAGCCGGCCTTCCTCTTCACTCTGCGCTCCAGTAAGCTCAAGAGAAACAAGGGTGATGTCAGGTGGGTGCCTTGCCTGTGAAGTGATCTGTATCTTGGGACAGCGTGTTGATAAGCTAGTCATGCGCCCGCCCGTTTGTAGCGTGACACTGCCCCTTCGAGATGGGCCGATTGCCACCAGTATTGCTTTCTGTTTGCAGCTTTCTGCAGAACCTCTCACCCTCTCTCAACTTCCCACTCGACAATGCACTTTCTTGGTTCCTCCTCGACAAGTGTGAAGTCGATTGGATGAGCTGTTGTCAAAGGACAGACATGCATACATGCATATATAGAGAGAGATCTATGGTCTATATATATATCTATAGATGGGGTTTTTTTCTATAGATCGTATATTCCATGTGAAGATTGTGCACTGTGTGTATTTCAGTAGGTGTGCTCTAATCATGATCACCCTGTCATGTCCATTGCTTGTGTAGCTTTGCGGGTGGCAAGAACGACCCATCAGACAAAGATGTGGTGGACACGGCTCTGAGAGAGGCCTCAGAGGAGCTTGGCGTTACTGTGGCAACAGAGAAGGTGTGGGGCATTCTGAAGCCACTCAGGGAAACGGTGAGTAACTCAGGCTACCCGGTGGTCAGTCTTTCACGCATCCCAGAGGACATCTCAAAGGAATACATGATATAAACGTTATGTGCTTAAACAGCAACTGCTTGTTTTGAAGCCTAGCTTCTAATTGCTCATGATCTGGTTGTGTCTCTGTGGTTTTTATATCTAAAGTCGGGCATGCTGGTCGCTCCTGTGCTGGCTAACCTCGGTCCCATTGAAGACCTGTCCTTTAAACCCAACCCAGAAGAGGTGAACTCCTTCAAACTCCTGTTTAAATATAATTTCATGAGCAAATCTCCAATATCTGTGTACCCCCCCCCCCCTTTTTTCCATTTGCTAATGAAAACGGTCTTTGCCCCCCTTTTGTGTTGACCCACAGGTTGAGGAAATCTTCACGATGTCCCTCTCGCACGTGTGCAACCCCTCGAACCGCCGATACACACACTTCCGTACCGGCGACAAGTACGGCTACACGCTGCCGGTGTTCCGCAATGGGAAGCACCGCGTGTGGGGCCTGACTGCCATTGCTCTCGACCACGCCCTCGCGATCATCACGTCGCCATAGCAACCCGACCTCGAATCCTCACAATATGAACACACTTTTATCATGTCGTACCAGTTTGATAGAGTTGATGTCCGACGTGGCACTTAATTACTGACTGCAGTGGATTTTAATTGATCAGTTAATATGGGTCATCAGTCTCAGTAGAGAAGTATGTGTGAAAACTTTGTAGAAAACCCCCTGCACATGTTATTTGTTATAATTTATATTTAATTATATTCTTTATATTTAAAATTAAATGTGTTTTAGTACACTCAGGGAGATACCTTTCTGAAATATGCATAATTTAACATATAGAGCTATTATTTATTTTCTTTTAAGATCGAATAAATGTTGACTTGCTAAAAACATGATGGGGTCATGAACTACACAAAAAGCACCAGTGAGACATGGCTGGCACATTGGACGGCTCCTCCATGTTAATGTTGTAGGCAGGATAAAATGTTTTAAAGTCCATTCCAATTCAATTCAACTGGCTGTTAATATTCACTTCCTTGCAGAAGAATTAAATGTAAACTGGACTTGGCCGTCAATCACAGATGTTAGCTGGAAGAAAGCAATAAAATGTATGTGGAAAAAGCAGTTGTCTGTATTATTAAGCACCGGTAATAGTCTTTCAATTCTTAACAGTGAGCACAAATCTTAGGTTACGAATTAACATCATCACAGATAACTTTCTCCTTCGACACAATCTGCCAGAATCACAAATCAAAGATGAAACTAAACTTAAAGCTATCGGCTTTCATCTTCTGGCCAACACATTAACCTTGCTTATCTTCAGTCCAGTGAGAAAAACTAACAGTCAAACCGACACTGCAAGTGTCCAGGATCTCCTCCGGCTGGAGAATATAAAGGGGGTTCCCAGGAGGAGGGATCCAATGCGCGAACGTTCGTCTTGGCTGATCCTTGACGACCTAATGATTGTATGGCTTATTTTCCTCCATGGTCATGGCGTGGAGCACTCCATGGGGTCCCGTGAGTCGGGCAGCAGGTGACAGTTGAAGGGCCAGCTGAAGGAGAGCAGATCCAGCGGCGGGCTGCACTGCTGCTGGGCCGCCGAGCAGACGGAGCGGCAGGGCTGGAGCACGCCGCCCTGGGGGCTGCACTGGGGCACCAGCATGCCACACGCCAGCCGCCGCAGGGGCTCGAAGCACGCCAGCTCCATCAGCACCTTGTAGCGGGCGGTTGGGGTGGATGTTTTGCATAGAGGCGAAACAAAGGAGAGAAAGAGGCAACGTTTTCAGACTCAACCTTGTGCAATGTGTGTGGGAAAGCAATTCTTGCGGAGGTCAGTAGTGCTGGTAGAGATGAGGGTACGTGTGCCTCACCCGGTACTGTTGTAGCAGTGTGGCAGCCTGCCTCTGATCAGAGATGGACATCCAGATGTTAGGGAAGGAGGTGAGGTTGTAACTGAGGCCATGACACATCTCCACCTCCATGGGTTCACATGAAGACACTGGCAGGGCAGGTGAACCAATGAGGAATCTGAACTTGCACACTTGGGGAGATGTGATTTCAAAACAATACTTGCATTGTTGTGGCCATGGGACGTTACACACACACACACACACACACACACACAGTGTTGACTCTACCCTTTGCTCAGGAGGTAGAGTGGATTGACTGGCAACTGGAAGGTTGCTGGTTTGATTCCTAGCTCCTTCTATCTGAGTGTTGAGTCCCTGAGCATGACGTCTGACCCTAACTGCTCCCGACGAGCTGGCTGTCACCTTGCATTCCAGACACCGCCGTCGGTCTATGAATGTGTGTATGAGTGTATGAAAGGGTGCATGTGAGTCATTTTGAAGCGCTTTGAGTTGTCAATGGTCTGAAAAGCGCTGTATAAAAGTAAGTCCATTACCCCTTCCTGCTTTGTTGGTTGTTGTGTTTCTGTTGCAGGCATGCTTCAATGGGGTTGTTAATTCAACTATATGCACCTGACGATGCGGCCCACCAGGGCTACTGGAGAGCCGTTTGGGACGTTTGGGACGCAGCCAGTGACTCACTGAAAGAGGGGAAGGTGGCGTTGCCACAGCCCTGCTCGTCAGCTCCGTCAGAGCAGTCGCTCCAGCCGTCACACAGCCACTCCGGGTGCAGACACTCCCCTGAGCTGCAGGCAAACTGCCGGGGGCCACATGTCACTAATACACCAATAAATAAAGAGATACATGAAAAAGTTAACCATGTGTGGGGGGGAGAAAGAGCAAATATAATAGAGGAGAGAAGGAGGAAGATCTGGAGAAGAAATGAAGGAAGTAAAGACAGAGTATTAAGAGAGACAAGAAAGGCCCCAATGGGGACTGACTGACTGTCTGCCAGGGACACGGCCTGGTATGTGGCATTAAAACCGCTGTCGGCCACGCCTTCATCTGCCACGAACACCACGGTCATCTGGGGGCCGGACGAAGTCAGGTCTGGTGGGAGGCTGGTTCCACAGAACCTGAGGTGAGATGGGGGGGGCGGGGGGCGGGGACCAAGTCCAAACAAACCAACAAAAGTGCTTGAGAAACAAGACCAAACAGACACACAGAAACAAAATCCCAGTTATGTAAGACTAGAGCAGATGGATAATAAGATCCATCTGAACTCCATTTATTCCTTAGTCCTCGTGGACTAAAAACGAAACGTGTTTATATAAACTAGGGCCCTGGGAATGTGGTGGCTGCGACAGGACCAAAGCCGGCATACACACACACACACACACACACACACACACACACACACACACACACACACACACACACACACACACACAGACACACACACACACACCTGCCAAGGACCCGACCCGCTCCAGTGTCAGCACTATCGTGGATCTCGAGGTAGTCAAACTCGCACACATCCTGGGCCTCCAGGCTGAAGTTTCTGAAGCTCAGTCTGATCACATGACCCTCCTCTGCAGATATACGCCACGTGCACAACTGAGGAGGAGACAGAGAAAGTGTGTGTGTGTGTGTGTGTGTTAGTGGTGGCACCTGAGCCATGTGGTGACCCAGCAATGACCGCTCGTGAGGCCGTGAGACTCCATGAACCAGGAACCAACCAAGAGTGCAGGTGAAGATACCTGTTGGTGGGGATAAAGCTTGGGGTGGTTTGGACTGGTGATGGATCCGTGAGGGTCCGTCTTCCGTCCACCACACTCTGTTCAACCACAGACATAGACACGGCTCTTGAGTACTGTGCAACATACAGTAGATTGCAGATCCAATCGAATCAAGAGATTTAGACAACTGATCTCACCCTTGTGCTTATGGCTGCAGTGGGCCTCATCCGTTTGGTCGCGGCAGTGGGGCTGTCCGTCACACACAGACACTGGGAGGAGGCAGCGACCACCGTCACACATGAACTCCTCTCTCGAGCAGCTCTCTGACAAAGATGTGGGCATAAACACAAACACACACAGACACACAAATAGTCTTCTAAGTTTCCTTTTAAGAACATTTCGGACAAATTCAAAAATTTGCAAAACTAAATGGACACACACACGTGCACACACACACACACACACACACACACACATACTGTGTTCAGGGAGTATGGCTCTGTACTGTGCAGTGAAGCCGCTGCCTGCTATGCTGCTGTCCGAGCGGAAGGTCACCCAGACTGAGCTGCTGTTGGTGTTGAAGGTTGGGGGAGCCACGTTGCCACATAGCCTACTGCAGGAGAGGAGAGCAGCGGGGAGGGGGAGGGGAGCAGAGCAGAGTAGAGGAGAAGAGAGTAGAGGAGAGGAGGAAAGGTTTCAAAATAAAAATAAAAGATACCATTAAAATGTACAATTTGGTGTGTCGCGGGGCCATGTGTATGTGTCTATGTGTGTGTTTGTATGCTAAGATGGTGCCGCCGTGTCATACCATCGTGGTAGCTCCGTGGAGATTGTGCGTTATTTTTTTTCTTGCAAATATATCGGCACGAGCAAGATACAAGCGAGATACACTCCTAGACTTTGGTCTACAACAAAGGTTCTGGGATATTTTTTACATCGATCCTGAGTGCCCAAGAGGCTATCCAACTTCCAGCTGAGTAACAACTATATTGACACGTCGGTACAGAAGGGAGGAATACCAGGAATCTGTGGGTGCCTCAAACACACAGTCATGGTGACCCAGCTCATCGGAGAGGCAAGAGAGGGCAAAGCGGACCTGGCTGTACTGTGGCTAGATCTTGCCAATGCTTATGGCTCATTACTACACAAGCTGGTTGAGGTTGCACTGGAAAGACATCACATACCCCAGAAGGTGAAAGACCTTATCCTGTACTATTGCAGTAAGTTCAGCTTCAGGGTCACCTCTGGCCACCTGACATCTGACTGGCACCAGCTAGAATTGTGAATAATCACCAGGTGCACCATCTTGGTGACTCTCTTCACATTGGAAATGTATATGCTGGTCATGCTGGGCCAGGCCAGTGAACTAGAAGCGGGCCAGGCCAGGCCTTAGTTGCGGCGGTGCGATAGTTTGATGATGTGGCTATCAAGCATAACACCGGCGAAAGAAAAATCACCAGAATGCAGGAAATTAAGTCTTTGTAACAAAACAATCTTGGTGGACCATCGGCGTCATTTGGTCTGGGTGTCCCAGGATAGAACACTGTATGGACCATCATGAAAATTATATATTGTGCTTACACAAGATCAGCGGCAAAACCGCTCTGCGATGTGCTGTGCCATTGCTTTTTGATGGAGAGAGCGGTGCCGTCCAACTCCGAGGCATCGCCCCCCTTGGCGTGGTGCACCGCTCGAATTTGCCACCGTGTGCTGTGCTAAAAGTTCATATATTTTCAACTTTGACCTTGTTTGCCCTTGCCTTTGCCTTGCCATTAAAAACATACCACGTGCAGTGGCAGCTGATGTTGTTGCCATGCTGAATAGCATCCTCGGCCTTGCCTCTGTGCCCTACATCGCGGTGAGCCAGAGCAAATTTATGAGCAAATGCTATTCACCATGGCAACAACATCAGCTGCCGCTGCACCTATTTTTCCTTCTGAGATCGTGGTATGTTTTTAATGTTGTGTTCTACAAACACAGAGGATAAGTTTTTCTTCCATCACTCTCTCCCTGCTTCTTTGTCGCTTCTGGCTATGTCACATACAGCTGTTTCCCCATTGGTTGCCCTTTGAAAGGTCAGTGGCAAACAAGGTCAAAGTTCATCAGTTTTGCCTCTGACCATGTGTAAGCACCTTAAATTGGATGCGTCTTTTACCGTCACTATTGCGCGATAGGGACATTCGGTAATTGGCAACTTAAAAACTTTGTTTGTCAATACATGTTTCATGATAGCAGTTGTGAAGTATTCTGCTTCTACTCAATACTAATTAGTTGCATACATGTCAATTTGGCCTGGCTGGGGCTATATTTCCCCACCTGAATTATGTTCCCAGTCTGGCCCTGCCTCCCCATGTCTGTTAAACATTTGGAAGAAGAAAACTTCTAGGCCTCTACTGCCCCCTACAGACTAACAAAAGTAACAACAAATACCTCATGTCGATTTATACATGTAGAAATGTTTATAAAATACATCCTTTACTCCTCTGCTAAAGTGGACTTGGAAGTTCATAAATATCTGAATGCAGTTTTGAACTTATTTGGCCCATAGACGTCATAATAGATCCTCAAGAGGGGCACCTCGGCAAAAGATGCATGTCGAACACTCTCCAAACTTGTATATTGCTTTCTGGGTTGACGTGTTGATTGTGCTTAGTTAAGAGTACATGCATATAGGGCTGGGCGATTAATCGATCTAGAATCGAGATCGCGATACATTTTTTGTCGATCTCGATCTATCAGCCTTCGTGATTTTTTCCTATCTGGATAGATCTGACAGCAGCGTCATGACGCACCGGAAATAAACGCGACAGCCAATCAGTCTGCAGTGTTTGTCTCGACACGCCCACGGCACGAGGCGTTCACGGATTCTGCCCCTTAGATATGGAACTGGTTTGGTTACTTTAAAAACGACAAGGCGCAGAAAACGAGCGTCATAGGAGAGCAACCTGTTGAAGCACCTGAGACGGTAGCGCCCAGTGACTACACATGGGGGCGGAGCCAAGAAAGCCTTCAAGTAGCAGCGAGGCTCAAACAAGCATCCATTGTGTCTCATTTGCTGCCATTTCCCGTATGAAAGACGTTCAAGAAGAAGCGAGGATATAAATAATGCAGGATCGTACTTCATTGTGAAAGATATGATGCCTTTATGGCAAATAACCTATAATGTTGTTAAATGATGTGCACAAGATAAAATGTGTTGCATAATGACTGGTTTACAGTGTTTACAGATTTCATTTAAGAGATGTAAAGCCAGTATATTCCTTTTATTATTATTATTATTATTATTATTATTCTAAGTTGCATATAAGTTAGTTTCTAATTAACGTGTTCAATTCTCATTCTGTTCAGCCCTGACCATAGGAAGGCCTTTATTAACACAGTAAATAACACATGTATGTATCTATCCTGCAAGTAACACAAAATATAATCTATAATCTTGTTTCTCGAGTGTTTGTCGAAGCACTCGCATGAGGAATTGCAAACACACTAGAATTATATTGAAGTTCACATTCGATGTAATATGAAATAACAAAGATAGATGGAGCTCATATCAGAGTTTACAATTTTCCTTGAAGTAATTACGACACTGTACCTTAAAAGTATATATATATATATACTGTATATACAGGGCTATATTTTGTTCATTCTCTCCTATTCGCTTGAAACTTTACTTTATGCTCGTGTTTTATTTGCTGAGGGGAGGGGGGGTAAATTAATAAAATTAATTAACAGGAATAAATGGGGTGGGGGGGGAAACAACTACAAATAAACCAACTACTTTAAGAAAGTCCAGTAAGTCAAGTCACTTTTAATGATTCATGCTTTAAAAAATAGTTGAGTCACAAGCTCTCGGTTGTCAGCAAGAGCCCTTTAGGAATGGGGGTTTCTGCTGGCATTCACTTCTTGGTGGCCGTCTGTGCACTGACTTGAACCTGAGTGCTAACCTACAGCACCACCAAGATGCCTACTTGGGTATGGTCTCCGAGCGTATTTAACTACCGTTAATTACCGTTCACGGGACTTAGACATAAGAGAAGGCTTTCTATGGGATTTGAACCCAGGACCGCAGAGCTGAAGGTAAGAACTCTCTCCACTGTGCCACCAAGACACTATGAAGTGTCAGTTTTAATTCAATGCCCTAACACTAAGTCCTGTTAATTGTATTGTCATGTCCTGATGGTGCAGTGGAGAGAGTGCATTGTTATTAACTCCAAGGCCATGTGTTCAAGTCACAATGGAAATCTCTTGTCCTTTTCCAACTGAACAATGCAGTTCAGTTGTAATGTCAAATGCCACCTCTGACCGTTTCATAGTGTGGTGTCTCAGTGGCACAGCGGAGAGAGTTCTTACCTTCAGCTCTGCAGTCCTGGGTTCAAGGACTTACACCTAAAGGGCTCTTGCTGACAACCGAGAGCTTGTGACTTGACTTTACTAAAGTAGTTGGGTCCTTCTCCCTATTGATTTACCCCCTCCCCTAGGCTAATAAAACACTTCAGCACAAAAGTTTCAAGCGAATAGGATAATTAATCCCCCCCAAAGAATCGCCACCTTATCGTGGTGGTGGGGGGGTTTGGGAGCCCCCGTGACCCTGGGAGCTGTGTTGTGACTGTGCTGTCAGCTGTGCTCCCAAGGCAAAGTGGTCTCGGGAGGGGCCAGACTAAGAGCAATTCAAAGACTCCCGGAAAGAACAGTCACCTTGCCCGGACAAGAGAAACCGGGGCACCCTTCTGGAGCCAGACCTGGGAGGGGAGCTCGTCGGCGAGCGTCTGGTGGCCGGCCCAAGCCTGAAAAGACAACGTGGAGTCACCTCCCTGTGGGCTCCCCACCTGCAGGGAGAGTCATTGGGGTCGGGTGCGTTGTATACCGGGCGGTAGGCAAAAGCGGGGTCCTGGGTGTGCGGATCCCCGTCATCGCCGACTGGTTCTAGGGACGTGGAACGTCGCCTCACTGGCGGGGAAGGAGACAGAGCTGGTGCGGGAGGTGGAACGGTACCAACTAGATATGGTTGGGCTCACCTCCACGCACAGCACACTGGACCCTCTACTTCTCCGGAGTTGCCCAGGGTGTGAGGCGTCAGGCGGGTGTGGGGATACTCACAAGTCCCCGGCTGAGCGCCGCTGTGTTGGAGTTCTCTCCAGTGAATGAGAGGGTCGCCTCCATGCGACTGCAAGTCGCTGGGGGGAAGGCTCTGACTGTTGTGTGTGCCTACGCACCAAACAGCAGCTCAGAGTATCCGGCCTTCTTGGAGTCCTTGGGTGACATCCTGGAAAGGGTTCCATCCGGGGACTCCATAGTTCTACTGGGGGACTTCAACGCACACGTGGGCAATGATGGAGAAACCTGGAGGGGAGTGATTGGGATGAACGGCCTGCCCGATCTGAACCAGAGTGGTGTTTTGTTATTGGACTTCTGTGCTAGTCATGGACTGGCCATAACAAACACCATGTTCGAACATAGGGTGGTCCACATGTGTACCTGGTACCACCTTAGGCTAAAGGTCACTGATCGACTTTGTAATCATATCAGCAGATCTGCGGCCGCATGTTTTGGACACTCGGGTGAAGAGAGGAGCAGAGCTGTCAACTGATCACCACCTGGTGGTGAGTTGGATCAGATGGCGTGGGAGGCTGCCAGACAGACCTGGTAAACCCAAACGTGTAGTCAGGGTGAACTGGGAACGTCTGGTGGAAGCCTCTGTCCGTAGGGTCTTTAACTCCCACCTCCGGAAGAACTTCTCGTGCATCCCGGGGGAGGTTGGGGACATGGAACCTGAGTGGGCCATGTTCAGAGCCTCCATTGTAGAGGCTGCAGCTCGGAGCTGTGGTCAAAAGGCTGTCGGTGCCTGTCGTGGCGACAACCCAAGAACCCGTTGGTGGACACCAGCGGTGAAGGAAGCCGTCAGGCTGAAGAAGGAGGCCTTTCGGGGCCTGGTTGGCCCAGGGGTCTCCTGAAACAGCAGACAGGTACCGGGAGGCCAAAAGGACTGCAGCTTCAGCGGTTGCTGAAGCAAAAACCCAGGTGTGGGAGGAGTTCGGGGAGGCCATGGAGCAGGACTTTTGGTTGGCCTCAAGGAGGTTCTGGCAAACTGTCTGGCGACTCAGGAAGGCTTGGCTCAGGCTGTGCTTAGTCGGGGAGGAGAACTGCTGACCCAGACTGAGGATATTGTCGGGCGGTGGAAAGAACACTTTGAGGATCTCCTGAACCCGACCAGTACGTCCTCTGTGGAAGAGGCAGAGTCTGAAGACTCGGGGGAAGTCTCACCCATATCCTTGGTAGAGGTCACTGAAGTAGTCAAAAAGCTCTTCAGTGGCAAGGCGCCAGGTGTGGATGAGATTCGCCCTGAGATGCTGAAGGCTCTGGACATTGTCGGGCTGTCGTGGCTGACACACCTAGTCAATGTAGCGTGGAGGTCGGGGACAGTACCTGTGGAATGGCAGACCGGGGTGGTGGTCCCTATTTTCAAAAAAGGGGACCGGAGGGTGTGCTCCAACTATCGGGGTATCACACTGCTCAGTTTATTCCAGGGTGCTGGAAAGGAGGCTCCGGCCGATTGTCGAACCTCAGCTCCAGGAGGAACAATGCGGATTCCGTCCCGGCCGTGGAACAGTGGACCAGCTCTTTACCCTCGCAGGGTTGTTGGGGGGTGCATGGGAGTTTGCCCATCCAGTCTACATGTGCTTTGTGGACTTGGAGAAGGCCTATGACCGTGTCCCCCGGGGAATCATGTGGGGGGTACTACGGGAGTATGGGGTACCGGGGCCGTTGGTACGTGCCATTCGGTCCCTGTATGATCAAAGTGCGAGCTGCGTCCGTATTCTCGGCACAAAGTCAAGCATGTTCTCAGTGGGTGTTGGACTCCGCCAAGGTTGCCCCTTGTCACCGGTTCTGTTCGTGAGATTCTGGACAGAATCTCAAGGCGCAGCCGAGGTGAGGAGAGTGTCCGGTTTGGGGACCTCAGAATTGCATCTCTGCTCTTTGCAGATGATGTGATTCTGTTGGCTACATCAGACCGTGACCTCCAGCATGCACTGGGGCGGTTTGCAGCCGAGTGTGAAGCAGTCGGGATGAGAGTCAGCACCTCCAAGTCTGAGGCCATGGTTCTCTGCCGGAAAACGGTGGAGTGTTCCCTCCGGGTTGGGAGTGAGTTGCTGCCTCAAGCGGAGGAGTTCAAGTATCTCGGGGTCTTGTTAACGAGTGAGGGCAAAATGGAGCGGGAGATGGACAGACGGATTGGTGCAGCGTCTGCAGTAATGCGGGCGCTGTACCGGTCCGTTGTGATGAAGAGGGAGCTGAGCCGGAAGGCGAAGCTTTCGATTTACTGGTCCATCTACGTTCCAACCCTCACCTATGGTCACGAGCTTTGGGTAGTGACCGAAAGAATGAGATCGCGGATACAAGCGGCCAAAATGAGTTTCCTCCGCAGGGTGGCTGGGCTCAGCCTTAGAGATAGGGTGAGGAGCTCAGACATCCGGAGGGAGCTCGGAGTAGAGCCGCTGCTCCTTCGCGTCGAAAGGAGTCAGCTGAGGTGGTTCGGGCATCTGATTAGGATGCCCCCCGGGCGCCTCCCTTTAGAGGTTTTCCAGGCACGTCCAACTGGGAGGAGACCCCGGGGCAGACCCAGAACTCGCTGGAGGGATTACATATCTCGCCTGGCCTGGGAACGCCTCGGGATCCCCCAGGAGGAACTAGAGAGTGTGGCTGGGGAGAAGGAAGCCTGAGGGGCCCTGCTTAGCTGGCTGCCACCGCGACCCGACCCCGGATAAGCGGACGAAAATGGATGGATGGATGGATGGATAATTAAGCAAAATTATTTAATAGGGCCAAATTGGGGGTGGGGGGGGGGGGGGGTCAAGTAAGTCAAGAAATTTCCATCGTGACTTGAACGCATGACCTTGGACTTGATAGCAATGCACTCTCTCCACTGCACCATCATTACAATTAATAGGATTTAGGATTAGGTAGCACAGTGGAGAGAGCTCCCACCAGTCACGCTCCAAGCAGGACTTGAACACACGACCGCAGAACTGACAACCAAGAGCTCTAGCCGCTGTGCCACCACACTATGAATTTGTTACGATGAGTCCTATTATAGGACTGTTAATGTAAATGCCCGACGGGCCGGATTAAACAACGCAATGTGCCGTATGTGGCCCGCGGGCCGTAGTTTGCCCACCTCTGATTTAACCACTTCATAATTCATATTTTGTACTTTATTTTATCTTAAAGTTGCACAGGGCATTTGAGCCACTTGTTTTACTATTTTAGTCTACCTCGAAAAACATGTGAGATGTTTACTGCCCAGCTTTCAGTTTTATTTCCATTTAAATAATTTGAAAGGTGTGTTTTATTAAGGCTATTACAGCATGTTTGCAGTATTTAATATTTACATTATTTTTGTTAATAAACTGTTCTAAAGTTTAACAAATGAACCCTCTGGTGTCTTCTTCATTTGTCATAATCAGGATACTCTTCAAACTGGCAGCATTATCAAATTATATATTGTTATAAAACAATCGAAAGAAAATCGATCAATATGGGAAATAAAATCCCTACATGCATATCTCCAGGACCCACTCACCCACCCACCCACCTGGTGACCACCAAGCCCTGGTCCATCCGCTCCTGCACCTCCAGCCAGTCAAAGAGACAGGGAGAAGGCCCCTCCATGGTCAGGGAGGAGACGTGGACCTGCACCAAGTGTGGGGGCTGGACCTGGATCACCCACACACACACACAGTCCGGTGGGTAGGAGCCCGGGTGGTTGGGAGAACTGAAAGTCCCTTCGGTGTCAGACAGCACCCCGCCGCACCCTGAAAGCAGTCCAGAGAATAGCACTCAGGAGAAAGGCTGAGGAAGTGGCATGTTGTTGTGGTGCTCAAGAGGTCAGATTGAGGGTGGAGATTAAATGGTAAATTTTTTCAGACCTGTGGCCACTCAGAACGCTTTACAATTATTGCCTCATGTTCACCCATTCATATTCATGCACCGAAAGCGCTATCAGCCAGGCAAGGGCAACAGCCACTTCAGCAGGAGCAGTTTGGGTCAATGTGTATAACGGTGAATACATGTTGTCTTGCTCAGGGACACCTCAACACATGGCTAGGATGAGCCAGGATGGAACCAGCAACCTTTCGAGTTGCCAGATAATCCACTATCAGCATCACCATGAGAGCCTCAGATTGCTCAGGAGGAACGGCATGGGCTCAACTGGGGGAACCCTTACGTGTTTGAGATGTGGGGCCTGTGGCAAGGGCCGGGGTGGCCTTTGTGGTGCTGTCTCTGTGACTAATGTTGCCAGGCAGGTTGGGCACAGTGTGGGACACCTCGGCTCCACTCAGCAGGTCCAGAGGGCTGGTGGACAACTGCTCTCCCTCCACAGTCTGCCTGTCTATCTCTAGGCCAGAAAGAGAGAGAAAGAGAGAGAGAGAGAGCAAAATAGTAAAATGTTTTACTTCCTCTGAAGAGTAAGAAGACACTTGCTTCTCAACACTTTAAAATAGCACACAGCAGATTTAGCACATACAGATTTCGGAAAAGGTCAGCTGGTAATGTGGGGCACAACAATACAAGCCAGACGAGTGTTGTAGTGAACTCACGGGTGAGAATGAGAACCAGTGCCAGGCCCAGGGCCGCCACCAGGAACACCACCACCGCAGAGACCACCACGGCCCCCCAGCCACAGCTCGGCCCCCTCAAACGCATCACACAGGCACCAAACATGCCCCGGCCTGGCCAACAAAAGGTGTTATTATATAAATAAAGTTTCTTGTTACCCTCATAGCAAGCGAAACACTCAATTAAAATGAGTGTTGGGGTTTGTTTGTGGTGGACTCACTGGATGCTGGTTTGATTGGTTCAGGGGTAGATGAGGTGCTCCTAAATCCCTCCACCTTGCCCTCCTGCTCCCCCTCCAGTTCAAACGCGGGGTTGCAGAACACATTCTAAAAAGGTCAACGGACATACAGAAAACAATCATTTTGTTAATGTCCTTTTACATTTACATTTACATTGAGGGCATTTGGCAGACGCTTTTATCCAAAGCGACTTACAAAGAGTACATTTGTTGAAGGAGAGGCAGCAATATATCACTGTGGTACCTGAAGATAAGAATAGAGCTGTTTTCCAGCATTCATATTTATGAGATGAGTAGAACAAGTTTCATAATTGCCAAGTTGCCTGCATAAGTAGCTGGGCAGGCGTGTGATTGTAAGCATGCTACAACATCTGAGAACGAACAACAATGCTAAGTGCCATTAATAAGTGTTAAGACATATAAACACGCAGGTTAGTGCTGGGGGGGGTCTTGAGTCTCTTGTGGAAGCTGGCGAGCGACTCGGCCGTCCTGACATGAGCCGGGAGCTCATTCCACCACTGCGGAGCCAGAACCGTGAAGAGTTGGGACTTGGAAGAGCGATGTTTGGCTGTTTTTAGTGAAGGCGGTACCAGTCGTTTGGCAGAAGTTGCTGAGCGGAGTGCTCGGGCTGGGGCGTAGGGTCTGACTAATGTTTGGAGGTAGGTAGAGGCGGTTCCGTTGACAGCCATGAAGGTCAGTATCA
This sequence comes from Coryphaenoides rupestris, assembly GCA_002895965.2. Taxonomy (NCBI): domain Eukaryota; kingdom Metazoa; phylum Chordata; class Actinopteri; order Gadiformes; family Macrouridae; genus Coryphaenoides; species Coryphaenoides rupestris. The sequence continues at coordinate 290,005 of PIJE02000478.1, forward strand.
GTGTCTTGAATCGAATGCGAGCGATTACCGGGAGCCAGTGGAGGTTGCGGAAGAGGGGGGGTCCTTCAAACAAACAATGAAACTGTTTTCTTTCAAAAGATATTCAAGAGTGCTGAGAAGATGAGCTTGACAAATGTTACAATGTCATATTTATTTGACCTTTATTTAAAACAGGAAGTGTGATTGAGATTAGAAGGGTCCTTAGATTTACAAAAAAACATCACCATTTGAGATACATCCACAAACACAAATACATAGAATAAACTATATAATCCATACGCATACAATGGTAAGATTCACCAATGTCTAAAACGAAAATATGTATGGGCCTCCTGAATGTTCAGAATGTTTTACTCCCACATCCCTGGAAGATGTGCGTGCTGCCGTGCTCACGCACCTTGTAGATGTCACTCAAGGGGTCCGAGTACACTGCCACTTCGGTGAGGTCGGACATCCTAGTCTCACATGGGTTCCTCTTCACAGAGTGTCAGGTTACAAAGAATCCAGAACCACTCCACTAACATCAGCATGATGCGAGGCGTGATGCTGTACAGGTCCCCACCACAGTCCATCCTGGGACCGTTTCATTGTTGTCGAAATCTCACGGCCTTGCTTCCTCAGATCGTAGCGTTCCGCCTATTGTCTTGATCCATCAAAAATAATAACCCATACTAAACATCAACAAACCACAAAGGGAAAAACAACAATTCTATACTTCACATCCAGGCATTTTAAGACAGAGGGTAGGAAAAAGTCCCCATGTCATCCACATTTGTGTGCCTACGTTGTTTCGTCGGTGGGTGAGTAAGGGCTCAATGTGCCGTGTCAACTCTTAAGGTGAAGCCACCAGTTACAATGGAGTTTTACATTCCATCGTGCTCTGCAAAGCCAAGTCAGCTGAGACGACTGAGCACAGAGAAGAAACTAAATGGGGCTTTTGTAGGGGGTGGGGAGAAGGTGGTGAGAGGCAATGGGGAAAGGGTGGTGAGAGAGGGGCCGAGAGAGGCCCAGGGCATTAAGTACTTGTTAAACCTCTACAATACCAGAATAACCGCTTATCCTCCCAAAGTGTTCTCACACACACACACACACACACACACACACACACACACTACAACACTTACAATCCAAACAAATCCACGTTGGAACTGTAAAGACGACAATACAAAAACATGTATTCAATTAGAAATCATAAGTCTCGTCAGTCATTTTTAAACACATTAAAGTGTGACAAAGGTGTGAATGAATCGTTATGGCAAGAATCTAGAATTAAAGCAAGCTTAGGAAGACCTTTAAAATGGATAAATAAGTGAAAAAGCACTTTGATTTCCTGAATTGCTCAACCGTCCTGCGTCCTCTGTGCTGAGTTTGCATTCCTATGGCTATCAGTCATATAGAGCCACTGGCTGGCTGGCGGCATGTGATACTGTGTGTGCATTCTCCTGCTGACCACTGCTCATGTCCATCACTGAGGATGTGGAGTATTAAGTATTCAATATAATATATAAATAAAATGCATAATTCAGAATGTGTAATAACTGGATTGAAGTGAGGTTAGTTTAACAAAACATCAATGTTCCTGTAGCATATCTAGTGCCACATGGCACGCTAACGTGGCTTTGTTCTGGGCTCCTCCAAGAACACAGGCAGGTTGTGGTGTTGAAAAGTGAGTGTGTGTGTGCTGATGGCTGACCTAACCTGTGGTACACTGATTAGGTAATGCACCACAGATTTGTAGCCCCACCCACCCCAGACTCCAGCTGGGCCAGGTGAGGCTAATTAAGCCAGCCATCAAACATAGCCCTTTTAGGAAGAATTGAAAGGGAGTGTGCTGACCTATCACTGTTCCCACAAATACAACTCTTTCCCTGTCAGCCATAGGCTATGTGATGCCGACGGGGAGTGGTCAGCCGTGATATCAACCAATGGTAGGTTAGCATCACGGGCAACAACAAAAGTTAAGGTAAATCTTGGATTGTTGCTGTTGAAGGAAGATGCCTTTCGTATGTGTTGAATGTCTCACTCGCTCTCTCTTCCACTTCCAGAAAGGAAGATTTTGAACTGTGAATGTGTATCTTTGGGGGATAGCATCAAAATAACTGGTTTGATATTATGAGTGCCATTGATATTATCTTCACCACACTTTGTTCCATTATGAGTCTGAGCACACACATTATTTTCTTTACAGTGGGTTAATACGGATAATCTGTAATCCTATTCATGAATTTCATTTGAGCACCAGGTCCAAATATCTATACATTTACATTTACATTTAGGGCATTTGGCAGACGCTTTTATCCAAAGCGACTTACAAAGAGTACATTAGTTGAGTACACCACAACTACACTCAACTAAACTTTGGTTTACCAGTTGAGGCCTGCCAAGACCCAGGGGTCCCACCTGGGGCCTTGAGATAAGGCTCCTGGTTCCAGGTGGGTGAACCATCGGTGCCAGATGGGCCTGGACCTGCGGAGATCCAGCCAACGGGTCTGTCTCTCTAACAGGGAGTGGACCGGCTCTGCACCACGATGCCAGCGTAGGGAGGAGAGACAGCGGAGAGGACTATGATGACAACTATTGTTGTTGGCCATTATAATGGAGTTGAAGATTCAAGATTCAAGAGTTCTTTATTGCCATATGTAACAAGCACAATGGAATGCTTAATCCCCATTCACTCCTGCAGTATTCTTCTAAACATAAATTCTAAACAACTCTAAACAATTAGTAATAGTACCTAGTAAGTACAGTAAAAGGTTTTCTTCTGAACAGTATTCTTATAAACATAAATACTAAAACAACTCTGAACAATTAGTAATATAGTACCTAATAAGTATGTTAAAAAGTGATGTACAGTAGTAATACTCTGGCTTTTGGTGCAAAAACATATTAAAAGTGTCCGCGTGCAGTCCAGTAATATTCTGATACCAGTGCTGTGGCAGCCATGATGAGCGGCTCCCCGTTGGAGGTTATTAGTTTCAATAGGGATGTGAGGGATAAACATGTGACGTTCACCACCTCTCAACCAGATGCATTATTGTTGATGTTTAGGCTAATGCACCTGCCCCCACCCCCCCAACAATGTCCTCTTCAACACCATGACCAGTAACCAGTTTCATTTGTATCTGTCTTTCAAAACAATACATATTATATATTATATAAAAACACAATGTGTTTTTTTAATCATCTTTAATATTGTATGAGATACAATGAGGTGTATGTTTTAATACATTGTTTAGAGTATTTGCCAACATATAGTGGATTAGTGGAAATGTTTTCACCTGCATTTAGTCAGTGATCATCCCACTCATTATCCCAAAACCATCATTAGCATGAGATGTGTTGTGCATATTGGCTGCGTATAAGTCTCCGCAACGTGCATACTCGAGGGCAAGGTCATCTGATCTAGTCAGCATACATCTAGGTGGACATTCCCACTTGTGATGTCACAAGATGGTAGTCACATGGCAATTGTGAAACGGCTTGCAATGGCTAATCACACGCACACCTGGTGGGATAATGGGATCTTTAAACATAAACTGTTCTACCAGTAGAGGGAGCGTTAACGTAACATAGGAACAACTAGTCATGTACCCCATTCGGAATGGGCACATTTCCTGGCCTCCAGTCTTGCAAATTGCACAGGTGGTGCAAACATGTATCAGTAGGCCTACTACTGAACATTTATGCCAATTTGTAGATGAAATACTGTACTGGCATTCACGGCATACGGCCCTGTCACTCACAGGGTCAAATTCAGGCAGGCTATAGGGGGTGCTCTTCCATCGCAGGAAGTACTCTTCAGGCGTGTGGAACTGAGAGATAACAGGAACAGCAGGAATGGGTGCCATGATGTTTCAATACCGGGTAGGGATTCTACGTTATAATGACTGACTCCATCTTAGCCTTACAATTGACTATATACGAAAAGTACTGCATTTTTCAATTCTAGAATGCCATTGGGAAAATGTCCTGTAACACATCCACGACCAGAAGGGTAAATTAGAAGGCTTCATGGTGTCAAGGAATAATCAAGTTGGAAGAGAGGGTGAGAGGGATGAAGGGAACCGACAAGTAGCCGGTGAAAATCTTTTGAGGTCTCACCAGTCGATAGCTGCAAGAGACGTCCTTCTTTTGGCCTGGAGCCCAGTTCACCGGGCGGCCTGCGGCATCTGTGGCCTCACCCCTGTGTGTCTGTGGTGTGTGTGTGTGTGTGTGTGTGTGTGTGCGCCTACGTGTCTTTGTCACGTAGACGCTGGTAACATCAGGCGGCTGAAGACACTGTGGCTTAATGTGGTGTTGTGATGGATACACCCCTTGTGCAAACTCACCTCCAGGCTCCAACATAACACAAAACACGGATGATCAACTGCCACAGCATGATTAGAATTAAAACAATGCTTCGACTCTTGAGCAGAATGACGCTTCAATTTTATTATGCGGGTCATTTTACTTTGAGGTACTTTCTAATCCTATTTCACCACTGTTTACCTTTTCACACAGGGGTGTCCACAATACATCCCTGTAACTGGTTTACGGAACATTCCTGGACCACTTGGAACGAATACCTACAACACACACACACACACACACATAATACAGACCCCAGCTGCTGTGCACTACACTATGGGTATGCTTGACATCCATGCCTAGAACAACATTTACCTGTAGGCTACAGGAAGCTGACGGGTACTGAGGATGTCCTCCTCCACCACCTTACAAGTTATCTTTCTCATAAATGTATATGGTTATGGTTCATATGTAATGCAATGGATGTTAGACCAATTAAAAGACCTATAGGCACGATCTATACCCTGCCTATGATCCACTCTCATCTATCATTGGAGTGTAGCTTTTTTGCTGTTTTTCTTCTGCTCTCTTTCCAACTCTCAATTCTTGCCGACAGCAGCTTTTATATCCTTGTAGGTCCTTTCTGCCTGTGGCCATTAAACTCTATAACTCCTCCCCCCTCTGCGGGAAGGACAGTTGGAATACAAGACAATGAACACTGAGCAATATCATGTGCAATATTACCTTTCAACATCATGTGCATTTTTCGCAGTATTACATGCAATATTACTGCCAAACATCACGTGCGATACTCTTGTTATCATATCATGTGCTATATTATTATTATTAATATCATGTTATCTCTAAATATGACCTGTAATACTACCTCTCATCATCATGTGCTATATTATTATTATTATTAATATCATGTTATCTCTAAATATGACCTGTAATACTACCTCTCATCATCATGTGATATATTATTATTATTATTATTATTATTAATAATATAATGTTATCTCTAAATATGACCTGTAATACTACCTCTCATCTCCTCTCATCATCATGTGCTATATTATTATTATTATTAATATCATGTTATCTCTAAATATGACCTGTAATACTACCTCTCATCATCATGTGCTATATTATTATTATTATCATGTTATCTCTAAATATGACCTGTAATACTACCTCTCATCTCCTCTCATCATCATGTGTAATATTCTTAATGTTATGTGCAATACCTCTCCTACATTCCCTTTCAACATTATGTGCAATATTCTTAATATTCTTTCTATCATGTGCAATACGTCCCCTAACCCTTATTATCACAGTATTACACTTCAGTTATGCACAATTGTTTTCGCCGTCTGAATACCTTATCTCGCCGATATATTTGTATATTTTGACTGGACATTTGTAAATCTGTTAGTTTATTTGTATTATTGTGTTGATTTCTCTATTGTTGTATTGTACTGTATTGCTATGCAACCTGGCACAAGAATGTCCTTCGGGATTAATAAAGTTCTATCTTATCTTAGGCTATGTCTGTTTACATTGCTTAGTATAATGCACAGTATTCTTTCCCCCCCAATTGTGTGACTCAGAGGACTCAGAAGAACGACTCGACCACTCCAAGTTTAGCTTGTACGCTATCAATGCATTTAGTTTATAAATGCATTGCACTGCTAGAGTTGTGTGGAAGAGATTGATGATACTTTAATCTCACATCAGCTTCACGTAGTTTAGAATCAACATTCACTAATAATCAAACGTGGGCTCAGTCAGTCGAGTCGTGTCTCCAGTGTGAGCCAGGTGCCACCGGAAAATAGAACCGACCAGACACGTGGAATATGTGTTCCGCGTCGGGGGTTCCGCTGTGGGCGTGTCAGTACCATGGACTCAGCAGTGCGCATCCTGGTCGAGTCATTATTATTTTCTCCATTCAACAACAAGATCTGAGTGCCAAATAATATGTTTAACTGGTTCAACTTTGTTGTGCTTGTTTTTCCCGTCTTCCCGCGTGTAGACAACGGGACAATGCTGGACGTTAATCTAAAGTGTGATTTGTGAGAGTAGACAAAGCAGTAAATACCAAAGCTCAGTGCGAAAAATAAATACCAAAGCTCAGTGCGACACTTGAGCTGTCCTGTATGTACGTGTGCTGTTAGTGAGTCTGTAGGCTGGTGGTAATTAACAGGGCTTTCATGTTGACGCATGAGGACAACACCCAGTTCATTTAGAAACAGGATCGTGTGTGCTGTTGCTGGTCAAACTAAAGCTTTTACAACTGGTCGCCACAATTCTCCCACCATAATCGTCTGTCTGTCTGGCTGTGAAGAAGGTACGTGTTGCTGATCCTCACCCACTAGCGCACATGTTGACAGTGATGGGAAGTACTAATACTTCCTTACTGTACTTATGTAGATTTTTCAGGTATCTGTACTGTACTTGAGTATTTATTTTTTGGACAACTTTTTACTTTTACTCCCTACTTTTAAACACGAATATCTGTACTTTCTACTACTTACATTTTCAAAACGGGACTCGTTACTTTACTTTTATTGCATTTGAGGGGAATTTTAAACAGTAAACATGCTATGACAAGAGAGTCTAAAAGTTTCAAAAGTGTCAAAAGTTTCCAGTTCTGTTGCTGGCATTGAAAGTTGACTTTGTGCATTGGAGCCTCACGTTAATATTGGTCCACGTTAAGTTTATTATTTTCAATATATTAAGAATTAAAATGGCAACTTTTTACTTTTGTACTTTTGAGTACATTTCAGAGCCTGTACTTCACTTTTTACTTGAGTAAAGAATTTGAATCAGTACTTTCAGTTTCAGTTTTTAACTGATCCTCCTATGTACAGCGCTTTGGGTTCTAGAAATGCGCTCAATAAATTTGAATTATTATTATTATTATTACTTCAACTTTTACCAGAGTCGTTTTTTACACAAGTATCTGTACTTCTACTTAAGTAAAGGATGTGTATACTTCTGCCACCTCTGCATATTGAACTAACAGACGGGTTACCTGACAGGTCCATCCACATACTGTCATGCTATGAAAACATCCACGTCATCCGTCTGTTCTCATCTCAGCAGGTGTCTGTCTGGTGCTTTTGGTTTAGCTTGTGTGAGTTCTCTGGCTTCTGCTCTCACTGTACTCTCTCCTCTCTATTCTCTATAAACAAAATGGCATTCATACGCATGGAAGTGGCTTGAAACCATCTTGCACTTTTATGTTACCATTCATTAAAATAGACATGCATCACTCATGTTCGATATAAACATAAAAGACAAAATAGAAAGTGTTTAATGTGCTCTCCATTTCTCATTTCAGCACAACTGCCTTACGCTTCACCGTATAAAACAAGGATACGACATACTCTCTCGCCAAGCTTTCAACTTTGATACAACATCCAGGGCCAGATACTTTTACATCGGGGCATACCCTTGCGCCGGTGGTCCCGCCTGCACACTTCTGACTCCCTTCACCACCAGCTCAGGTCCCCCACACCTCCAGCCTAATTATGTGCACCCTGTCTCACCACGAGAAGGCCTACGCCTCCATAACCTCAGGCCTGAGAGAGTTGGACCTGCGCGGGGAGGCAGTCCCAGGTGACCTGGTGCTGATCGGAGACCATGCCTTCCCTCTGGCCATGAACAGCCGAGGCCAGGTTCTGATGGCCGCCTCTGTCTGTGGACGTGGACGCATGGTAGTCCTGGGTCACGAGAGCTACCTGACCACCTTCCCGCTTCTGGTGGAGAACGCCCTGACGTGGCTCCGAGGCGATGGATCTGAAAACCTCCTGGTGGGCATTCACCAGAGTTGCAAGCCAGTAGTGGATAACCTCAGCCGGTCCGCTTTCCAGGCCCAAGTGGTGGAAGGCTTCAGCCAGGACCTGGGGGTGGGTGTGTATGTGGTGAATGCCTACAGCATGGCTCCAGACGTGAAGTCCCTGGTGGAGTTTCTTAAAGCTGGAGGAGGGCTGTTGATTGCGGGGCAGGCCTGGTCCTGGGCTGGAGAACACCCCAAGGAGAACACGCTGCTGTTCTTCCCAGGGAACAAGGTGTCTAGTGTGGCAGGAATCTACTTCTCTGAGCACTGCGGGGAGGTCGGCCATTTGCCCGTTCATCCTCAGATTCCATCCTCCTGGCTGGCTGTGGCGTACGCTCTTTTACTTTGTTTGATTTTAGAAAATTTGTTTTTGAGAATTAAAGGTGCTGTATGTAACAAGTTTACTGTAGTAAATCATAAAGAGACACGTCATGCTAAATTGAAATCCTGGCTTCTCTGATGACAATGCTACAGCCAGAATGTTCTCCTTTGAAATTTCCATTGCAGGTCGGAACGTTGTTTTGGTCTGTGTGATTCACTATTCTCTGACACCATAAGTTGCCAAATATAAAATGTTGCACTCAACTTGTGTTCGTACAGTGTCTTCAACCTGGCAACACACCTGAGCTCCTTCCGAGGGAGGAGGGATCGGGATAACTTTCTCCAATATTGTGAATTTGGACTGCAGCGCCCATATTAAACAATAGGTGTCATTGTTATATATAGCACCTTTAACGTTTGTGTTTGTTTGACTTGGCTATTACTGCAATACCAGATCATTCAGTGCAGTTCATGTGATGCTGAATGATACTGACTAGAGATAAAGTCAAGCCAAGTAACTAATCCAGTCAAACACAATGCAACAAATATTGATCTTAATTTGTCTGTTTGGGCTACACCCTTCATGATGTTCCTTGTTTGTTTCCATACTCCAGAATTGGCAAGGACTTTAAGGATGATTTGGAGTTCCTTCTGCAGGGCGTGTCCGAGTTTGACATCAGTGGGGGTGCGATCCCATCCGAGGTCCTTGTTCATGGCCCACTTGCCTTCCCAATTGGCACCACCTCGGATGGACAGGCTTTTCTGGCGGGAGCCTACTACGGCCAGGGCCGGGTCATCGTGATCACACACGAGGGCTTAATGGGTCGGCAGGTGGGGTGAACAAGTCCTCTTCACCACAACAGTTGTGCACAGCCCCTTTACTAGCAGCCTAGCAAAAACATTGCAATAAAGAAATACTTGACTGGCTGCAGCTTCATACACCTCTCTATCTGTCGTTGCCTTTTATTGCAGGAGCTGGCTCCATTTTGGAAAAACGCTCTTCGTTGGTTGGACGAGGGTCGCAACGGGGTGTTTGGAATCCAGCCCAATCTTGGCCACGCCATGGCCCTGTATAGTCAGATGGGGGTGAACTGTCAGAAGTCTGGTTTCAGCAAGGACCTGAGTGTGTATGTGTGCTCCGCGTACAGCAACAAGCAGGCGGAGGAGATTCAGCAGTTTGTGGCGGAAGGAGGAGGCCTGTTGATTGGTGGCCATGCCTGGTACTGGGCCCAGACCCACCCTGGGAAAAACCCAATGACAGATTGTGAAGGTACCTTATGATGAAGTATGCTCAGAATTTGGTCTGCATGTACTACCACACGCACGCACACACACACGCACACACTGGCCGCCAAGGTCATCCGTCCAAGGTGTAGTGTAATTACATTCAATCACACTTCGACAGATTGACTGTGAGACTTGTCCTCCTAAAACATTCGGATATATTTGCTTCAAACAGACACTTCCTCTGTCCTATACCTCTTGATATCCTTGCACAATAACATGCACATGCATAAACGAATGCGGAAAATCTAAAAATGAAGATCACAATTATATAAATATAGGCTTATCTACACAAAACCAACAAACCAATGTACTTTCAGATATCTTTGTCAATGATGATATGCCCCAGTGTTTTGTGCTGTACACACCAGGGAACCACATTCTGAACAAGATGGGTCTGAGTCTGTTGGGGTCCACCGTGCCAACGGGACACTACAAGGCTCCCAATCCCGACAAGGCCTGCGAGGACAACTACCACTTCCGGCACATGTTGCGACGCTTTGCCGGTCACGTGACCCTGGGGGAGGAGCTTACGGCCCACGAGCTGGTCAGTCTGAAGAAGCTGGGAGCCGACTGCGCCAGCTACCTGAACATGCGGGCGCACCACTGCCCTGCCTACACCCAGGTGTTGTCCACCCTCACCGAGATCATAATGAAGTCCGGCATGCCAAAGGTCAGCCTCCCAGGACGGCCTTTTGCCTGTACACACAATGGCTCTTCCTTGGCTGTTAGCTTCTGTATGTGTCGACTGCCCTGGATGCTGCTCACCTCTACTGCGTCTGCTCTAGCAGCCTATTGTTTTTGGGGATAGCTTACAGGTGGTTTTATTGTGTGTGTGTGTCGGACTTATTAACATACTATAATGGCAACGCTGATGCTTTCACTATTTTCTTAAAACAACCCAGTAGTCTTATTTTACAAGATTACAAGATTCCTGGATTTGAATCTAAATTCTGTCAGCTAATGTCAACTAAAAGCAGTCTAAAGGTAGGGTACATTATTTTATTTGACAATAGTTTTGGTTGTCCTCTCTCTTCTTGCAGCTGTTAACATTAGTTTTGAATCGTCAAGGCTAGACAGGAATATAGGACAATAAATAGACTGGCAACAGTGGATTCTAGTGGTCAACACAAACCATTGCTGCAGAATTCAATCTCAAATGTCCAATTTCATCAAACGTTTTTTCCAGGTAAGAACATTTCCAACACGTGTTCTCTGTTCTTCTCTGCTCTCTGTCATCCAGGTGTGTGATAGCTGCCCAGTGAAAAGCCCGAAGGACCACCTTCTCCTCAGCATGGGTTCCGTGGTTTACAAGGTGTGTCCCAATCCAGATGCACTCCTGCCCTACCTCATCAACGACAACCCAGACATGCCTGTGTTCTATGACTACAGAATCCCCATCCACGTCAACACAGCAGGTCAGCTGACACAAGTTGATCGTATATACAGTATATGGTCTGCATTCACCAGGCACTAACCAGGCACTCGTCTCGTGTGTGTGTGTGTGTGTGTGTGTGTGTGTTGTGTGTGTGTGTGTGTGTGTGTGTGTGTGTGTGTGTGTGTGTGTGTGTGTGTGTGTGTGTGTGTGTGTGTTAGGACAAGGGGAGTGGCTCAGTACGGGACTCTACCTCTCTCCTGGTATGAAGACATACATGGCTATCCCTGCACAGCTTGTCAACAAAGGATGGCATGTACGTACAGTATGTGTGTGTGTGACACACACATACTACATGTGTAACAAAGGATGCAACAGTTGACACTCCATAGATGTCCTGTGCAGCCATATAAACTGCAGGGCGATGCTCTAAGATAAAACAGATATACAAACATACTGAACATGTGACATGTTCATGTATACGCTAACACAATGTACATAATACTTGTAAAAAGTATTAAATATAAATGTAAATGTTGACTCCAGAAGTGTTTATAGAATATTGAGTATTTTAAATGTCCAAGTAAGTACAAGTGAGTAAGGGCAGCATTAGCATAATTTGCAATTATTTGTATATTTTTCCTGTCTGTGAGTACAAAGTACGATCTTAATAGAATACATGCGTACATACATTTAAATTTGGTATACAAATCTAGATAAGGACATAACACACGTCTGGTGTTGTAGCCGAGGAATGGTTTGTTTCAGCTCTATTCACTGCCATTCAGTCTGGGGCTCTTTCCTGTGCACCTCATCCAGGGAGTAACTCTCAGCTGTTCTCAGGTCCAGATAGGATGCCAGACAGATCACCTCCGTGCCGACGAACTGAAGCGGGCGCCATGTGTCCACGAGTGCTTCCCCGTCACCTCGGAGATGATGCAGGTGTGGAACCTGTGGGGGGGTCTCATCTACCTGGTGGCCCCACCCAAGACACAGGTGGAGGGGGCGGTGGTCATGGTGCAGGTGGCCGTGCCTGCCGCCTATTACAAGTCTGGTGGGTGTGGTCTTATTTAAATGTGCTGATGCATGCGTTTGTGTTTTGGCACATACAGTTGCTTTGGGACTTGAAAAGACTGTATAAGATTATAAGATGAGATGTATGACTGTTCCACATTAAACGTCAATGACATAAATGTCATTTATGTCTTTTTTAGGTAAATGGCTATAAAGAAAATATATTAACACACATGCTCACATTTTTGTACCAGTTTATTATGCTGTGTTAGTTATGTTCCACACACACACACACACACACACACACACACACACACACACACACACACACACACACACACACACACACACACACACAGTTGCAGTTAAGCTGGGTTTAACTGCAGGTTTGCAGTAATGCTGGTCCTGGCTGGGTTCAGGTCAACGCTTCAGGCATCTGAGCAGCTCTCTCATTACTGCTCTCTGGAAAGAAAGGGGGCACGGCAGGTTACTACTACCCAACATGAAAGACAAGTTCCGTCAAGACTTTCTGTGGGCATTGGGTGAAAGTATACACATGGTCTCCGATCATCTCTTTCTTTTCGGCTCTGTCTTGTTCCTATTCGCCAGGTGTGACGTCGCCAGCTGACTGGGCACTGATGCGCCAGTCCCCCGTCCCCTGGGCAGAGCTGGAGTTTGACAACATCATTTTCACCGTGCCGTCCGACGCTGTTCGAAGCCTGGAGCGCCCCTGAAGATGTGGCAGTGCGCTGGAACAACATCATGAGGGCCATCGCCGACCTGGCAGTGATTCCGCACAAATACCCGCGCAAGGAACGCTTTGTCGCTGACGTGCAAATTTCCCACGGCAAGTTGCCTTTTTTGTTGTTCTGTCCTATTCTATTGTTTTAGTTTATTTTTGGTATTCAAGATATTTTGGCTTGATTTCTTATTTCAAGCTCCTCTGCCTAAGTAGTAGATCAATAGTAGATTGTGATTTTTGCTATTTCCTTGTAGGGCTGGGCGATCTGGCAAAAAATATAATCACGATTTTATTTCCCATATTGATCGATTTTTTGTCGATTGTTTTATAACAATATATAATTTGATAATGCTGCCAGTTTGAAGAGTATCCTGATTATGACAAATGAAGAAGACACCAGAGGGTTCATTAGTTAAACTTTAGAACAGTTTATTAACAAAAGTAATGTAAATATTAAACACTGCAAACATGCTGTCATAGCCTTAATAAAACACAGCTTTGAATTGGTTAAATCAGAGGTGGGCAAACAAATTCAGTGTGGTGGCACAGCGGCTAGAGTTCTTGGTTGTCAGTTCTGCGGTCGTGTGTTCAAGTCCTGCTTGGAACGTGACTGGTGGGATTTGAACCCAGGACTGCAGACCTGAAGGTAAGAACTCTCTCTGCTGTGCCACCGAGACAGCACACTATGAAGTGTTACTTTTAATTCAATGCCCTAACACTAACCCTAAGTCCTGTTAATCATATTGTCATGTCCTGATGGTGCAGTGGAGAGAGTTCATTGTTATCAACTCCAAGGTCATGTGTTCAAGTCACGATGGAAATCTCTTATCCTTTTCCAAAATAACAATGCAGCATTACAAGTGTAATGTCAAATGCCTCCTCTGACCTGCTTCATAGTGTGGTGTCTCAGTAGCACAGCGGAGAGAGTTCTTACCTTAAGCTCTGCGGTCCTGTGTTCAAATCCTGTGGAAAGCCTTCTCTTATGTCTAAGTCCCGTGAACGGTAAAGTTAAATACGCCCGGAGACCATGCCCAAGTAGGCATCTTGGTGGTGCTGTGGTCTGCTCTGGAGGTTAGCACTCAGGTTCGAGTCAGCGCACATACGGCCAGCAGAACCCCCCCCCCCCCCTCAGAGGGGCTGTGGGGGTGTTACACCTAAAGGGCTCTTGCTAACAACCGAGAGCTTGCAACTCTTTTTTTTTAAGCATGAATCATTAAAGTGACTTACTTGACTTTCTTAAAGTAGTTCATTTCTTTGTAGTTGGTTCCTTTCCCCAAATGTATCCCTGGTAATTAATGTGGCTTAATTCATTCTCCCATTTGCTTGAAACTTTTCTTTATGCTCGTGTTTTATTAGCCTAGGGGAGGGGCTAAATTCATTAACAGGGATAAATGGGGGGGGGGGGAAACCAACTACTTTAAGAAAGTAAAGTAAGTCAACTCACTTTAAAAAAACCCCAAAAAGAGTCACAAGCTCTCGGTTGTCAGCAAGAGCCCTTTAGGTGTCACATTTTATCTTGTGCACATCATTTAACACCATTATAGGTTATTTGCCATAAAGGCATCATATCTTTCACAATGAAGTACGATCCTGCATTATTTATAACCTCGCTTCTTTTTGAACGTCTTTCATACGGGAAATGGCAGCAAATGAGACACAATGGATGCTTGTTTGGGCCCGCTGCTACTTGAAGGCTTTCTTGGCTCCGCCCCCATGTGTAGTCGCTGGGTGCTATCGTCTCAGGTGCTTCAACAGGTTGCTCTCCCGTCTTGGTCGACACGTCCGACGACATGGAGACGCAGACACTCGTTTTCTGCGCCTTGTCGTTTTTAAAGTAACCAAACCAGTTTCATATCATAGACTTCGCAAATCGTTTTTTGTCGACAATTTGGTCACTTAGTAACTCTTGTTCCTCGCCGGTGTCACTCATGCTGTTGTCGTTTCTTTGCGTCGCTGTTGGTAATCAACGCCTCGTGCCGGGGTAGAAATGGGCGTGTCGAGACAAAACACTGCAGACTGATTGGCTGTTGTCACGTTTATTTTCGGTGAGTCATGACGCTGCTGTCAGATCTATCCAGATCGGAAAAAATCGTGAAGGCTGATAGATCGAGATCGACAAAAAATGTATCGCGATCTCGATTGGAGATCGATTAATTGCCCAGCCCTATTCCCTTGTAAAGCAGTGAAACAGCAGCAGAACTCGTATTTGATCTTCTCACTCCGTCCCTCTCTTCGCCCAGGCTGGATGCACGCAGGCTATCCCATCATGATGTTCTCCTCCACGGCCCCAAAACTGGTCGACCCAGAGGCTACTGGATGCAACGACCTCTGGGGCTTCATCCACGAGCTGGGGCACAACCAACAGAGGGGCTGCTGGGAGTTTGCGCCGCACACCACAGAGTGCACCTGCAACCTGTGGTCGGTGTACGTGAACGAGGAGGTTCTGGGGATTAACAGGGCAGAGGTAAATATCTGCGGAGTGTGTGTTGTGAGAACCTTCTACTAGGTAAAATACTGGCCTGGTGTTGTGTGCAATCTTGAGACTTGAGGCAGTTTAGATGTTTGTTTTTTGTGTTTTCCAAATAGTGAGAAATTCTCCAAAATATAATTGGGCTTAAAACGGCTTCACAACTCCACACTTGTCTTTCTCCTGTTGACTGCTTCTCGGTGTGGTTGTAATCTTACTTTACAGAGGGAACCCTCGCTATGCTGCTACACAAAACTATTCAATATTGAATTCAAGAAAACATCCTATGAAAAAAATACTTCACAGGATGCAGGGCACTGCAGCTTAAATGTCCCTTTAACACCAACACCTTCCATTGCAACACTGCCAATGATGAGTTCAAGGGTTGCACAGAAATGGTAACATCAAAGATGCTATGTTGCATACCTTGCAGGCCCATCCAGCTTTGAAGCCTGCATCTCGGGTGTCTCGCATGGAGGGCTACGTCAAGGGAGGCAAGGACCTTAAGAGCTGGAGTATGTGGGTGGCCTTGGAAACGTACCTACAGGTTAGAGATGAGGACATGAAAAAGCACACTCTCAAAATAATTATTTATACTCGACTCATGCTTTTGATTAGTTTCATATTAATTTCATAACCGATTCCACCCATCAATCAATACAGTTCTGAGCTCGACAATAACAGATACCTAGCGTCATCGGGCAACCAATTTTGGGACTCACTAGTCACCACATATGGTCTACCCCACCCCCCCACCACACCCCACCCCCCCACCCCACCCCAACCCCAACCCACTCCCTATGTCACCTCCTCTCACCGCCTCAGCTCCAGGAGGCGTTTGGCTGGGGAGCCTTCAAGACTGTGTTCGCCGCCTACCACGACATGGCCAACGTCCCCAAAGACAACGAGGGAAAGATGAACCTCTACGCCAAGACCTTCTCGGTGGCCGTGGAGAAGAACCTGTGTGCCTTCTTCAAGGCCTGGGGCTGGCCCATAGAGGGAGCCACTGAGGAGGAACTGTCCAAGCTGCCTCCGTGGACCGATCACCCCATGGCTCGCTACCAGTGAACCTTCACATGAAGAATAGAAGGGACCAGACAAAGGCTTCTATTAGTTTCCTTTTTTAAATTTGCTGTTGCACTTTTGGTGGTGAGGCCTAGAGTAAATTTGCACTATATACATTGCACAGACACAGAGTTAAACACCCTGGCTTTTGTCTTTAATGGGAAAGGTTCCCAGGGTAAAATGACTCTGCAGGAGTCACAGCTATTTATCGGCTCCAGCTCTGATTGACACAGATGAACATGTTGAATTTGACACACCAGAAAAAAACAGAAAGGCCATCTCGTCTATTTGCACTACTTGCTTTTTAATGCTTTTTAACTCTTATCTATTATATTGTCTGTATGCACCAACAACCACAGCAAATTCCTCGTATGTGAAAACTACTTGGCGAATAAAGCAATTCTGATTCTGATTCTGATTCTGACAGTCAGCTGGCGAGGAGTCTATCACGCATTCCTGTGTTTAAAAAAACCCCTGCATATACATGCTTATTTCCGCTTATTGTATTATTATATTCAGGTATTGGTGAGCTAAGTCTTGCTTACAACACCCTAAGCTCAGGTGTGTCCAAAGAAAGATGATACTCTATTTCATGGGAAAGAAACAATGGTCTTATGTGTTAATTGTGCTTTCACACTCCTGGCTTCAGAATGAATGGAACAATGTTACGTAAGATAAATTGCACTTTTGACCTATGTACCTGCAAACTGAACT
The DNA here is from genome assembly GCA_002895965.2 of Coryphaenoides rupestris. Classification (NCBI taxonomy): domain Eukaryota; kingdom Metazoa; phylum Chordata; class Actinopteri; order Gadiformes; family Macrouridae; genus Coryphaenoides; species Coryphaenoides rupestris. The sequence continues at coordinate 307,115 of PIJE02000478.1, forward strand.
GTTCCTTTTCCATGTGTCTCAACCACTAACACACACCGTCTGGACTCTTATAATATACTTTCCAAAACAGAATCTGTTGCCTTTTCTTGGTCCATCATCCTATGTAAACGAGCATAGGGGTGGACAATACAGATACAGAAATACAAATACAAAGAAAATACACAGAGTACAGAGATATGACGTGGCAGAAAGAGAGAGCGAGGAAGAGGGCTATAGGCTAAAGCAAGCCTGACAATACATTTTAGGCCTATCTGTAACCTAATAATGACAAACAGGGTGTATGAGTGCTGGGTGATGTACAGACCCAGTCAAGGAAGAAGGGCAAGCTGGACAAATATGGCAGAGTGATCAGTCTGGATCTGTATATAGGCCTATAGGTTGGCAACTCAGATGTCTAACACCATGCCAGGTCACTTATTTATAAGTGGGGATTTAGGCTTGTCGCAAACAGTACACTGTGTGACATAACCAAAATGTCTGGCAACGGAGAAGCTGTCAAAAATGTGATATAATTACACATATATATAATTTAACACCTGCATCATATAGTTTTTAAGTTACAAAACTGCAAATTCTGGCTAATTTACATACCAGGCGCTGATGATTAATTAATTACAATATGAACATCCCCTTGCAAATGTCCCTCACCTGTAACAATTACATTCTTAAAATTGATATCCGTACATTTTTCCTTTTTCCTAATAATAAAAGTGGACTCTGGGATCCCTTATTAAGTACACGTCTGCCCTCTTCTGGAGGAGCCGGGCGATTTCACTTCCACTCAGCTCCACTAGATGGCAGTATAATATCAAGGATTTATAAAGCACCGGTATCGCGATTCTTACTTTCTTTTTGAAGCGTAAAGCAAACTGAATTAAATTAAATCACATATACACACATTAAATAGCAACGAATTGTAATTGTTTAGTTACTTTAATCACAACAGGACACTCAATCAGAATGAAACTTTCACTTCTATCCTGTTGATGGTATAACCTCGTTGTATATATATCTATATATCTATAGATATATTTATCTATATCTATCTCTATAGATCTATCCATCTCTTTAGATCTATCGATCTCTATAGATCTATATATCTATCTATCTATCTATCTATCCATCCATCCATCTCCTATCCATCCATCCATCTATCACTATAGATCTATCTATCTCTATAGATCTATCAATTCAATTCAATTTTATTTGTATAGCCCTGAATCACAAGACAGTCTCAAAGGGCTTTATCCATCTCTATAGATCTATCCATCTATCTCTATAGATCTATCTATCTATCTCTATATATCTATCTATCTCTATAGATGTTATCTACTAATCTATCTCTATATATCTATCTATCTCTATAGATGTATCTATCTATCTATCTCTATAGATGTATCCATCTCTATAGATCCATCTATCTATCTCTATAGATCTACCTACCTATCTATCATATATCCCATGATGTCTTTGTCTCCTTGTCAGATCAGTGCATGTGTCATGTGTTTGCCGACAGAAGCAGCCGCCCCGTGTAGGCCTGTGTTTGCGTGGTGTACTTGATCTGTCAGTGGACCTGTCCTTGAAGTAGAGGCCTACTGCGCTCTGTACTTCACTATCGCACTCAATGAGACGATGAGTGTGAGGAGTCAGTCGCGGTGTTTACAGAGCCGATACCTTTCCACTCTCTTCACCTGACCTCTCGGGCAGCTCTGCCCCCCCGGACCACCACCGCGGACCTACTTGAAAAGCGGCGGGCCGCTCCGGTTACCGGGACCGATCGATAGGTGTGAGCCGCGGCGTCAAGCCCGGGGTGTCGCGTTGCTCAGAGGGTCTCGTATTGACGAACGGGCGATCGCTATCATAATCACACTTCCCCTCTTATCGCACCCGCTGCCCCCCCTGCCTGATGAATAAAACATCTCCCTTCCTGCCACGGACCCCCACCCCAAATCTGGGGGGAAATGGGCCTCTCCAAAGTATCTATTCAACGAGTGAAGAAACATGATGCATGACACCATAGGAGCAGCAAGTCAAAAATGGAATAGCTCAATAATTTGGTAAAACTACATTTACCTTCGCATATAAATATGTGGTATAAATTGATTAATCTCTTTTTTTTTTGTAGAAACAGGTGTGAAGACCACAGTGTGGTAGTGAGTCCTGGTAGGAGCCACCATCAATCACCAGGGACACCTGACGGTTACCCGGTTCAGGTTCAACTTGACATTCCTCCAGAACATCCAAGAGAAATCAGGAATTGCCGGCGGAGATACAAAGTAGGCTACTTTTACAGTTCACCAGACCCCCTGAGTGCCAAAAAGCTAATCAGTAGTATCTGGGCTCAGCTTGGACGCTGTTGTTCAAGGAAACCTCAGATCATACAATTTTGTTGGCTTGCTTATTTATGCCAACTGTATCTGAAACATTGTGACAGGTCAGACAAGGCATTTTAATTTCTAGCCAAGACCAGGCTAATGCTGAAATGAGAAATATTGGATACCCTGAGTTAAGCCTCCTAGGCCATTTTATAGCTGGCTACCCCCCCCCAAAGAAATATAAGCCAACTAGTGAAAACATATTTTCTTGTCAAATAACCTCCAATGACCCACATACCCGTCACCTTTATCCGAGAAACGCAGTACTGACAGCATGCTGCATTTGGGTTTTCCGTTTCCGCTTTCTTTCCTCCGCTCACGGGGTGGAGGACCCACAATGCTTAACCACTCAATTTGAGAGTCCCGGTTTGAGGAGATTAAGTACCAGTGGCGTATTCAGGACAATTAGCAGAGTGGTCAGGAGGACACAGGGCAGTGATGAGTGGCAGGGTGAGATGGAGAGCGAGAGATGGGGTGAGAGAGAGCAGGGTGTGAAGTAACAGTCAGCACATCTGCTCTCATCAATAATGCAAACCGCCTTTAAACGGCAGTTTGTCACATATTGAGCACTGCTCGCTGAAATCAACCCTGACACCCAAGATGTGGTCGGGGGACGAGCGAAAGGATGACACTGGAATAGGAGGAGGTGAAGGGAGCGGTGGTGGGGGCTGTAAGTGAATTTGTATTTTAAAGTTTACACTATAGAGTCAAGCTAAGTGCCGGCTGGGAATCTTGACTGAGGGGAATATGAGAATGTCAGCCTGACTTTCGGGAGAGGATCCAAACGGTTTCTGGTTCTTCTCGTTTGTGTCGGACAATATCATTACGGTACTGATTCGTTTTTTTACACGCAACTACCGTTGAGAAAATAGCTTCAAAATTCCACTTTCTTTTATCGTTTTTATTATTAAAATGGAAAAAAAAAATACATTGAAAAAAAACAAAAAACCTCAGGGCATCATGCCGTTCAGTATTCAGAGAAAATGTCTCTGCACCCTTACTTTTTCATACAACAATGACAAGGTTGTTCATCCATGACAAAAAAAAAAAGCTTTCTGACAACAATTGACTGTCAAGATTTAAAGACAGGGGGGAAACAAAAAGATCTAAATGCTAAGTGTTTATTTCCCCGTGATCAGGGGGTTCCTCAGCACCACGATGACGGAGTCTCCCCTGAGGAACATCTTGGAGATGTATCTGTCCTTATTCACCGGCTTGGACTTCTTCTTTCCTTTCCCACTCTTGGGAACCTCCGTCCACATCTCTTTCACATTCTCCAAAACCATGTTACAATGTCTGAAAAAAAAATAAAAAAAAGATATGAGAAAGCACATGAAAAACATGACCACGTCTACAGAAACCCCTCAATCCCTGGAATAACCAGACGGCGCTCCCATGAATGTACAACACATCGCCAGTTCACCACATCACATACTGAATACACTGCTTCATTTCTGCCCGTCACAACCAAGTCACTGACAGCCTCCTCCCCGCCTCTGGTGCAATTTTTGTTAAGAGTAACAGATACTCAGTTGATATGTACACAAGTAATGCGTCTTACTATTGCCAAGTCGTTGTTGGGAAGACTCTCCTCACTCAGGAAACTTGTTTTGACAAACACAGACAAAGCATTGACCCGACTTATTTTGCAGCCTTCTCGCCTGCCTGGTGCTACGTTACCATCTGGCACCATCCACCAGCAACACACCCTCCTATGTAATCATCTTCACTATGATCTTTATACACTCACCTATTTGCTATTTATACAGTTTTCTTTAGTGTATAATCTATTCTGTTATGTCTGATGCAGGTAAGGCATCATTAGCTCTGGAAGTGCACATAGTATGCATTTAACAATAAAAATATAAACACCAGCTTCATCGTACAGTGAATTGGTGAGGTCTGGACAGTAACACAGGAACACGGCTGGGACAGACAGAAGTGACAAAGTGTTTGCCAACAGTGTTTGGGGGGGGGGGGACTGGGCCTCTTCCGCCAACATGTCTGTGGTTTTTATTGTTTGCGAGCATCCATCTCACCGGGGAGAGGCAGGGGAGTCTAATCATGACAATACGCAATGTACTAGCGGGTTCAAGGGAAAGGCATGAGTGGCAGAGATGATCGCACACAAATAAAATTGAAATGCAGATGTCTCATTGATTACTTTTTGGATGACGAAATATAAATAAAAGGTAAATGAATCTGAACATGACAATGTGCTGTTATTAGAGGACGATTGTTTAAGAGAGAAATGTACCCGCTTCACTCAGTGTGTTTAGTTGCTGCACACAACTAAATAAAAAAAAGTCTAAATCGAGCGAATAATAAGAGTTTACTTCACTCGTACAATAAAAACCTGCCTCTAATATTCAGGTGTATAAGCTTTACATCACAACATATGTTGGACGTTCGCCTATATGAATTTATTTCAAAAGATGGAATCATAAAAATCACTGCGTTGATGTCCAACTCCTGGCATAATGTTTGGTAAACACCCGGTCTCTACACCTGGTCTGTACACTTCTAAAAGACTATTGTAATGCTATATCGATTTGAGACATTTTGAAACGCAAGACATAGCTGGCTAGTTTAGGGCAGGGTTCTTAGAAATTCGATGGGTGAGTTGTGAGAATGAATGGGTGTGTCCTTCTCTGTTGGGTGGCATGCGCAGGGGCGGTGGGGACCCCCTAGTCTCGATAGCAGTATATTTGGGACTCGAGAACGATAGTACACAGGCATTTCACAAAACGTCTCAGACATGGAAAAAAATAATCAGATATATTCACAAATATATCTGATCTGATATATCTAGTGTTAGGCAGGTCTCAGGGCAAACTTATCTTGCTGTGTGTGAAAGCTGGAACATGACCCATTTCGTTTTAATGTAAAAAATAAAAATTCCACTCGCACAATGCTCTGCTAAATGTTGTCGCACAAAGGAAATTGTACTCGCATATGCAAGCGAATTGGTCGCCCTGTGTACACAGAATGAAAGTCAGTTTAACGTGCATGTTATATGGTCTATGTGTTACATTCACACCAGAGCTGCATTACCCATGCAGTTTACCTGCCTTTTAACTTTCTAGCGCTAGCAGGATACAGTAAATGTTAGATGCATCGAGGACATTTTGACACATGATCTGGAACAATGGTCAAATAGCTCAGTAGATATAGGCCTATCATTAAATAGCCTTCGTTGTTTTAACGTCGTGCATTGTTGTTGAGCATGTATAAAATAGGTTTATTCACCAGATTTATTGGCTGGCCAATTACTTAAAAACAATGACCACCCAACATCCCAACATAAAAAAAGAAAATGAAATGTGTAGCTCTGCAAAATCACATCTTTTTTTTTTCTTCTTACTCTTACAATACTAATAATTAGTTGTGTGCCTTTATGAACAGGACAGTGAAAGAGAGACTGGAAACCGGGTTAAAGAAGAGAGGGAATGACATAGCCTAGGACCACAAGCGGGAATTGAACCCAGGGTCGCTGCAAGGCGTATCGCCTACATGGTTGACAAACTAGCGGGTTGAGCCACCATGTTTTTCCGTGTGTCTAGCGGTGTACACCTGTGCAGGAGGCAGGGTTTCTAAGCAATTTCATTGGGCGGCAGCTCTATAGAGCCATCATTTTGGTCAATTACTTCAACACAAAAGTCAAACTACAAAGTAGCCTGCCACTAACTAAACCGCAATTCTACTAGATAAGGGATATTTCCTCAGTGGACATAGTGCATCCTGCCAACAGTAAAAAGCATGTCAAAGGACTGTACAAAAAATGTCCAATACGTGTAAATTAATGGAAACTATTGTGGACATTTACAATTAAAAATGTGCCGACAAAACGAGTACTTGCCCAGATTTGGACCGTGTATTAATTTTTTGGGGTATTTCTTGCACCCCTAATGCAAATCAATGTACAAGCTGGTTGTGCTGCGGTTTGGTCCGCCATTAAACACAGGTGGATTCGTCGATATAATGGGAATGTGTTGTGAGCATGATACCTGTCAAAGGCTTTGACTCTCCCGAGAAGCTTCTTGTTGTTGCGGCAGTTGATGAGGACCTGTGTGTTGTTCTTGACCGACTGGGTGAGGACAGACAGCGGGCCCGTGTTGAACTCCTCCTCCTCCCTCTTCTGCAGCTCCTCTGGAGTCATCTCCGACTTGGGCTTGGTTAACAGACTCCTTGGAATAGGCACCACACAACAACAACATCATCAATATACTGTATATATGAAACGGCAGTATCCACATCAACGCAGATATTCGGATACCTTATAACGCAAACTATGCTGTGTGTAATAGGCATACAACTACCTGTATGTCTGACATTTTCCTTCGGGATTAATAAAGTTTTATCTTATCTTATTTAGTTCTGTTCTTCAAGACAATATTTTGTTCATCAACAGTACACATGTGCACGTTTTTCGACTTTGGACTATATAATGGATGTCTAATGGATGAAAGCAAAAAGGGAAACGCATTCATAATTTAACCACGCAAACATATTATCTTGCCTATATATTTGTATATTTTGACTGTACATTTGTAAATCTGTTAGTTTATTTGTATTATTCTGTTGATTTCTCTATTGTTTTATTGTACTGTATTACTATGCAACCTGGCACAAGAATTTCTTTCTGGATTAATAAAGTTCTATCTTATCTTATCTTATATTAACTTATATTATATGATCTTATATTATCTGATCTGATGTCCCACCGTCCAGGTGCTAGCCTTTATCCAGGCTATCAGCGGGCTAGCGGCTAGCACTGTCTATGTACAGCTAGTTGTACGGTGTACCGTACAACTGAACAGCTTTACTGTTCATAATACACGGCTCGGGTTTAACGCACTTACATTTTGTTTGTCTCTCGCTAAAAAAATATCGTGTAATGTAAAAGTGTTCCAAGCTCCTCTCAAGCGGCTCCTGTGCTCCTCACGTCTCCACAACGAACCAACTCGTGCTTCCTCTCAAACTACTTCCGGGTTAACGTGTCGGCGCTCAAAGTGTTCCGACCATAACCGGTTCACCACGCGCACCAGTGCTTAGTGAGGCGCTACTATCTCCAACATAGATGATGATAATAATAATAATAATAATAATAATAATAATAATAATAATAATAATAATAATAATAATAATAATTCTTATTCTTATTATAATAATTATAATAATAATATATACATTGTAATAATGTAGCCTGCCATAGCCCATAGTGTCACTTCTGGATGTACTCTATATACTATTTATCTATACTATTTAATCTCGTATTTATTTTCTTGTATATAATTACATTACACTACACACACACTCACATGCCCACACACATATATACTGTATATAGACCTATATAATCTTATAACGTATACTGTATATGTATTATTCTGTTGTATTTATGAAAAAGATATAATAATAGGCCAATGAATGCCCTAGATGTTTGGTTGGGGATCAAACAGGTGAGTCGTTGTTGGTTTTTTTTTAATTCTTTGAGTCAAATAGAAGCAGGGAGAGGTGTGTTAGCAACCAGAGACGTGCAACATTTTTTTTCCTCAATGAAGCATTGAGGGATTGGCTTTCTGGTAAGAGACAGACTGACGCCTAGGGGTGCACAACCCACTCACCTTATTTCACAGGGTGGCAAGCATACCTGTGGAGCTTACTTACAAGAACATACATTCATCCCGTATGCTCTTTAGAGAAAACAGCACTAGGGAAATAGGACTCATTCCTGCAGAGAAAGGCTAACTTTAGCAGTGGGGAAGATTAACAGAAAAAAACATTGTTGTATCAAAGCAATTGTATTTAGAGGCCTGTTAACGTTGTGAAAAACTCATGCATGCTTTGAATAAAATGTAGATTCTTTTGTTAGAAAGCACACAACTTACAGGATGGATTTTTATTTACAAAAAAAGTCTAAATAAATGCACAAATATAAAAGTAAGGGTAAATGCTTGATAAAATTGAAATAAAATACACTTCCAAATAGAACTATACACATATGGGTTACAGCATCCTGTAAACAACAAAACAACACATAGGTCCTATAGGCCTGCTATAATTAAAATATACTGTATGATATCATATAATATATAACTATACCACATTTTTATAGTCAATTTAAGTAATAAGTAGCCTAATGTGATGTTTTCATCAGTTTTCCTTAAGCCTATCAGACTGTATCTAGGAGATAATGACCCTGTTTCAAGTCAACATTTCCAGATGTTGCTCAACTCCTTACAACACCCGTGTTGTTACATGTTCTGCACGATTAGGGGAGATTCAGAGCTGTGAGGATATTAGTCCATGTCAAATGAAGTACGTTATTTATTAGCCGATGCCAACAGTATCTCATTACACTAACCCAGGACATAAAACTGGCTCCAGACCTGTTGATTCACAACTCTGTTCGCCTGAACTCCAAGTGGTACAGCCACAATTACTCATGCGGGGGAAGAAAATGTTATATCTTTGTATCTATCTAGACCCCGAGTTTGCCAACACATGCGGCTGTTGGGTTACCCGATCCCTGCAGTCTTGTTTAACCACAGGCGACTGTGAATGTGAGTGAGCTAGAAGACGTTGATGGTTGACAGACTGAAACCTTCTGATAAAAGACTCTTTTGTTTAATGGAGGCGCCCCTTCAACTGACAAAAAAGAAAAAAAAATCTAATCTGAGTAACACAGACAAACACAGACTCATAATCTGTTCTCTAACCACATGTCTGATTTTATTGACACATTGGACACCTTCAGGCAGACAAGCGTGGTGTAGCCTTGCTTATAATGTTGCATCTGCGTACCTGTTGTTGCAATGATAAGAGGAATGTGACCTGTGGATGATCTCTATGACACACATGGTGACCTTTACATGTTCCTGGGGTCTTCCGGCAAATGGTTAAGCAGACAAATATCAATTTCCTATACAGCTATTCCCATCACTCCAATATTATGTTATCAAAATACATCTTTTTTTTCCTCTTGAATGTTGGACATTGGTTAGACAACAGAATTTATTAAGTTACAACTCAAAATTGTAATATATAAATTATATTAATATTATTTTACTTGAAATGGGGCATAGAGCAATTTCGCTTAATTTGGTGATCACTCTTTACAATTGTAAATTGTTTATGGATCGGCCTAGGTTGGGGAATAGACTAATCCATCAATTAGTAACGTCATAGCGTCCTAACCCAACTCATTCATTTCCAATAACAATCAGTGACGATACATTTAGCCTCTAAATATTCGCTTAATATGTGTATACAGTATTATATATATATATATATATATATAATAAAAGAAATCTCAAACAAAATCAAACTATAAGTCTCATCATCAAACTTTAAGACGATAAGGGGACACGTACCTACAGTATATAAAACAGTGGCATGCATCCATGCAAGGCAAAAACATCAAATCATTCCTTCCTCAGCAGTAATATTTACCTAATGTCTATTGGAGGGCATAGTCCTATATATGAAATATCAACAATATCAACATCAATATCAAAAAATCTAAATAAGCAAGGAAACCTTCGTTTTATGAAAAACAAGTTGGCAATTGTGTCGCAATACCACATCGCATCTATGACCTTCTAGGCCTAATTGCAATTAAAACATGGTCGTAATAATAATAATAATAATAATAATAGTAATAATAATAATAATAATAATAGCCAAAGAGACATTTAGACTTTTTTTGTGAGGCTTGATGAAATTAAATATCCTAGGCCTTCCCTACGGGGAAATGCTATAAATCAAGGCCGATATCATTTTCGGAAGAACAAAAATATAAGACCTAGTAGCAAAAAGATATTTTTCGCTCCAAAAATGTAGACCTTGACTGAAATTAACAAATAAAATAGGCAAATCTTGTCAATGTTTGCTTTTTTAGTCTGAGAGCGTTTTGGATGTGTATATAGTTCTCAATAGGCCTATAGCACATTTAAAGTACATTGGCCTGATTTAAACGCGCCTCGTTGTATCTACACTCCATGGCTCGGATGGAGTGGAGGATAATAACTCGGGAACTCATAGGCGCCCACACAGTCTGCCTGCCCACTCTTACACGGTGCGGTTCCCTGGAAAGTCTTCGAAAAGACCCGGTCTTCTTGGCACGGGTTAAACACTGCGCCATATGGCATTTGTTGCGAGTAGAAGTAACTGGTTTGTCCAGAAAGCACATTAAATGGACTTGGATCATGAGCCAAAGACAACGGAATCATGGACGCGGAGAACGCGGCGGTCGCACTTATTTGATGATGATGGTGACGGCTGCTGCTGCTAGATTGGGCACAACTCATGCCGAAATAAGACGTCTCCTCCTGGCTCCTCTGCAGCAGGTGTGCGGCGGCTTCTTCTTCGTCCACCACCACAGGTCGAAGCCTACCTGTTGCGTTGTTCACCTGGCGGCGCGAACGCTGCGACAGCACCGAGGTGGCGTAACCGGAGGAGTGGTGCCGTACGGGACCGAGCAGGGACCCGGCGCAGAAGGGCGCACGGGCCGGTGGCGGCTGGAGAGCCAGGAACGACTGCATCGGCCAATAGAAGGACCCCGCGGCGGCGGCGGCGGCGGCGAACGCCAGGCTCGTCGCCGTTGCTGTCGCGGTGGACGTCAGGCCGTGTGCCCTCTTGAGCGCCATCTTGGCCCCCCGGGTGGCGGCGCCCGACGACGACGACACCCGGCGCCGGAGTTTCCCCGACGTGCCGCCAATGAAGACGTCGTCGCTGGACGGGTCCAGCATCCAGTAGTTGCCCTTGCCGGGGTCGTCGTAATGGCGCGGCACTTTCACGAAGCATTTATTTAAACTCAGGTTATGCCTTATTGAGTTTTGCCAGCCCTGTCTATTCTCTCGGTAGTATGGGAAGTTACTCATAATAAACTCATAGATGCCGTTCAGTGTGAGACGTTGTTCTTGGCTTTGGCGGATGGCCATCATGATGAGCGCGTTGTAACTAAACGGGGGTTTCTGCGGTTTCACGTGTTCTTCTGTTTCTCCCGGTGTCTTCGATCCGCTCTTATTTCCCCTCAGTTTGTCTTTTGTGAGAATGGTCTTTATTTCTTCTTTGCCCTCTTCCTTTGCGTTGTTGCAAATCCAACTGTGGCCGTAATCCGTGTGGTCTTGAGTGTAAAGTTGCGGCGTGTCCGCATCCCGAGCGCACGACTTGCCTCTCCGCGAGTTACTTTCCAGCGCTTCGCCCTTTTCATACACGACTCCCTCCCGTCTCAATAGGCTGCTGATGCTGAACGGTGATTTATGGTACAAATGTGCAGCAGGAGTTTTCAAATCATCCATGTTTAACACGAGCTGTTGCTTCCTACAATTAGTGTCTGTCTGCATTCTGAACATATAGCCCTTAATAAAGAAAGATGACAGAAACGTACGACTGCGCTGCGATCCAACCCATCGGCGAGCCAAAGAGCCAATGCGCAACACGTGCGCACTTTAATGTCACAACAACTGCAAAACAGACGCGCGTCTTGAGCCGCGGCTGGCGCGCAGCACACCTCCACACACTCTGACTGATCGCTGAACTCGGGTTTAATTATAGGGACACTTCCGTAGCTCCTGAAACTCAACACTTTCACCTGCGCTTCCCCCCCGGGACCCGCGGCGTCTCTCTCCGATTATTCTTCTATGATTCATTCATGGTGTCATAATAACAAATAAAGTGATCGCAAATTGTTAAACAATGACACTTTTTAATCCTTTATGAATGCTATACATACAGTTGGGTCAGATAAACAAACCTCTTCCATCAACCTTAAATGCCGCAAACTTCTGCGTATGAGGTCTGTATTTCTCCTGCACGCAGTTGACAGGGAAATGAGGGTTATTAGACCAATGCCAAAATATATTACAATCAGCATTTAGCTTTTACCTTTGACTTTTATTTTTTTTTACTCAGTCTAAAAATGGCTCCCCCATAATCGTTGAATGCCACCTGCATGTCAACACTGGTTGTGCTGCAGGAACACTTAGCTATACATTGAAAGTTGATTATATTATATTATTTTGTACCTTGTTCCTTCTATATCACACAATGATAGCTCCACTGGCATTGAAGAACAACATTGAATCAATGGCCACATTGAATTACCCTTTATAGACAAGACCTTTTCACATAAACGGATAGGCCTAGTGTGTGTGGTGTTTCATATTTAAATCAATCATGGCAAGCTGCTAGATTTAGTTCGTTTTGCTAGTAGGCCTACCTAAATTCAAACTAGCTTCTGCTTATCGTCTGAAGGTTTGGATTTGATATTATTTTAGTCTGCCTATACAAATTGGGGCCGGCCTAAACATAGGCTTTGGTCTAATGTGTGACTGAACTGACTATACATAGTAGGCCTAATTAAATAATGCAAACAAAAAAGAATCCCCAATTCCTATTCATTATAATAGGCCGAATAACATGCATTACACCTCTAGGCCTAATAATTTCGGACTTCCCCTAACCCGTAGGCTATGCACTACTGCCATCTGGAGGTTAAAACCGTCAACCAAACACCGCCCCCCCCCCCCCACACAAAGCCCACCGGGGATAACGATTTAGAGTAGAATTTACTCTTTTGTATGACTTACTTCGTTTCCTTTGTTTGAATGCTTAGCGGGTGTCAGTACCCTTCAATGGCCAGTGAAGCCCAATGGCCTTATCCTGCTTTTTGTTTTGCCTATTCATATAGGCTTAATAGAAAATTTTGTTCAGAACAAGCCTACTGTTCATCAATGACTGCGTAATATTAAATAGCCAGTAACTAATATTTTACAATAATTATACAATAATGATTGATTTTGTAGCCAGACATGTGACGTGTGAGCTCAACAGGGTGCGTTTCAAAGATTTTGAACGTTTTGCCCGGCGGTTACTGTAGTATCGGGCCTGTAAGCCCTGATGACATTAGACAAGTGTACGCTTAGAATCCCCGTGAAGGCAACACCTACTGAGGCAGTAATTTCCCTTCACGGCCCTCCGAGACCCAAACACTTCTCTTAGCCTCCTTAGTATTTGTCGGTGCTTGTTTGCTTCAGGGGATGGGTTTGGATTAGCAACATAGCATTTTTGCCGACTTGGCTGCGGCATGTGCAGTCGTGTGGAAGAGGCTCGGTTGTAATTTGCAATTGGTCATGGTAATTTGGGAATAGGTTGCAAACATACATCACACACACGCAGATGAAACCACCAAAAAACAATGACAAGCAATGTGCACGTTGGGCTCGACTTGGCGTGTGAGCCTCAAACTGATTGTTAGACAACAGAACAAATTGAGAGCGACTTGAAAAAGTTGGTGTCTTTTTATCATTACAACTTATTACTACAAAAGAATAAAGAAAACATTTAAAACTGTCGAAATCATTGCGTTTCCAATGTGACGCCTAGAACAAGTTACAATATACAAATTGTTGGTGTTGATGTTGGCTCTCGTTGCACAGGATCCGTGGATTGAAACCTTGCAGGAGCCTCGCTGCCATGTTACACAACACAGAAGCTAGGCGTCATGTTAAGGCCACACAGTGGTCCTATAGCCTGGACAGACACCACTTGCAGCAACGCTTCTAACAACAACGCTTTGAGGCCGCAGCAGCCAGAGGGCTGGATGTTGACGGCAGACATTGTAGTCAACACATCTTCTCTACTCCGTCCACCGGTGTCCGCAGTGAGGGGCAGTGCACACGTAGTACAGTCGCATTGCATCCTGGGGGGAACATGACATGGAATCCGTCAAAAAGTCCATTAGGTATGTCTTTTATTCAGTAGCACATGCCAGTTGCTGATCTCAGCACCACCCATTCTAACCTATTGTCACCTAGTGCAGAGTCTCATGCACATGCACATGCATATTTAGCAGTTGACAATTATTGACACAGATACTTTAGATGAATTACCTCAGCTTTCATACTGTGGGACTGGAAGAATACTGCCTCCTTGTGGCCACATCTGAGAAGATAGACAAGTATTGTAAACCTTACTAAAATAAAGAAAATACATAGCACCGCACAGAAGAAAATGGATACCCGCTATACCACATTGGACAAATTAACATTCAATAAGTGAAAGTCGAGCTGAGGGTAAGTAACCAAAATAAAAAGGGGGTGTTCCTCTGGGATAAGCCCTGGATTGGTGTGGGACATGGACACTCACTTGGGACAGGGGTGGTCCTCTGTTCTGGGTAACGTGGGATCCTGGGATACATCAGCTATGATCTGAGTCAGCTCACTAGAAAATACAATATGAAGACACCAGTTGAATCGGTTAACATTAATCAAACATTTGGCCATTTAAATCGAAGACAATATCCAATATGCATCAATACATGGTGTAAGATACCATGTGGTGTTTGATTATTGATTTTCTCTTCCTCTAAGCCACCTCTAAAAAACACTGCATAAGTAAAAGGTAGACGATTATAATTCTGTTGGTGGAGAACAGTGAGGGATTAAGTGTGTTTGACAAGGATGCGATAATACATTTTGCATAGAGGTGCAGATGCTAGAACTAGCAACCCATCAATTGACAGATGACCCACTAGACCTGTTGAGCTACATACAAGGCAAGCAGCACTAGACCAGTCCCCCATCACATGTTTATATGTGAATAATAACTATTTTAGTAGTATATTGAAGGACTAGAGGCATTTTTTGGCATCTTAAATTAACCATTGTCACGGTCGCGACCGTGTCTCCGGGCTCCCGGGCTCCGGTGCCGCCCCTGGATAATTAGCGGGGCTCCCGGGCGCCGGTGCCGCCCCTGGATGATTAGCGGGGCTCCCGGGCTCCGGTGCCGGCCCTGGATGATTAGCGGCACCTGCGCTACGCTTGCGGCTGCCGTGAATGAACAATTAGTCACGGCATAAAAGCCCCGGCTTTCCACCCACGGGTGTCGGACCATCGATGGACTACCTGTATGGATGCCTACCTGCCTGTCTGTTCCTCACCTGCCTACCTACCTACCTGCCTGCCTGCCTGTCTGTTCCTCACCTGTCTGCCTACCTGTCTCACGGTAATTAAATACCATTCTGTACTGCAAAACCCTGAGTCCTGAGTCTAGCGTTTGGGTCCTCCTGCCCCACATCGTGACAACCATGAGAAACATGTATTGTTTCACCTGCGCTCTGTAGCTACTACAAGTAGGACAAATAAAAACATCATATAGGGATCATATAGCCGATAAGATGTGATGGATAACATTGGCCGTTCCGTGGACAACAAACATTTATGTAGCATATAACAGTATTACTTACTCTACTTCGTGGGTGATCTTGTTGACATAGATGCAGCTGTTGTCAGCCTCTTGTTGGTAGTCACAGTTTCTACACTGGGAATTAAAGAGAAAAGCATCAGTACAGTCATTCAACAGTCAATGATCTTTCGATTCGGAATGATGGCCTGTCCATACAGAGACACACACATGTGAATCAAGTCTAGCAGTACCACCACAATAGGTGACCTGGTGGTGGTGGTGCACTCACTACAGAGTACCAAACTGCCTCTGGAAGCACCATCAGCACATCGGGAGCTTCATGGAATGGGTTTCCATGGCCGATCAGCTGCACACAAGCCTCACATCACCATGCGCAATGCCAAGCGTCGGTTGGAGTGGTGTAAAGCACACCGCAACTGGACTCTGGAGCAGTGGAAACGTGTTCTTTGGAATGATGAATCACGCTTCACTATCTGGCAGTCTGATGGACGAATCTGGGTTTGGTGGATGCCAGGAGAATGTTACCTTCCGGAATGCATAGTGCCTACTGTAAAGTTTGGTGGAGGAGGGATAATGGTCTGAGGCTGTTTCTCAGGGTTTGGGCTCGGCCCCTTAGTTCCAGTGAAGGGCTACAGGATATGAAGACATCTTAGCCAATTGGGCGCTTCCAACTTTGTGGCAACAGTTTATGGAAGGCCCTTTGCTGTTCCAGCATGACTGTGCCCCTGTGCACAAAGCAAGGTCCATAAAGACATGGTTAGATGATTGGTGGAGGAACTCGATTGGCCTGCACAGAGCCCTGACCTCAACCCCATTGAACACCTTTGGGAGGAATAATTAGAACGCTGATTGCGAGCCAGGCCTTCTCGACCAACATCAGTGCCTGACCTCACAAATGCTCTTTTGGCTGAATGGGCACAAATTCCCACACACACACTCCAAAGTCTTGTGGAAAGCCTTCCCAGAAGAGTGGCAGCTGTCAAAGCCGCAAAGGGGGCTCCAACTCCATATTAATGCCCGTGGTTTTAGAATGGGATGTCCAACAAGCTCATATACTGTAGGTGTGATGGTCAGGTGTCCACTGACTTTTGGCCATATAGTGTATACAAGTAGATATCGACTATAGTATTACATTATGTATACGACTTACTGCATAGAGTAGGATGCGGTTCTCCTTGTCCTCTTTCGGATACAACATGTTGTTACTGGAAAACACAACACACACACGTGCATTGGACACAGTTTATTATCCTTAATCATAACGCACATGTGTAAACGCTGTGAGAGCTCATGTCTAATATCAGTCCCTCTGTCAAACAAGCCAACAATAAACACAAACGCAGCGTTACGGGATGCGGAGCTATATATATATAGATATATCGCTATATATATAGATATCTATATCTATAGATATGATATATAGATATCTATAGATAGATATATCTATATCTATATATGATATCGATATATATATAAATGTTTAAATCATCGCTTAGTGCGATAATCTTACCATTCTTGACAGAAACGGATTCCAACGAATCCGGGTTCATATGTGCCACTGTCCAAGTCCATTGGAGCGGTCTATTTATTTACGGGAAAGACAATAAAATAAGTTATGATGTTGAGTCTTCCAGAAGTCAGCGTCGCTCTAGTATCGCTTGAGCTCACTGACTTAGTTTGGCTACACATTGCGTCACGTCTGCGCATGCGCCGTGTACGGAGGCTGGAGTGCGTGTTTTGGGGGGACAGCGCCCCCGTGTGACCTGGAGTCTGGGGGGACGCGACACAAAGAAGAGGGCAGTAGAGAGCAATCATTTTATTACATTTGGCACGATCGATAACATCACGTCCGTTCAATGTACACAAAGACTCAACTCCTTGGCAACTGTTACAATGATAAACATTCTCAAAATAGTTACAGTAACAGATTGCATTGCAATATTATCCCAAACGAAACCCGACAAAAATGCTGTCATTATCGGGACTTGCAAAGAAGTCATTTCGACCAAGGCCCCATGTAGTAACCCAGACCTGGTCATTTTTATCTAGTTTCACCACACCGCTGACACTTGCTACTTGGCTGCATTTATTGGGCAGACTGGTGTGGTACAGTGACACTACTGTTTCACCATTCTTACATATGGCACACTGGGCCCGTCCGTACACGGACATGTGTGCCGTGAAATAATAAATGCCCCCCAGAGGGCAGGTAAAGATGCCGGTGACAGGGTCGTAGGCACCACCTTCGTTGATGGAGACGTTGGCAAACTTCAGAACTCCAGTGTAGCATGGGTAGCTGTCGGCCTGAGCCAGTTTGGCTGTGAAGGCAACAACGCTCTCTAGAATGGGCAGAAGATGAGCAAATAAGATGATGGATGACAAACCTAGTTGTTCATTTTTATCTATAAACCAATAAGAAAAACCAGGGACGAAACAAAAGTGTCAAAGCGCAAATGCCAATCAAGAATAGGCTACAATCTTACCATGAAAGGCAGGCCGACAGCCAGATGTTCAGAACTATGTATTAATGTACAATGCGAATACAGTGCTAGATCCTCGGTAAATGTATCAATTGGAATATGGAAATAATTTGCACATTACATTGAAGAAAGAGGCTCCTTCACAAAATCAGACCTTTCCATAAAAATGTGAAATAGGCAATCAGATTTTCTTTCAATAGAGGGATGATACCATATGGTGGCATAGGTTGATGTTTGAAAAAGCATGTGAAACAAAGACACAAAAAATCTAATTGACTTGAAACTATGACTTTCAGATGCCATTACACGATATACAACTGCAACGTACTATTACCAGCGTTAGCGCTGCCTTCTCCACTTCCTTCCGCGCTGCCTTCACTGGAGTCTCCACGGCCTGGGTTCATCTTGACAGACGTCTGGCAGCAGCTGATGAAAAAAAAAAAAGCAAAAACAAATTCTGTTTTGTGCAATGTAGCTAATTAGATTCAACCCGTGCCTTCAAAATGCTATAGATAGAGATCTAGACCGAGGAAAGTGCTCCTTACCTGTTGTCTTGCAGAAGAATGCGTATAGCCAAGCCCTTATAGAGGCTGGTGATGACAGGGGGGTGGTCCACGGTGGGTCGTCTTTCCTGTCAGGCGGCCTTACACTGCCATCAAGGCAGACGTTAAGGACAATGTAGGACAAGCTAACCAAACCAGTTTGACTGCACTATAAAACTGTCGAGACAAACAGCTGAAAAATCTGTTCTACTCTGTAATTAAACAATTCCTTCAACTGACATTCATAAAACAGAAAAACATGAGTTTCACAGTATTTATTCATATTCATGCATCCCACTCCCTATTATACATTCCTGTTAGTGCCATTTTACGTTCATGTTTAATTTTACAGTCAAGCAAGCATTATTATTGTTAGGACAGTGATTATAGTTAGTTTAAATTGTTTAGTCTAGAATTAATATACTTACCTGTTTATTTTGCCTGAAAAGAGAAAAGTTACTTACCTTAGCTAGATACACCTGTGCTTTTTGTACTAGTGAGGCTTCGGTAGTCCGGACCTGAAATTCGGCTGTATTGTGTCCTTTCAGGAAGTTGTGAATAAAGACGGGAGCAACACATTGTTTCTACCGTCATCGTAACAGTTGACACGAGTAGACTCGTTTTTTCCCGTCTAGCCAGCGAAGTGGCTGTCATAAGAATGCTATAGAAATGTTTAAGATATCAAGAAGATTCAGCCACCACATTAAGTAGAAACATTTTATTTTATTTTTCACGTTTAAATGGATTTATTTGCTTTTTAAAATTCTGCTACATTATGTCAAAAATAAACACACGTTTAGCGAGATAAAAGTGTGTGCTTTCATTCTTCTCAGTTGGAACACTGCTAGAATTAATGAGTTAATCGCCTCCTCTAGGCAACGGTGCCTTTTGAACAATGCTCATTTTAAAAGAATAGAAAAAGTGAAGTCGAGCACGAGAGCAGCTAGAGGAGGTGGACCAAAACGTACCAGCGGCTTCGCTACGAGTGTCACACCTGCCGCAGGTGACACCTCAGAACCAAGTAAGAACCGCTCTCAGCATACAAATGCCTTTCAGGAGCCATGCATGTACTGCAATAGAAAACATACTCTGAGTGTGTGCAACAAAATCAGTCACATGAGTAAGGACTGTAAAAAGAGAGTCACATGTAACGTCTGTAACAAGAAACACCCAGTTCTGCTTCACACCACAAAGGAAGAGAGCACCAAGCTTGTTGAGAATGGACAAAGTGTCGCCAATGAAAACTCTGCAGAAGAAGCCACCCTCACAAGTGAAACCTGTGGAGCCACTGGGGCCGGAGGCAGTGATTGCATTTTGTCTATTGTGCCTGTGCGTATCAAATCCAAAAAGAGCAACAAGACTGTAGAAACGTATGCGTTCATGGATACAGGAAGTTCCGCTACATTTTCCTCCGAGAAGTTGATGAGGCAGCTTGGTGTTGATGGGAAGAAGACTCAGATATTACTGCGTACTATGGGACAGGAGAAGCATGTGTCCAGTTACGTGCTCTCAGATCTGGAGGTATGCGGTTTATCAGAGAACAAGTACATTGGCCTGCCAGTTGTGTTCACCCACTCAGACATACCTGTGACTAAGGAAAACATTCCTGTGGAGAAGGATTTGGAACGGTGGCCGTATCTGCTGAAAGAAGTACAGTTACCACAGATCGAAGCAGATGTCAACCTCCTAATAGGCTCAGATGCTCACACAGCAATGGAGCCGTGGAAGATCATCCACAGCCAAGACGACGGGCCTTATGCAGTGAAGACCACCCTCTTCAAAAAGGTTGTGACCACCACAAGTCGAACCGCAGTGGTCGAAAGGTTTCAGTCAACCGTATCTCAGTCAGTGGTGCGGACAGCATGCTGCTGCAGCAGTACAATCACGACTTTCATGCTTGTGAAGAAAAGTCTGAAATGTCACGAGAGGATGTTCAGTTCATGAAGTCCGTCTCTGAGACAATCAAGAAGGTCGATGGACATTACAGCATTGGAATGCCTCTGAGAAACAAGACAGTCGTGATGCCTAACAACAGATGTGTTGCTGAGCAACGTGCAGCAGGTCTGAAGAAGAAGCTCAGCAAGAATTCCGACTTCCACAAAGAATACCGGAAATTCATGTCAGACCTGCTGACCAAAGGCTACGCAGTGGAAGTGCCAAGCAAGGAGCTCAAACACAACGATGGCAGAGTATGGTATATACCCCATCACGGAGTGACACATCCGCAGAAAGGGAAGCTGCGGGTTGTGTTTGATTGTGCGGCATCCTTTCAGGGGAAATCCCTCAACGGAGAAACTTTTGCATGGTCCAGACCTTTACAAAACAGTCTAATTGGAGTTCTGACGGACGTTTCGTCACGACCACATCGCTCTCATGTCGGACGTCGAAGCAATGTATCACCAAAAGTGAGAGTCCCTGACAAGGACTCCGACCTATTACGATTCCTCTGGTGGCCACAGGGGGATCTGAGCCAGCCTTTGTGTGAGTACAAGATGGTAGTCCACTTGTTCGGGGCCAAGTCCTCCCCAAGCTGCGCCAACTACGCTTTGAGACAGACTGCTGAGGATGGAAGAGACGTCATCTCCCAAAGCAGTGAAGACAGTCTTGGAAAATGTTTATGTAGACGACTGTCTTACTTCAACGTCCAAGGAGCAGGAGGCTATTACCTTGGCCAAGGATCTCACCACACTGTGTGAAAGTGGAGGGTTCCACTTAACTAAATGGACAAGCAACAGTCGAACAGTGCTGTCATCACTCCCCGAACAAGAGAGAGCGAAGGAGATCAAGAATCTCGACAGGGATGAACTACCCATGGAGAGAGCTCTAGGCGTTGACTGGTGCATAGAATCAGATTCCTTCAAGTTCAGGATCTATGTGAAGGCCATGCCCACCACCAGAAGAGGGATTCTCTCTGTCGTCAGCTCGATATACGACCCCCTGGGTTTTTTGTCTCCGTTCATTCTACTTGCGAAGATCATCGTCCAGGATTTGTGTAGGATGAAACTTACCTGGGATGAAGACATTCCGGAAGAAATCGAAAACAGATGGTTTGTGTGGCTGTCCGACCTTAGCCAGTTTGCCAGCTTTTCAGTCCAGAGGTGCGTCAAGCCAGAGGGATTTGGTTCAGCCACATCAGCGCAACTGCACAATTTTTCTGACGCGAGCGAGAGGGGCTACGGAGTTGTCACTTACCTCCGCACACAATACAGCCGAATTTCAGGTCCGGACTACCGAAGCCTCACTAGTACAAAAAGCACAGGTGTATCTAGCTAAGGTAAGTAACTTTTCTCTTTTCAGGCAAAATAAACAGGTAAGTATATTAATTCTAGACTAAACAATTTAAACTAACTATAATCACTGTCCTAACAATAATAATGCTTGCTTGACTGTAAAATTAAACATGAACGTAAAATGGCACTAACATTTCCGGCCCCTAATTGTCCATGGGCATGACAATTACAAATACTTAACTGACAAGAACCATTTTCATGTTATTCTAATACTGACTCTTAAATACGAAACTAACAAAAACAAAAAACCTATAGACTAAATCTAGGTTATTGAGACTGAACTGTCAATGTCCCCCTTTTCAGTTTTCCATCTCAAGCAGTAGACACAACTTGTCTATTGGTCTCTCCAGAGTGCTGGTCTTCGTTTTGACAAGAACCCGACGTACGAATCCTTTGGCATCTGGAATGGTCTTTTCTACCTTTCCCATCAACCAGGAACCTCTTGGAGCTCTTTCATCCACAATAAGGACAACGTCTCCCACCTTTACGTTTCTCCTCTTCTCTAACCACTTCTGCCTTTCCTGTAAAAGTGGCAAGTATTCTCTGGTCCAGCGCTTCCAGAAGATGTCCGAGATATACTGCACTTGTCTCCACCTTTTCTTGGAGTACAAATCCTCCTTCTGGAAGATGCCTGGAGGGAGTGCTGGTTTCCCTGTTCTTATCTGTCTCTCCCAGATCCCACCGTGGTGCGACCCAGCTGGAGGATTGAAAATCCAAGTGACTCCTCTTTGAAGTAGGGCTTCTGAGATTTTGGACTGGTTCCACTCTTTCATTGCTTGGCGGATCTCGCGTTCTGCTGCTACCAGGTTCGTCCCATTATCCGATCTCATAACCTCCACTTGTCCTCTTCTGGCTATGAATCGCCTGTATGCATTTATGCACGAGTCGGTATCCAGAGAGTGTGCGATCTCTATGTGGACTGCTCTTACTGTGAGGCATGTAAACAAAACTCCATATCTTTTAACTAGCCCACGTCCACGCTTAACCTCGAAAGGCCCGAAATAATCGACACCTACATTGGTGAACGGTGGATTGTCAGGTAACACACGATCTGGTGGTAGATTCGCCATCTTCTGTTCACTCACAGTAGCTTGAGTCTTCCGGCATCTAACACACTTTGACAACACACTCCTGACAGCAGCATTTCCCTTGCAGATCCAAACCCTTTGTCTCAGCCGAGAGAGGGTGTGATTTCTTCCGCCGTGTCCGATTTCCTTGTGAGCATTTCTGATGATCAGAGTTGTTATGTGATGACCTTTTGCTATGATAGCTGGATGCTTTGTGTGTTCCGGCAAGGCAGCCTGATGCAGTCTCCCGCCAACTCTCAGCACCCCGTCCTGTAGGAATGGATCCAGTTTCACAATGGCACTGCTCCTTTTGATCTTTTCACCTTTCTGCAGCGCTGTAACTTCTTCACAGAAGGTTTGTCTTTGGCTAAACTGGATGATTGCAGTTTCTGCTCTTCTGACGTCCTTGACTGTCAGATGATCTCCTTTCATATTTAATCTCCATTTCTGCATCTGGTTTTTGACTGTTTTGATCTTCACGTCGTGGCTTGCTGAAGACTGAACTTGTGACTCAAACACTTTCCTTGTTTCACAGACTTCTAAGCAGCTCCTTCAGCTTTACAATCCCATGCGACTGCCTTCCTTCAGGCTGTGCCAGTCTGAGTAGTGATGCACAAGCTTGTTAAGAGGGTCTATGTTTGTGTCTTCTGCCTTGATGACATTCATGTTGGCCGTTCGTTTCACTTCAGCATCGTCTTCTGACATTTCTCTTGAGAAGTCTGACAGGACAGGCCAGTGAGATTCACTCTGGGTCAAGAAGTCGGGACCTTCAAACCAGCTTCGACACTTTATGAAGGTATCTGCCTTCATTCCCCTGGATGCGTGGTCCGCTGGATTCAAAGATGTGTTGACGGTACTATCCATTGAGCTGGCCTGGTGTTCTCTCTTATAGCTGACACTCTATTTGCTAACAAACGTTTTGAAACGAGTGCTGTCATTGTCGATGTATCTAAGAACTGTAGTGCTGTCTGTCCACAGCACAGACTCTTTCAGTTCCATCTGAAGCTCCTTCTTCATGAGCTTGTCCATCTTGGCTGCAACGGCAGCTGCAGCTAGCTCCAGACGTGGGACAGTGACTGGTTTGAGTGGCGTCACTCTGGATTTTCCAAGAAGAAATGAGCAGTGGACTCGACCATGACTGTTCTCTAAGCGGAGGTA
>PIJE02000479.1:0-2500 GCA_002895965.2 Coryphaenoides rupestris
GGTTGTCGACCCAACTACAAAGAAACCAACTACTTTAAGAAAGTCAAGTAAGTCAAGTCACTTTAATAAATCATCGCTTTAGAAAAAGAGTCGCAAGCTCTCGGTTGTCAGCAAGAGCCCTTTAGGTGTAACACCCCCCCAGCCCCTCTGAGGGGGGGAAGGGGGGGTTCTGCTGGCATTCACTTCTTGGTGGCCGTATGTGCGCTGACATCCAGCACAGACCACAGCACCACCAAGACACTTACTTGAGTATGGTCTCCGGGCGTATTTAACTTTACCGTTCACGGGACTTAGCCATAAAGGAAGGCTTGAACCCAGGACTGCAACGCTGAAGGTAAGAACTCTCTCTGCTGTGCCACCGAGACAGCATGCTATGAAGCGGTCGGAGGTGGTATTTGACATTACACTTATGCTGCATTGTTAAGTTGGAAAAGGACAAGAGATTTCCATCGTGACTTGAACACATGACCTTGGAGTTGATAATGAACTCTCACCATTGCACCATTGTTAATGTAAATGCCCGACGGGCCGGATTAAACAATGCAATGATCCGTATGTGGCCCGCGGGCCGTAGTTTGCCCACCTCTGATTTAACCACTTCATATTTTGTACTTTATTTTATCTTAAAGTTGCACAGGGCATTTGAGCCACTTGTTTTAGTATTTATGTCTACCACCCTATTTGCTGCCTGTTTAATATGTACATTAATTTTGTTAATAAACTGTTCTAAAGTTTAACCAATGAACCCTCTGGTGTCTTCTTCATTTGTCATAATCAGGATACTCTTCAAACTGGCAGCATTATCAAATTATATATTGTTATAAAACAATCGGGAGTGTTTCTGTGCCAACAGTGCCACACAGCACCCGCTCTGTGCTGTGAACTGACAAGAGATGGCAGATATAAAACGATATATCACGGTAGAAGAAGAAAACCCGCTGGTCGATAGTTTGATGGCGGTGAGCTTTGACTGTAGACGGTGAAACTGCCAATATGAACTATATATCCTGAGAGAGAAAAGAAAATAGTGTATTGGGGACAGGTGTGTGTGTGTGTGTGTGTGTGTGTGTATGTTTGGGAAAAAGCATGTGTGTGTGTGTTTGTGTGTGAATGAGTGTGTGAATCTGTGTATGTGCTTGCATCTTTGTGTGTGAGTGCGTGTTTGTGAATGCTTGTGCATGCATCTGTGTGTGTGTGTGTGTGTGTACCATGAGTGTATTGATTGGGTTTCAGAAACCATGCAGATCCCAGAGGATCCTCTGGGGTCTCTTGCTCGCTGGTCCCCCCGTCAGTGAAAAGAGCAGTTCATACCTTAGCTGGCGGCTTTACGCTAAGCGCTTGATTTTCTTTGCCTTTTTCTTGTGGATTCGACACAGACGTCCACCAGAATAGTTTCAATCCTTTCCCTTTCAGATTCCAAACGTTTAAATGGAGATTCCTCGCCTCTCTGAGTGAATAGAGAGGTCACAGCAGTCAGAAGGAAGCAGGTAGCTTTGTATTATTTTGAAGTCGCACAATGCCGCTTGCTTTTTCAGCCTATCACGTCTCTCCATTTAGATCGGAGCCATTGTCGGGGAGATGCAGCTCATTGCGTTTCTGGGATTTTCAGGGTGCATACGTCGGATTTTCTTTTTTTTCACCTGTGACTCACAATAATATCTCCTGAACAATACAGGCCTTTGTGTCCCTGCAACACTTCCTATGTGTACTTCTGTACTCTGTTCCCTCTCACGGCGGGAGTTATCTCACACCACCCTGTTGGTGTTGGCGTCTTCAGCCACCAGAGCTCGCTTTACTGTTACTCTGTTAAGAAAAACTCCATGTTACTGAATAGGAATCAATATATTTGTGGAGTGTGTGTGGTTGTTGGCTTGTTTATGCAGCCTCACCTGGTCTGAGTCAAGCTGATTAGACTCTGGGTTTGGTGAGCCTAATCAGTGCCCACAGGTTAAACCAACCATCACTTACACACACTGCACACTATTATTACAACATAATTTAA
This sequence comes from Coryphaenoides rupestris, assembly GCA_002895965.2. NCBI lineage: Eukaryota > Metazoa > Chordata > Actinopteri > Gadiformes > Macrouridae > Coryphaenoides > Coryphaenoides rupestris. Next base: position 2,003 of record PIJE02000479.1, read on the forward strand.
ATCCCAAAAAGAAACCTCATATGTGTAGCAATTAGCTGTTGCTACATGCCACTAAAGTGGCTTTTAATAAGATGAGATAAAACTTGTATCTTTTATTTTATTAATCCCGAAGGAAATTCTTGTGCCAGAGGTTGCATAGCAATGGAATTTCCCGGGGCTCCTCCAAAGGACACAGGCAAGATGGTGTTGAATAATCCGGTCAAGTATGAATGAATGAAAATAGAGCAGGTGGGACACAGTTAGCATGCTAGTGCTCCCTGAGTGTGTGTGCTGGTGGCTGGTTTAAACTGTGGGTGCATCCACCCACCCCAGACTAATCAGCCAGGGCCAGGTGAGGCTGCATAAACCAGACACCAAACACACACACACTCCACAATTTTTACACTTCATCTTCTATATTTTGGAAGTCTTCTAATGTGCTGTAGGTGAGATTTAAGGGCTATATTTTGAGCATAATCTCCATGAAATACCATTACCTAGCCCATTTCCATCCGACAG
>PIJE02000479.1:7500-57500 GCA_002895965.2 Coryphaenoides rupestris
AAACTGTACTTACAAATTAGGGATTTTATTTTCTCATTAATGTATATATAATTGGTTTTTGTTTTTTTTAAATCAAAAGACAACATAACATTACTTTTTTAACCAATTAAGTCTTAGCCAGACATTTTCAAAACAAAACAAATATATTCATTGCAAATTTATTTCTATATAGATTACCAAACATGAAGTCAAACATTTAAAGAGTCAGGACACATGCAAATCATTTTTCGAAAGTGGATTCAAAAAGGAACAATATTGTACAAAATAATAACAATAATAATAATAATAATAATAATAATAACAATAACAATAATTACAGTTTTATCAAATTGATTTTTTTTGTAGCACCTGGGGTGTTCCGTGATTCAGCACAAAACGCACCTCTGTGGTCGTATTCAGAGCAGCACCTGGAGCAATCAGAGAGAGAGAGAGAGGGAGGGAGAGGGAGGAGAGAGAGAGAGAGAGAGAGAGAGAGAGAGAGAGGGGGAGGGAGGAAGATAGTGTCGGGGGAGGGGCTGGAACGACAAGGCTCAGAGAAAGTGAATGAGTGTGTGAGTGGGTGAGTGGGTGAGGGGAGGTGGTGCGCTCTCTGTCTGCTAGATAGTGTGCCACTGTGTCCCACTATACGGCATATGAGCCGTCTCTTCTCTCTCCATGGCCCTCCTGGTTTTTTAACTCAGTCAAAGTCAAAGTCACATGATTTTGGTCCTACAAAGCCCCCCCCCCCTCCCCACCCCCCCCCCCACCCCCCCACCCACCCCGTCATCTCCCATTTCCTCCCCACTCCTCCACTCCCTCACTACCACCGCGGTGTTTCATGCTTCGATGGCAGGAGGCCTTGAGGTTTGTATTCTTCTCCTTCTCCTTCTTCTTCTTCTTCTTCTTCTTCGTCTCCGGGCTTGAGTGGATCTTCTTGGTGAGGAAAAAAAACAACAAAACAAAACAAAAACAAAACAAAACAAAAAAAAAAAAGAAAGAAACAACAACAAACTAAAACCAAACAAAAACACACCGACACAGGTTTTGGTTTGGCGAGGAGGAGGGAGAGCGAGGGAGTCAACGACGGGTGGGGCGCTCACTGCATGGCTTGCTAGCACTGCCCCCCCCCCCCCCCTCCCCCCCCTCTTCCCACCCTGGCCCTGTCCGTCAGCGGGTGGCGTGGTGGTTGGGGAGAGGGTAGGGCGCCGGTGGGCCGGTGGTGGTGGTAGGCAGGTGATGGGGGGGGTGGGGGGGGGGGGGGGGAGGCGGTCAGGTGGACCGGAGGACGGGTGTCTAGCCGAGGAAGCAGACGGGGCCGACCTCGAAGCCGAACCGCTGGTTGGACTCCCCGAAGTCGTTGAGCATGACGTCGATGATGGGCACCTGGTCGATGCGCGGCGTGCTGATCTCCAGCACCGAGCGGGAGTAGCCCTGCTTCAACTGCGGCCGCGCGGCAAAACACAAGACACAGCGTTAGCACAGCGACCGAAGCAATCCTCTGCTCAAGTGCCCCCCATGAAAACCACCAGAAGTTTCATTATATTCATCACTATTAGCACTGAGACCACTAACAGTGAAGAGATGAGGAGCCAGTAGGCACATTTCCATCCAACTGTATTGCAAATCTTGAGCTAAATTTTCAGAAATACGTAAAAAAAAATGCTTATGGGCATTTCCGTCCACTACTGTTATGCAAATGTTAGGAGTTGTTTCATTGAGATAAGCAATAGGTGGCGCTAATTCTCTATTAGGTTGCCATTATATCACAGAAGAAGAAGAAGAAGGAGCAACAAGGTTACGTTATTAAAAAAGCCGATTGTTCAACACTGAACGATGTAAAAACAAAAGCAATACATGGAATGTAATGCTTTTACCTTAAATGCTTTTTACTACACGGCATTTACCTTTTATCAATACACCAACCTTTCCACCTCCCTCAAGCGCAAAAACTTTTTGTGATATTAACCAGGTGAGGCTGCTTAAACCAGCCACCAACCACACACTCCATAGCTGTAGCCCGGTTAACCACATTGCTCAAATCCCTGATGGCAATGACGTGTGCGTATGTGTCCCTACCGAGCAGCCGTCCGACAGGGGCTTGATGAAGGGGTTGTTGTCGTAGGACAGTTCCTCGTCGTTGGAGCCCAGGAAGCGCAGCGCCTTGCTGTAGTCGTCCGCCTTGGCGTCGTACCACGCCACCGACTGGTGGCAGATGTAGGTGAAGTTCTGGCGTGCCGAGGAGCTCAGGAGCTTCAGGAAGGTCATCTGCACCGTGGTGATGGTGTTCTCAGACATGTCCACGTAGTTCAGCTGCCGAGAGGTGGGGGACGGGTGAAGGGAACAAAGGAAGGGACAGAAAGATGGAGGGAAATTAAGGAAGATGGAAATAAATGAAGACAGAGAGAAGGGGAGAAAGAAAGAGAGAAAGAAAGGTGGAAATAAATAAAGAAATAAAGAAATGGAAATAAAGAAAGAAAGATGGATATGAAGAAAGATGGAAATAATTAAAGAAAAAACAATGGAAAGAAAGAGAAAGAAAGAAAGAATAAAAGAAAGGGAAGATTTTGTGGGAGTTCAAGGTGGAGAGGGAGGGACAGAGGATTTGGCAAGGGTAGAAAAGATGGGTTAGTGGCCGAGAGTGAAAGGTATAATCAATAGAGTACAAGGGAAAGATAAAGGAATGGAAAAGGTGAGGATATAAAAGGGGAATCACAGAACAAAAGGGGGTGAGAGGGAAGAGAGAGAGAGAGAGAGAGAGAGAGAGAGAGAGAGAGAGAGAGAGAGAGGGAGAATCAGTGACCGTTGGATGAGAGGCAGGATATGACAAGAACACATGTATTACCTAAACTGGGCTGGTAAAAATAGTAACCGGTTACAATAAATAATTAATTATATTACTGTCGAGAGACATTTTTGCCTGACTTACAATCTTGCCACGCTTGAATTCACTGAACCATGAGCCGGGTGACTCCTTGGGCCAGTTGGAAATCCTAACCTGAGAAAGGGAAAAACAACAACAAAACGTTAGAAAGTACTGCATTTGTATTTCCCAAATTCTCCCCTTAATTGTATTGTATTGTATGTGTCATGATGTTATTTTAGTGAGGAGAATACAATGTTCACAAAGAGCATTTACACAAAAGAGCATTCGACTCAAAAGATAAAAGAGAGAGAAAGCAAAACACAATTAAACCCAAAACGCGATGGTCAATAAGTCCTAACAACAGCGGCGCAGATAAGAAGCGATCGTCATCTTTGTAGAACAAAATCACTGGCGACGTTCTCAAACAACCACTTGACCGCCGCATTGTTCCCCTAAGTGCCCCTCGATGGGCCTGAAGGGACTCGTGACTTACTCCTGAGGACTTCTTGTCTGGGAAGATGCAGGTCTCGCCGCCGGCAGTGAAGTTACAGAAGACATTAATGGCGTCCCCTATGCATCCCTGGTTTGGATCGATCCAGTATTCACCTACGCACAAACACACAGTCACGTGTCACTCCTGAGGAACTCGCTGCACAATAGACCAGAGAATAAGAACCATTTACAAATGTCGTTTTTTACGTCATCTTAACTAGTTTAGTCTACTACCCGTTCCCTGGTCACCATATAAGGAGCAGACCTATAATTCGATAATCTTGGGGGAGGATTTTCATCTTTTGTGATAATATTGTTAGGATACATTTTAGCACAACAATTATTGTGCAGTTATTATAAATGCATATGTTATTATCGGCGGCGGCGGTGTCGCCATCTTCCCCCAGTGATGCCGCCCGTTCGTCTCATCCAATCAGCAACAACCCACCGTCGGGGAAGTCCGGCTGACTGAGGTGCAGGTCATTGCAGGTCCTGGCCGGGTTGTCCTGGGTGCCCATGGGGAACTTCATGCGCTCGATGTCCTGCTTGAGGTTGTTGAGGGAGCCGAACACGTCCTCCATGCCCTCCGAGTACGCGGCGTCCATGCCGTAGTCGGCCAGCGCCTCGTCCGCCTGCTGGTCCTCCGCCTGCCGCCTGGTCTTCCTGGAGGCCTGCTGCATGGGCAGGGGCTGGATGATGTCGCCGGGGGGACCCTATTGGGCAGGGGGGGGGGGGGTTAGAACAATGGTTGGTATTACATTTATATTTGGGGCATTTGGCAGACGCTTTTATCCAAAGCGACTTACAATGACTAAATCGACTTACAATGAGTAAATCTTTCCAATAACGCTTTAACTTTAAAGTGGTACTTGGCTAAAAAGATATCTTAGAAAGGTACCCCTGCCAGTTGTCCTCAAAATAGTTTGAGAATCACTGGCATCGTGAATGATGAAGAGAGAATATCATTTTAATTGATATACTTTTTACAGCGCCTCTGTAAATCTGCTGAGTCTAAGTAACAACAACAATCTTAAAAAACAGTTTTATAGTTTCATATGTTTTGTCCACTTTGAGTGCGTCCCAGACTATGAAGAGAGGGCGGAGCATGAACCGCATCCCAACGCGTCGTGTGTGTTTGCAGCGGGTGAACGATGAGGGTTGGGTGTACTGGGGCAACACTTCAATGCTTCTTCATGTTACCATCCATCTTCGTAAACGTGAATTCATACGAATTCCTTCGAAATATTGAATTATTCAAGTATGATATATTGATGAAAAATGTTTTTCTTATTTCCATTGAACGTTGGAAACTGCATCGGTGTTATGGAAGCTAATATGTGCCTCATGTGCTTAGTGTTCAGAAAGAGGGCAGCGTTACTAAAGACCACTAGGTTAAAGACACCTACATACACTGTATTTCATAAAACGTCTTATTTCATGAGACTAATAATAGACTAGTAATAAACTCTATATTCAGCTATTTTGCTGAAACATTAACCTAGCACAATCAGCACAGAAAGCTTTTCAAGGCCAGACTGATATTCACTGCTAAACGTCTTTTGGAAAGCGCTAGATGAGCACTCCGCCAGAAATGATTACCTGAATGTTTCATTCTCTCTACGGACCAATGATCAGCAGTCTGTATCTTAAAGGGGCCCTATTATACCACCGAGTGTGAGCGTGATTACAAGTCATTACAAGCCATTTCAAAATTGTCATGTGACTAAAATTGTCATTGTGACGAAGTGACATCACAAGTGGGAGTGTTCACCTAGATGTATGCTGAGTAGATCGGTTTACCAGTTGGTACAGTCCACTGGGTAGACTGGTCGTCAGATCTATTAATCACACCTGGTGGTATAATAGGGCCCCTTTAACACCTCCATGGAGTCGACAACCAATGTGAGAGGGACGTCCTGGCGTCCTAACCAGCCTCTTTTACACTCTGCCCTTGCTTGCTACTGCCACTTATAAGCTTGCATCTCTCTGATTGAAGTGGCCATGCAAAAACACTAACGACTGTGTTGCTACTACACACACATGAATAAGTGAGGATACTTACGGGTAGTCCGGGTGGTCCAATCAGTCCGGTGTCTCCCTTTTGACCCGATGTACCCTGAAGGAAGCCAGGAGAGAGACATATGTTACAAGCCACTCATTAAAACACGCTAAGACAATAATGCCAAGGTTCTTATTTTTATTTCAAACAGTGCCGGTTTTCATTCCAAAGTCTTTTTTTAAGGAACTGTGGTATAAAACGCGTGAAGGATCTTTTTAAGGATGGTGTGTTCATGTCTTTTGAGCAGTTGGTGAGGGAATACAGCATCCCCCGCTCACATTTTTTTAGGTACTTGCAGGCGCATGCCTTTGTTAAGAAACATTTCCCGTCTTTTCCATTACTCCCCCCGAATAGTTGGATAGATGAGTGGTTGGATGGGGATCCAATGCAAAGGGGAGTTGTCAGTAGATTGTACTGTGCTATTCAGGCGATTGCTTCCCCATCACTTGACCATATTAGGACAGCTTGGGGGGAGGACTTTGGCTTTGACATCTCGGATGGCTCCTGGCAATTAGCGATTAAGAGGATACATTCAACCTCTATTTGTGTCAACATGGTTTGCTTCAATTTAAAGTGTTCCATAGGCTTCATCTCTCTAGGAGCAAGCTTGCCAGGATATATCCAGATGTGGATCCAACTTGCTCTCGATGCCATCAGGCTCCTGCTACCCTCGGTCATATGTTCTGGTCATGCCCTGTGTTGGTTGGATTTTGGTCCTCTATATTCGAGACATTTTCGTGGATCTGCGACTGCGGTTTTTGGTGTGGTCCCTGGCGGGGTGACGGTGTCTGCGGCCCAGTCAAACCTGATAGCTTTTTCATCTCTATTGGCTCGGCGCCTTATTTTGTTTGGTTGGAAATTGGCTATCCCCCCTACACACAAGCGCTGGGTCGAAGATGTGATGGCACATTTGAAGTTGGAGAAACTAAAATACTCAACGGGGGGGTCAGTCCAGGGGTTTTATAGAGTCTGGCAGCCATTCTTGGACTACTTTAGTTCGGAGTTCCCTGCTAAGGACACTGAAATGTAATGTTATCTTTGGTCACTGTGTTTTTGTTTAATTAATATTTTTGCTATATCTGGTGGATGTTGTACAGTATGTGTTTTTGTTGTGTGTATATGTTTTGTCTTGTTTGTTTTAACATGCGGAAACATTGAAGGATTTAAATAATAATAAAACACGCTAAGTATAACACTAATGTGGAGTGTTATTGAGGGGATGACTGAAGGACAGTTTCATGCACAGTGGGGTTGGGTGATGAAAAGTGTACTTATTGTGATCGTTTGGATAAAAGTGGTGGTATAATTAGGGATGTTAACAAACCATTTAACCGTTAACTGTTAACACTGGTGCACCAACTGTTCTCCCCCTGCGCTCCGGTCAGCGCAGCATTCAAACCAGGACAAGCAGGTTCAACAACAGTTTCTACAATTACACTAGACTTAGACTATTTGATTATCGTCTATTGTTGGTTTATTGGATTTACACGATTGGATTACTTTTCTTTTGGACTATTATTGGATTTTTTTGGAGGTTTGGACTAATGTATTATTGGACTTACAATTACACTAGACTTTCACATTGGATTATTGGACTATTGTTTGATTATTGGATTTAAACTATTAGACTATTTGTTTGGACTATTATTTGGACTATTATTTTTGGGGACTATTGTACTATTATTGGACTTATAATTACACTAGACTTACAGGGGTAGACCTTCAATTACACTTGGAACTCGGCTACATAGCATGCGGGCACTGCATGCTATGTAGTACTGTAATGCACTGGTCACTTATCATTTATCATTACTTTTCTTTTGGACTGTTCTTGCATTTTTGACTTTTGGACTATTGACTTTTGGACTATTGTATTATAAATTTTTGAATCTTGACATTTTTCGCCCTGCTTTCCAATGAAAACAATACATTGGTCATTTTGTTTCTGGGTCATACATTTTGTTTTATAACACATTTATTCTCATCTCTTGTCAATGGCCTGTTAATGAGGGTTGATTATCGGTCAGAAAAAAGTGTGAAAGTGAATTTGCCACCAAAATCAAAGTGTCATGTGGTGTCATTCAGCGAGCTGACTTACAGACGATCCCTTGGAACCCTTGGATCCGTGGGGGCCCTACAGGGGGAAGACACAAGGCGCCGTCAACAGCCATACATAACAGATCCAACGTGACACCAACATCAGCAATGTGTGGCTACTAAGAAAATTACTTACGGGAATACCGGGGGGACCGGGAGGACCCAGAGGACCAGAAGAACCACCAAGACCCTGATGGAAAACAAAGGCACAACAAGGAGTTGAAGACAACAACCCAAACGCTCAAATCCCACTTCAGGGATGCCTCTGGCGATCGCTCTCTCTGATTGGTTGAAGCTGTCAGGCGATGCGCTATATGTATTGGTCGGATGTTTAAAGGTTAGAGGTTGAGGTCTGCCTGACGTGGGGCGCTGTACTTACGGAGCTACCCTTTCCTCCGCCAGTACCCTGGGGTCCTGGCAAGCCACGGTCTCCCTTCTCTCCCGATTCACCAGGGGGTCCGATCAGACCGATCAGACCAGGGTGACCCTAAAACCAGAAGGAAGTGGTTGGTGGTACACGCACACACACACACACACAGCACAAAGAGACCAGAGACAGAGAGAGCAATACAACATCAGAATACAAAAAACTAAGCACAGTAATGAGTCATTTGGCACTGCAATAATTATTCTGCCTGATAAATTAAGCTTCTGCCCTTTTAATGAGCCATTATAAATAATAAGCACATGGGTCTCCTTCATCATAGGACGACCGAATGCAAGTCGAACCCGACCCCCTGAAGGCTGGGTTCTCACTAGAAATAATTAGCATGTTTATGACGGCTGTTAACAATTCACTATCCGCTTCCAGACGCAGTCAGAGCCATCTGTTGCTTCTCCGTTTCATCGGCGAACACTCGCGTCATGCTAATGGCCGCGGCGTGGAGGAGGATATTTTATGGCTTCTACCTTACACCACCCACCCTCATTAAATCAGTGTGTGGACACTCTACCCACACACACACACACTCAAGGGTGAAGTCTAACTCGCAAAGAAATACAAACATATCTTTCTTCATCTCACCAGAAATATATATACATGTATATATATATATATATATGAAGCGATAGGGAAAACTGCCAGAGATGTTTGCTTACTTCAGGGGGCCTCAGATAAGGTGCACGGGAGAGATATGAGAAAACAAACAATGAAGCAATTTGAGATTAGCATCACAATAATGACGCCTTGCCTTCTCTCCTTTGTGGCCCGAGTCGCCTTTCATGCCCGGGAGGCCGGAGGGTCCCTGCGGAGAGGAAGGAGGAAGAGTCCGTCAAGCGGCCGCCGTCGACAGCAGAGTGAATTAACCCGTGGAAGACACTAGAGAGGGATGCCCGGGAGATCCACCCTCACGCTAGCCCACAAATATGATCGATTGCTGCTGTAAAATTAAACTTAACGTTGCTTTGTTGAATGTTGAGTGAGAGATTGTAGCCAAAAAAACTAACAAAACAAGGTAAGACCCTTTGGTTACAGATAAAGTTTTATTGTTTTATTGAGTCTTTTTTGGGGTGTTGAGGGGTATAGAGGGGGGACACGGGTATAGGGGTAGAGTAGGGGTAGAGGGGGACAAGGGGGGGAGGTGCTAGAGAGGGTAGAATCTTAGGGATGTAGAGGGGGGAGAGGGGGCTTCTTACCAGGGGTCCAGGAGGGCCGTCTTGACCGGAAGCACCAGGCAGTCCTTGTTCCCCCTGAGAAAACCATGATCACTTGTTTGAATAAAAGGTACACATACCCAATTCTAAGAAATTGTCCCACAAAATAAATGTATATTACACACAGAGAACTATAGCACAGTTAGCGCATTTGCTTAAAGTGAAGTGGGCAGTGTGTGTATCTATGGGTTCTACTCACAACAGGCCCCGGGATACCACGCAGTCCATCAGCTCCCGCTTTACCAGGGGGCCCTTGGGGTCCGACCGGTCCGGTTTTACCCACAGGCCCCTCGCCTCCATATTCTCCCTGTGAGAGGAAACAACACAAACCCCGAAGTATTGTTCAACGTGATTCATGGACGCCTTGCCGATTCATGGCCAAAACTTCAAGGGGAAGTTATAACGTCATGAATGTCTTTAAGAGCGACGGACTCTCACTGATGTAGTAACCACGGCCTATTGAAATAATCCCGTTGAATACAGATGCTTGTGTCTAGTTCCCACGGATGAAATAATGTGACTGCGGATGCGGTTAGCGGCAGCACTCGAGACCCACGTTTGACTTTGAGGCATTCCTGCACGTCATGTGAACGTAAAACAACCACAAAAAAAACCGACGTTCTAAGATGTATTCTTTTATTCTTTACAATACCAAAGTGGTGATTCTAGCCGTCGTCAACACTTATAAAAATTGCTTTTATCCATCCGCATTTGGATTGATATTCTGTGCTGCCCTGCTTTAAAAAAAAAAAAAACCCTGAATGCTTTTGGAAGCTTTGAGAACTTAAGAGCCTCACGCAGATCCATCTGTGCACAGATCCCAGCTATTGTCCTTGAGCAGAAACAGCAGGGCTTTCACATATTGACTTTCCCCCCCAGACATCATATCGGTGGGGACAAATTGATGAGAGGATTAAATTGCTCTGACAGCCAATTAGTCCTGGATTTGACACTCTGGGATCCGCTCGCCGTCCTCGCCGCCGTCTCCTTCGAATCAGCCGTAATCCTTACCCGTCCCTCCGCATGGACACACCGTGCCCTTCTTCGCATTTGTGTGTACACACGGCTGTACTGTACGATGGCGTATGTGTGTACGTCTGTACATGTGTGTGTGTGTGTGTGTGCGTGCGTGTGTGTGTGGGTAGTGTGCCTTCTTACGAGTGTGTGTTTGCAGCTTAGCGCTCCATCAAACACGTGGAAACCCGACAAGAAATGTGAAATATGGAAAAGAGACGAGGCGGAATGCCAGGGGGTTTCGTGTTTGTCGGCGGGCTTTGATCAGCAGATTCCCATCGCAGCGGCGGCGGCGGCACGACGTGCAAACAAACACCATTGCGGCGTGTGTTGGCCACTTTCACTGAAGCAATCATTCATTTAGCACTTACCGCACTCTTTCATTTCCCCCGGATCAGTCATGATTACAATACAACATGCTACTGTTAAAAATAATAACACATGCTTTAACATTGACATCTGGTGAGTGTGTTTGAACTGCAGTCAGGCCAGGCAAGCCACGCTGACTTGGCAGCGGGGCGCCTGAACGCCCGGCCGCAATATTTACCTTGGATCCTTTTTCTCCTTGTCGGCCCGACAGTCCTGATGGCCCCAGGGGTCCCTGAAGTAATGGAGATAGATGGAGATCTATTACAGCGATGTGTTGTCCTCCAATGGCTCACACCGAGTCTATCATTCAGTAGCTATATATTCATACAGTGCTATAGATTCTGCAGTGTGTTACTCGCAAAAAGTCCTCAAACTCAATTGGTTTCAATTCAATTCAACTAATTTCAATTCAATTCAATAAAGTTTAATTACATTTGGTGCTTTAATTCCCACAATGGCAAGAATAAATGTTAACCCTTAACAGCTAATACATTACCTCATTTATCACGATAAAAACTATTGAAGTTACTTGCCAAGTATCGGTAAGTCACACAAGTAATTACCAACAAGCTAACTAGCTAGCTACGAAAGAATAGATGAATAGGGGAATGAGAAAGCATTTCGTTGATACTAATCACTCTGCTGTATAATGAATAGCAGGATCGGGGAGAGTGGTTGTTGGGCTCAACAAAATCAGCGTGAGTATCTTTAGATAGAAAGCCGGTCAGCATTTTTGGCCAAAGGCCCTCTGATCATCGATCAACACAGCAACAGTGTTTTGGCTTCTGGCACGAGGAACAACGACCTAATGACTCTCTGCTGTGGGTTTTTATGATTCTGATATAGTGACAAGCGTGTGCCTTTGCATGTGTTCTCAAGTGGGAGGGGATGTGTGTGCATAAAGCCTCTGTGTGTGAACCCAGAGTGAGAGAGCCAGAGAGACAGAGCAAGAGAGAGAAAGTGAAAGAGAGAGAGAGAAGAGAGAGAGAGAGAGAGAGAGAGAGAGAGAGAGAGAGAGAGAGAGGAAGAAAAGGAGACGAGTTGTGACTGCAGGAACTACAGGGTTATGCATTAGCAGATTCTTGTGTCCATGTGCTTGTGTATGTGCTGACTGTGTCGTGTGTGTGTGTGTGTGTGTGCGCGCGTGTGTGTGTGCGTGCGTGCGTGTGTGTGTGTGTGTGTGTGCGTGCATGCGTGTGTGTGTGCGTGTGTGTGTGTGTGTGTGTGCGATAGCAAAGCATCCCCATGCATCAGTGACCACCCACTCCGAGGCAATTTGGAAGAGATATTGGGGTGAGACAAACCTGGCAATTAGCATGGAGAGGATAAAAATATATCAACAAAGGCCATTAATATGGAATTAAATGGCAGCGTAATTTGCTCTGCACCCTTTGTCACGTAGACACCCACCCCCACCGCGCCCCCCTCCCCGGAATACAAATTCTGAGCGTAAAAGTGCCAAGCACACTGAACTTCTAATTGCTTGATCAACCTACAGTATGAACCGGCCGTTTGAAATTCCTGACACAGAACTGCCGAGAAAGCGCTAATCGAGCAAATTGAATGGTAATGTAACCTTTTTGATGTAAAGGAAAAAGCCCCCATCCCCAACTGCACTCACTATCACCCAACCAGTATCGTACGCTCCCAAATTAATTTTATTTAGACTTATCATCTTATCTTTGCGTCACGGTTTCTGTTGACCATCCTTGAGGCGCAGCAATGATGCTGTCAAAACGTATGTACAAAACTGGCGTACACTGTGTGTAGGAACACACACTGTTTATAAATGTTTTGACAGCACCATTGTAAAGAGACACCTTTTTAAGAGCGATGTTAATGCTCCGCTAATTCCACACAAAACGACGATATGTGTTTCATTAATTCATAACGTCTAACTGCTGAATGACGGCAGGGGGAATATCACGGATCCGTCTAAAATATGCTAAACTCGCAGTATTGATATTCATCCCGGCTGGCAGGCAAGACCAATAGAAAAGCAATCTAGGATGAATAAACCGTCGCGCTTCTCTTGGCTGAATCCATACAGTAAAGTTGAGAGGCATGTAGGCTGCAGAATACCAATGTGTTTCCGTCCTGCACACACAACTAAATAAGACGGAAATAAACTTGGAATAATAAAGAGTAGTCTCCCTCACTAAGCTATGCTATACCGAGCTTACTTGTTACTTGACTTCGTTCTTTGTGTTTTGGCTTACGGCTTACGGCTAGTTAAATGAATAAAACATTGACTGTATATTTAAAATAAGCTAAATAACTGTGTGTGTGTGTGTGTGTGTGTGTGTGTGTGTGTAGGACAATTATTTAAACCCAAGACTGATGCTTAAAAGTGCTGACAGTAACAACTTCATTTACTAACTTAAGACGCAGTCTCCCAAATTAACAATGGGCCATTATTCTGGAGGATAACTTTTTTCTTATAAAAGGCTATTGTTCAAATAAATAATTGTTGTTTTGTTTATTTTATGATGATGATGAACCATTTTATGATGAGCACCAGCCATGCACCCAATAAGAATATTATTATACATCAAGTACTGACCCGTTTACCAGGAGGCCCTGGAACTCCTGCCTCCCCAGATGGACCAGGTGGACCCTGATGTGGAACAAACACAACACTTATCTTAGCTATGCCTCAACATGATGAGGTGAGTTACATAACACATTTAAACATAGTTATGACTAGTATAGTGTGTATGTTTTGTCCTCTGTGATTTGCATGTGGTGTAGGAACGTAAAGTTAGACAGAAGACTCACAGGCTGACCGGACTCTCCATCGTCTCCCTTGTCTCCTCCTAAACCGTCCAATCCCTGAGCAGAACAGAAGAACCACGTTTGTGCATGGCTTTGACCATAGGATCATACTATGAGTTGTAGCTATAGTCTGTTTGTTTGGGATCATGAAAATATTGATGAAATATACAACCACTAAATGGATTGCACATTCACACACCGACGGCGGTGCCAACCATGCAAACCAACATGTCAGGAGCAGCTAGGGTTAGGTGTCTCACTCAGGGACACCTCAACACTTAGCTAGGCGGAGCCCGGGGATCAAACCAGCAACCTTTCGGTTACCAGACAACTCCTGAGCTACTGCCACCCACTACACAGAACCTTCGCTCAATGCTTCACAGTTCAACTCATAGAAGGTAAAATGCAACATCAACATCAAGAAAACAAATTCTAAAACCAAAAGTAAATGCATTGGACCTTTTTTTGGTTAATTTCAAAGATTTTACAGATGGCGCTATTGGTATAGCCAAAATAAATCACACGAGAGGTGTAACAAAGGCTATTCCCTGAATGATGTGTCCCATTGGGGTTCATTCAGGTTCTTATAAAGCACTTACAGCCACGCCAGTCTCTCCAGGAGGTCCCGGGTCCCCGGGGAAGCCGACGGGTCCCTGCACACACAGACAGAGTCGTTGCATCAGTGACAGTTCTATTAGCAGCTCTGCAGAGGTCTCACGGCTCTCCATGGCAACAAGGCCTGCCCCGTAATGAGGGGCCAGCGGGTGTGGTGTCCGGGGTTTGACGTACAGGGTTACCCTTGGGGCCGTCGTCACCGGAGGGTCCGCGACCACCGGCGGGCCCGGCGGCTCCGGGCGGTCCGGATTCACCTTTCTCGCCAGTCTCTCCCCTGGAGCCCTGGGGTACAAGAGAAGTGGGCAGGATGCATTAACACCTCATCATACTGTACATCGCACTGACATCAAGAGGTGCACCAAACTGCGTTGCCAATGATACTCATTTTGGACCAGTAAATAGAAGGTCTATTTTGATGGGCCACAGGTAAGACGTTTTGGATGTGGATACAAAACAGGTACTCGATAAAGTCTTCTTCCCAACATGGGGATTAAACATTATCAGACAGGCTAGGCTGGAAACTTGAGGGGTGGTGTGTAGCGTCATTACGAGCCTGGTGGAGATCGTTAGCTGACCCGTTCGAGCGGGAGCTGTGTTACCGATTGATGCCAGCGGCGCCCCTAAGACAGATAGCAACCCAACGTGACAACAGGCCTATCTGTCACTGTAAACAGACACACAGCAGTGGACAGCTCCCTTAGCCCCCCCCCCCCCCCCCCCACACACACACACCATTCCCTGATTGACTCCCGATAAGACTGTGGGGGTCCTACCCTAGTAGCCGGTATACACCCCACCCCCACCCCCCCGTGCCCAGACCCCATGTCTGCTCAGAACCGAGAACAGAGTCGATGTCTTTACTGTGGATCGAGGGCACGGTTCTTCTCATTGGAGAGGAAGAAACACATAAATACTTGGAAATAAAATGTCAACGCCATTCTCACTACCGGTGGAAAGGTTCCTGATATTCACACGTGAGTAAATATCACATGTCAAAAAGTAAGTAAAAAGTACCACAATAGCAACCACAAAGAAGCCATTGTCTGGTAACTGACCAATGTTTGTTTTTGTGTGCCATAGAGGCATTGCGTTTATTTCATGAAAGGCAGCCAGTGAGAACTCGGTGTCCATTTGCAGGAGCGAGTGAAAGGATGTACAAAAACAAATAAATGCCAGTAATTAAAAAAATACGAAATAAAATGTCTGCCTCTAAAAAGAAAGACAGGTCCGTTAATTAGCGGCACAGTTAGATTGGCACTGTCCAAATCTGGCACCGCTAATTATGTAGTGAAGAGCGTCGGGGTCCGCTCAGCCTGTCGACACGTCAACAAAGCAGCCGCCGGTGAAGCTCTCCCACTGCTCAGCTGACAAATAATTAACATCGCCTAATGAGCTGCCCTCGACCACGTGAACGAGTTAAAAAAAAAAAGGAAAACGCGAACGAGAATAAATGAGCGCACTTATGTGGCATAATGCGGTTCAGCCGGTGTAACAGTTTGCATCCGACTTGTTGCTCAAACAGCAGTGCGACCGCTGTGTTTCGGTGCTCTGTAAATCGGGACCAAAGGCGAGGATAGAAGATATACGTTTTGAACACGGAGCCGATCTCACACCCGCACTCACCCCCATGCCTGGCTCTCCGGATGGTCCTGGGTTGCCTGCCTCGCCAGACTCTCCCTGGGGACAATCGTATACGACAGAGGGACAGGTTATCAAACAGGCATCGGACGTACAGTCTACCACTGTTCAGCGTCTGCAGTATAGGTGTCAATATTTTACTGAACATACGGTGCATCTACCTCAGAGTTCACTTGTTGGTAAAAGTTAGCGTAAGCGTTGTGAAAAAGTTCGTCGACAAATGAACGATAGGAAATCTTGACTTGGCTTGAAGCCACTTGAAGCCGTTACCTTCTCTCCATTGCCTCCCATGGAACCGATACCACCTGGAGGTCCTTGTGCACCCTGGGGGAAAACACACACACACACACACTCTGTTACAGTGAGCCCACAGAACAAGAGTCAAAGAATCACAGCCTGCCGACCATGGCAGGTGAGTGTAGGTCTCGCTCAATAGAGTATAGTAATATTTACACCAAACTACACAGACAATGTGTTAAACCTAATTAATTAATTCTCTGTCTTTGTCTCACTTTGACACACACACACACACACAAGCAACGTGATGGAATGTGTGCCTGACATTATTGACACGATTTCATTATTTATGAACCGTAGGACTGCTTCTATCTGTGTATTCTGCACATGATAGTATGTTGTAGTGTAAATAAAATCAGAATCTATATGTGGGCTAGAAAATGGAAAAGGAGGTGAATGATCGATGCGTCGATGAGAACTTACATCAGCTCCGCTCGAACCCTGGGGTCCTCTGGGGCCCGGGGGCCCAGGTGGTCCCTAAAGACGGAGGATAATCAGTTTAGAAAACCACTTCCAAATTAGAAACAAGACTCAACGTGGGTGTAATGGGAGCAATGTCATCGCGAGAACATTGATTTGTAATTCAAGTGAGCGACTCAGTGTCTGTTTCCTGGCCGGCGTTCACTTTCATCACTTGTGTACGGTGAAGTGCTCTCCTCCTCCTCCTCCGCCAACACCGCCAACACCGCCAACACCGCCAACACCGCCGCCGCCGCCGCCACCAGTGCTAGCAGTAGCGGCGCACAAAAGGAAATGTACGACATAAGAGCGGCGGCACTCACCATGGAGCCGACGTCTCCGTTCTCTCCTTTGTCACCTGGAGGCCCGGGCAAACCCTGCGGAGCGGCGGAGAGAATCAGAAGTGATGTGACAAACAAAAGCAAAAGGTCCACGTATACGGGGGGGAGGGGGGAGGGTGGGGGGTCCTGCTCATTAGCCACCGCTCACGGACGACGATGACGATGGCGAGCTAAGAGCACCATCGGTACGTAAACACTATAGTGGGGGCGTAGGTAATGGTGGTGGTGGTGGGTGGGTGGTGGTGATGGTGTTTGGGGGGGGGGGGGGGGGGGGTTAATCAGTCTATGTGAATTACAGGGGTCCAGAGCTCCATCCATCGCTGTCCATCACATGCGTGGGAAACAAAAGGCGGCAAGGGGGGGGGTCGGGGGATGGCAGACGAGGCTTTCAGAAAGGTGGCTGACTGGAGGAGTTTGACTACCGCTCCAATAGGAGTTGTCACCGTGATGTGAAGCCACGCACTGGAAATACACACCAAAAAATTTCACAAGAAAGGAGCCTTTCATTGCGTGGCTCTTTGCCCGCCTGCATAATTGCAGTCATTACTTTGTTCTGTTAACTCAACGCCGCGCACGGAGCACGCATAATCTATCGCCGTTGCGGGCGGACAGCGGCGCCCGTGATAAGTTAAGCGCAGAGCGGAGGCGACAGGTAGATCCGTCACCCGCCATCACGTATGCGCCGCTTTCCCCCGCTCAGATTCCCCCCCGATGTGCCGCGCGGTCTGCGGTGGGGGGGGGGAGAGAGCGCAGCCTCGTTTGTAAGGAGCTGTGATGATTGGGACCGTTGTCATGGTGATGAAAAAGCATTTGTCAGTGGACGGGGAGAGAAAGGTTTATAACGCATGCAGTGGATGCATGGGGGGAGAGGAGAGGTGAGATGGGGGGGAGAGGAGAGGTGGGGGGGGGCACGGCAGGGTGTGAACCAGAAGGCTGGGGGAGGAGAGGAGGTGCTGACAGACTCACAGACACACACACACACACACACACACACACACTCTTTGGCACTGGCGCTGTATATTATATCAGAGTAGATCGATAAATGTTTACTTATGACTTGGCATCTCCCTCTGCTTTCGACGCTAAACTTGAGCCGTGAGGACAGTGGGTGTAATCAAAGCTGATATTTACTCTGCACTCCACGTCTTCACCCCTCAGTCTGGAGGACCCGCTAATATTTCACGGCAAACACAGCGCCGCCCGTCACAAGGCTTTCAAATCAAAAGGCCTTTCATTCCTTCGCCGGTCAAAAAGAATCAAATCATTAGCGTGTGGCGACAGATATTTGATAGATTAGATATTTGGATGGTTAGATGGTCAAATAAATTAAAAGAGTGGTTATGGAGTGTGTTATGTCCAATTAAAAGAGTGCAGATAGAGCACATTATGTCCAATTAAAGGAGTGCAGATAGAGTGCATTATGCTCAATTAAAAGCCAATTGCACTAAGTAACAACGTCATCCGGCCTCATTGATCTGTGCGGCGGCGGCTCAGATTTCCTCCTCGCGGACTTGAAGATTGTTTTAAGGTGTTGTGCTGTTTCTGTATTCCCTGCCGCTCAAGGAGATTTCTTCAATCAGGCTCAGTGATGCAAACTATGTCCTTTGGCTCTCCTCTCTGCCACACTGTACTTTGGTTGAGAGAGAAATATTGAACGTGAACACGCTAACAGAAGAGAAGAATATAAAAGCCTTAACTGCCACTAAACTCACCATTCAATTCACATTGGCCCAAATACAGTAATGCCGAGGGACATCTCGCTTTATAGCTTATATTGTCTGTAATTGCACGGGACACATATGCTAATGCCGCTAATGGCTGTTAAGCAAATATCAATACGGACGACAAATGGATGCCTTTAACGTTGCTGGAGGGGGGGGGCGCTTGTCAGAGCAGCTGGTGTTTTTTTCGGGGGCCCGAGCGTGCCACGAGCCGCGAGCCGCGAGTGGGGTCCGCGATTTACCGCTTGATCGTGATGGAGTGTGACTGGAAACCAATGGGGCATCCTTACCATTAACGCCCCGGCAACACGCCAAACGGCAAACTCAAAACGCAAGCGATGGAGATGGATTTTACTTTAACACCATCTGCACCGTGTGAGCGCGGCTACAGCGTTAGCGAAGGCGGGGCGAGAGACAGGGAGAGCGAGGGAACGAGAGAGTGACAGAGAGACAGAGAGAGGGAGAGCAGGAGAGAGAGAGAGAGAGAGAGAGAGAGAAGAGGAAGAGAAACAGGACATGCCCAGAAGCGATCCAAAATGTTATTAGAGAGTCGAGGCGGCATCAATAAATTAGGGTGTATTTAGCTGTGGTTATGTAAATATGTGTGTGTTGTGTGTGTGTGTGTGCGTGTGGTGAGTGTGCGTGTGTGTGTGTGTGCGTGTGTGTGTGTGTGTGCGTGTGTGCGTGTGGTGAGTGTGCGTTGGGGGGGGGATTAAAACAATGGTGGCTTATAGGACGTGAAGGGACTTCTGTGTATAGAGAGCCCATTGTGTGATAGCTTTGACATGAAAAAGGGGGCGTGTCTGTGTGTGTTGTGTGTGTGTGTGTGCCGTGTTTAGCGCTCAGTAAGCTAGGGTGAGGGGGGAGAGGGGGAGGGGGGAGAGAGGCAAGAGAAGACTTTAGGGGGGGGGGTGGGGGTGGCGGGGGTGGAGTTGCGTGTACCTGCAGTCCGATAGGTCCGGGCAGACCCGGGAAGCCCCTGGAACCCTCGTCTCCCTTCTGGCCGAACATACCCTGTTGGCCTCTGGGGCCCGCCTCGCCGTCGGTGCCCTGGTGGAGGTCAAAGTTCACACATTAGCTTCAGGGTGAGAGAGAGAGTGAGTGAGTGAATGAGTGAGTGAGAGAGTGAGTGAGTTAGGAGGGCCGTCAGGGTAAAAGACCGAGCTAAGCTACAGGGATAAACGACCCCCGGCTCCTTACTAAGCTGGAGTAAAACACATTTTTACGCTGGCTCTTCAAAGTGGATGGTCTTAACACATTATTTATTGACTTATTTATTATATTTGCTTGTATGGTCTCGTTTCATCCCTTCATGTCTTAGATCCTTTGAAATTATTTGAGCCTCTAAAGCTCCCCCTTCTCATCACTCTGGTTATTAGCAGTGTTTGAGGATGATTCCATTGATCACATCTATATCACTGTTTTGTTAACCACGTGACGTTTTTTTTTGTTTCTCTTTCTTGTTTTTCCATATTTTATCAGGCAGGCCATTGGATTTATTTGGGATTTTATTATTCTTTGATGAGTATTTATAATTTCTTACATATATTTTATTTTCCATTCTTTTCAAGTGTTAACTTTTCCTCGTGTATTCATGTTTGTACTCCTGTTTGTATTCCTGCATGGTCAGGGAATACTGGGTGCTACGGAGATCAGCTTCACGGCTGGGAAGATCGCATGTGAAATACCGCTGACTCCATTGTATACAATATATAAATATGTATATATATGTATATATACTGTATATATACACACACACACACACACACACACACACACCTGTAAATATACAGTATATACACAATATATACACAGTATATATAGGTATATAGATACTGTATATCTTCCTGCTGAAGGTAGAGGTGTCTGGTACTGGGGGAGCGTTGTGGACGGGGGTATGGGTGCGGGGGTGGGGGGCAGTGGGTGGCTACAGGGATGGGCTGAAGTGCTGACAAAACCGGAGGCATCTCGTTTCAAACGCGTGTCAGCACTCGACGGTTCGCCTGGTTTTTGTTCTTGTTGGTTTTATTTTTTTTACTGTGGAGCCCCGATGACATGTTTTTTTTTTACCAAGGGACGGGTGCTGCTGCAGAGGTGGATGCGGCAAAAATGTGGAATTCAGGAAATGCTTTTTTTTTTTATTGTTGTGTTACGGTGGCTCCTAACTTTAGGTGTGTTTTCGTGTGTGTGTGTGTGTGTGTGTCAGGGCACAGGCTGCATGTGTCCTCCGTGAAAGCGGTCCACATGTGAGCAAAAAAATAGCTTCACATTTGTTAAAACTCTCATAACAGAGACCTAAATAAGACCTGTTTGACATTCATACAGAAAAACTACACTAAGGACCATTGGTCCTTGTCTACCATTTGGCTTACGGCTCCTCAACCAAATACAGTTTCTGCTTGTTACGTTTGAATGTAGTCTTCAAGTAATCAGTGGTTTTCTTTTTCTCCCCCGCATCGCGTTCACTTTAGCCACAAAACAAAAGGGCTTTGTTTAAATGGACCATAAAGCTTTACGGTCCATTTAAACACATAACAATAATAGATAGGACATAAGAGGCTGTGGCTGTTTTGCTGTGACTCAGAGGAGGAAGGAGTTTAACAGGCGGTCAATAAAATGGATCCACATGGCAAGTTAACAGTAAACAAGGCTCCTCTGAGGACGGCTCAACGATGACGCACCGCTGTTAACGTAAAAATAAATAACACGTGTGAAATCTTCCTCGTTTTCCGGGGGATTTAGTGAACACTGTTGAAAGCAAGCGCAATATACATTTCAAGGGCGCCCGTTTCACCACACGCGTGAGCGTGATTAGCCATTACGAGCCGTTTTGTCAAAAATTGTCAGGTGACTACCCTCTGGTGACATCACAAGTGGGATTGAATTGAAACTTGCTTGTAAATGGCTCATCATGCTCACACCTGTTTTGACATTGTGCTGGAAATAGAGGCCCTTTTAAATGTTTAATTTAAATAATATGTGTGTAAAGTCATCCCACGTAAATCAGGACTATGACAACCCAATGTTAAACAAGAAAATGGTCGACACAGCACAGAGCTGCTTGCTGGCCAGGGCCGATCGTAGCCTGGGAGAATCCTAATACTGCTGGCAGGGAAGAGGTAGGCTGGACCAGGGTCTCTCCTACTGTAGATTTTGCATCCTATGAGTATAATCTGCTTTGTCATTCAAAGCCTCAGGAACCTGATCTGCTGTACAGTGAGCTGGCTGAGTTGCTGAGGCCGCCACCCGCCGATTGACTTTTAAGTGTTTGCTTATTGCTGGCATGCAAAACTAGTCATTTATTATTCTATCAAAAACGTATAGTTGAGTTTTTGAAGAGATGATTGAGAGCACCACTGGGACTGTGAAGTTGCATTTTCGTTTTTCGTTTTTCTACCAAGACCTGAAAATACTGTCAATTTAGTTTGGTTTTTTTTACATTGAAGGATTTCTCTGCTCTGTTGCACAGGAGTTGCATTAGAGTTCCTGCTTGTTCACTGCTTGGGAGTCACAGGCCACTCCTTGTCCAAATTGGAAAATAAACATATTGACTACTTGTGCTACACACAAAAAGAAAGGTCCTTCCTTGTTGTGTGGACCAATTCAGTCCAACCGTTAAGACTTCAAACTCTAATCGGGACAAATAGGACAACAATGATTAACACATAATGTTGGCACACAACACTGAAATAGCTCTGTATTATCCACACAAGATTAAGAATGTATGTATGTTGTATGTATGTATGTAATGTATGTATGTATGTATTATTACATGTACGTACGTATGTCATGTATGTATACTTTCCTGAAACCCCTCATTACCGATTGACACTTGCTTGGTGTATTGCTTGAGTGACCCAAGGAGGTGTAGTGTCGAGGCTGTACGATTACATGATAGTATATGTATGAATCTTATAATTGGATGAGTGAAACCTTACTGCTGGATCCTGGAGCCTTCCGGATCACAACCCTGGGATCCACTTGTCCCGGGGGTCCCTGTACGACATGGGGGGGGGGGGCACAGAAACACAGTGAGGAGGCGAGCAAAACGTCACACTATCTAATGTATATTTAGTGATATGATTTCCTACTTTTCTATTTGTATGGGTGAGATATTTCTATAAGACCCTTGGGGGATGTGCATCTCACTTGCACTCATCAATGTCTATGTCCTTCTTTTTAACTTTTCTTTGGCGCCAAACAGTGCAACAACACTAAACTAAACTACCTTGCCCTTACTCCAAAGCCATTATATGTCCTAGTTCCTTCTCATATTGATCATTGTGCTTTCACTGGTGTTTCTTGTCTCAACGTGTGCACATTTTTGTTCAAACACGAAAAAAAGAGGTTATGTAGACCGATATGTTTTTTTTTCTTTTTGTACGACACAAAACCAAACCTCATAATTCAATACTAAGGTGAGGATACTGTAGCAGAGGGAACGCTGCGATTTGTTGCGGATGATTAAGCATCAAGTGAATGTAAGTCGCGAGCGTACCAATGAATTCAGAGCAGCGCCTCAATTAATATTTCATGCGCTGCGGGCGATTCTGGAGGACCTCGACCCACGGCGCAAGGATAAACAATTGCTTGTTGTTTTCGCCGTTTGTTTCGTTTGTTTTCGGCTATCAAATGAATTACCTTGGATGTATTTATCAATTATACCGTGAAAGGTCAAGACACAAAGACAGACAGAGAAAGAGGAGAAAGAGAGAAAGACAGAGAAGAAAGTCAACTAAAGCGAGGGGTGAAACATTAACTTACCAGTTCACCCTTGTCACCTTGCTCCCTTCGGCCTGGCCACCGACTTCTCCCTGTCGGACGACAACGAACACAATCAACTCACCTTTTGACTTCCTCTGACACATCGCAGCAGCGAACCCCTGCACTCCAGAGTAATCAATTGATCGGTGAGGGAGACAACCACCCACCCCCCCCAACGGAGCGAGTTACATGGCGATATCCGTGCCAGGAATGTGTGAAAATGTGAAGGTTAAACATTCAAGCAGGAACGGAACCATATGTTAGCTGTCTAGTTGAGGACATTGTGTTGGCTCTGGCAGAGGCCAAAATGTGTGTTTTTTTATTTTTTTTTACGATGTATTATTCCACAAGTGTGCCAAAGACTGGAAAGTAAATCTGTAATCGTGCACCTGAGGCAAAATAGAAGAGTTCAACCACAGTTTACACGTTATCAATCTTGGAGGCCGATGTTTTCATCATACAATGCAAGACATATGGTGTGTTTCGTTGTGCCAAATCGTTATGTCATTATCAGATTTTCTGTCGATGGAGAACGACAGCAACAATAAAGTGTATTCATCATTCGATACTAAACAAAAGGACCATTTTGCACACACTGTTGTTGGACAGTAACGTTACCTTGTCCCCGTCCTCTCCGGGGGGTCCCTGAGGGCCGGCAGAACCGGGCAGACCGACAGGGCCCTGGATGCCGTCACGACCCGCCGGACCCAGGGGTCCTTTCTCACCCTGAACACACGCAGAGCATCGAGCCTGCAGTCCGATAGGTCCGGGCAGACCCGGGAAGCCCCTGGAACCCTCGTCTCCCTTCTGGCCGAACATACCCTGTTGGCCTCTGGGGCCCGCCTCGCCGTCAGTGCCCTGGTGGAGGTCAAAGTTCACACATTAGCTTCAGGGTGAGAGAGAGAGTGAGTGAGTGAATGAGTGAGTGAGAGAGTGAGTGAGTTAGGAGGGCCGTCAGGGTAAAAGACCGAGCTAAGCTACAGGGATAAACGACCCCCGGCTCCTTACTAAGCTGGAGTAAAACACATTTGTACGCTGGCTCTTCAAAGTGGATGGTCTTAACACATTATTTATTGACTTATTTATTATATTTGCTTGTATGGTCTCGTTTCATCCCTTCATGTCTTAGATCCTTTGAAATTATTTGAGCCTCTAAAGCTCCCCCTTCTCATCACTCTGGTTATTAGCAGTGTTTGAGGATGATTACATTGATCACATTTATACCACGTGATGTTTTTTTTTGTTTCTCTTTCTTGTTTTTCCATATTTTATCTGGTAGGCCATTGGATTTATTTGGGATTTTATTATTCTTTGATGAGTATTTATCACTTCGTACATATATTTTATTTTCCATTCTTTTCAAGTGTTAACTTTTCCTCGTGTATTCATGTTTGTACTCCTGCTGGTATTCCTGCTTGGTCAGGGAATACTGGGTGCTACGGAGATCAGCTTCACGGCTGGGAAGATCGCATGTGAAATACCGCTGACTCCATTGTATACAATATATAAATATGTATATATATGTATATATACTGTATATATACACACACACACACACACCTGTAAATATACAGTATATACACAATATATACACAGTATATATATATAGATACTGTATATCTCCTGCTGGAAGGTAGAGGTGTCTGGTACTGGGGGAGCGTTGCGGACGGCTGGTATGGGTGCGGGGTGGGGGGCAGTGGGTGGCTACAGGGATGGGCTGAAGTGCTGACAAAACCGGAGGCATCTCGTTTCAAACGCGTGTCAGCACTCGACGGTTCGCCTGGTTTTTGTTCTTGTTGGTTTTTTGTTTTTTTTTTACTGTGGAGCCCCGATGACATGTTTTTTTTTTACCAAGGGACGGGTGCTGCTGCAGAGGTGGATGCGGCAAAAATTGTATTGTTGTGTTACGGTGGCTCCTAACTTTAGGTGTGTTTCGTGTGTGTGTGTGTGTGTGTGTCAGGGCACATGCTGCATGTGTCCTCCGTGAAAGCGGTCCACATGTGAGCAAAAAAATAGCTTCACATTTGTTAAAACTCTCATAACAGAGACAAAATAAAGAAATAACCTAAATAAGACCTGTTTGACATTCATACAGAAAAGCAAAGACAACGACACTAAGGACCATTTGGCTTACGGCTCCTCAACCAAATACAGTTTCTGCTTTTTACGTTTGAATGTAGTCTTCAAGTAATCAGTGATTTTCTTTTTCTCCCCCGCATCGCGTTCACTTTAGCCACAAAACAAAAGGGCTTTGTTTAAATGGACCATAAAGCTTTACGGTCCATTTAAACACATAACAATAATAGACAGGACATAAGAGGCTGTGGCTGTTTTGCTGTGACTCAGAGGAGGAAGGAGTTTAACAGGCGGTCAATAAAATGGATCCACATGGCAAGTTAACAGTAAACAAGGCTCCTCTGAGGACGGCTCAACGATGACGCACCGCTGTTAACGTAAAAATAAATAACACGTGTGAAATCTTCCTCGTTTTCCGGGGGGATTTAGTGAACAGTGTTGAAAGCAAGCGCAATATACATTTCAAGGGCAAGCCCGTTTTACCACCACGCGTGAGCGTGATTAGCCATTACGAGCCGTTTTGTCAAAATTGTCAGGTGACTACCCTCTAGTGACATCACAAGTGGGATTGAATTGAAACTTGCTTGTAATGGCGCATCATGCTCACACCTGTTTGACATTGTGCTGAAATAGAGGCCTTTTAAATGTTTAATTTAAATAATATGTGTGTAAAGTCATCCCACGTAAATCAGGACTATGACAACCCAATGTTAAACAAGAAAATGGTCGACACAGCACAGAGCTGCTTGCTGGCCAGGGCCGATCGTAGCCTGGGAGAATCCTAATACTGCTGGCAGGGAGAGGTAGGCTGGACCAGGGTCTCTCCTACTTTAGATTTTGCATCCTATGAGTATAATCTGCTTTGTCATTCAAAGCCTCGGAAACCTGATCTGCTGTACAGTGAGCTGGCTGAGTTCGCTGAGGCCGCCACCCCGCCGATTGACTTTTAAAGTGTTTGCTTATTGCTGGCATGCAAAACTAGTCATTTATTATTCTATCAAAACGTATAGTTGAGTTTTTGAAGAGATGATTGAGAGCACACTGGGACTGTGAAGTTGCATTTTCGTTTTTCGTTTTTTTACCAAGACTGAAAATACTGTCAATTTAGTTTAGTTTTTTTTACATTGAAGGATTTCCTGCTCTGTTGCACAGGAGTTGCATTAGAGTTCCTGCTTGTTCACTGCTTGGGAGTCACAGGCCACTCCTTGTCCAAATTGGAAAATAACACATTGACTACTTGTGCTACACACAAAAAGAAAGTCCTTCCTTGTTGTGTGACCATTCAGTCCAACCGTTAAGACTCAAACTCTAATCGGGACAAATAGGACAAACAATGATTAACACATAATTTGGCACACAACACTGAAATACTCTGTATATATCCACACAGATTAGAGATAATGTATGTATGTATGTATGTATGTATGTATGTATGTATGTATGTATGTATGTATGTATGTATGTATGTATGTATATCTTTCCTGAAAACCCCTCATCCGATTGACACTTGCTTGGTGTATTGCTGAGGACCCAAGGAAGTGTAGTGTCGAGTGTCATACATGACTAGTATATGTATGAATCTAAATGGAGAGTGAAACTTACTGCTGGACCTGGAGCTCCGATCACACCCTGGGATCCACTTGGTCCCGGGGGTCCCTGTAGACATGGGGGGGGGCGCACAGAAACACAGTGAGGAGGTGAGCAAAACGTCCACACTATCTAATGTATATTTAGTTTCTGTTTTCATATGATTTCCTTACTTTTCTATTTGTATGGGTGAGATATTTCTATAAGACCCTTGGGGGATGTGCATCTCACTTGCACTCATCAATGTCTATGTCCTTCTTTTTTAACTTTTTTAACAACACTAAACTAAACTACCTTGCCCTTACTCCAAAGCCATTATATGTAGTTCCTTCTCATATTGATCATCTCGCCCCCATTGTGTTTTCCCTGGTGTTCTTGTCCTCAACGTGTGCACATTTTTGTTCAACACGAAAAAAAGAGGTTATGTAGACCGATATGTTTTTTTTGCTTTTTTGTACGGCACAAAACAAACCTCATAATTCAATACTAAGGTGGAGGATACTTGTAGCAGAGGGAACGCTGCGATTTGTTGGCGGATGATTAAGCATCAAGTGAATGTAAGTCGCGGAGTCCGTACCAATGAATTCAGAGCAGCGCCGTCAATTAATATTTCATGCGCTGCGGGCGATTCTGGAGGACCTCGACCCACGGCGCAAGGATAAACATTGCTTGTTTGTTTTCGCCGTTTGTTTGTTTGTTTTCGCTTATCAAATGAATTACCTTGGATGTATTTATCAATTATACGTGAAAGGTCAAGACACAAAGAAAGAAGAGAGAAAGAGAGAAAGAGAGAAAGACAGAGAAAGAAAGTCAAACTAAAGTGAGGGGTGAAACATTAACCTTACGCAGTTCACCCTTGTCACCCTTGCCTCCCTTCTGGCCTGGCCGCCACCGACTTTCTCCCTGTCCTGACGACAACGAACACATCAACTCACCTTTTGACTTTCCTCTGAACATCACATAGCAGCAGCGAACCGCCGCACTCCGGAGTAATCAATTTGATCGGTGCGGAGACAACCACCACCCCCCCCAACGGAGCGAGTTACATGACGATATCGCGTGCCAGGAATGTGTGAAAATGTGGAAGGTTAAACATTCAAGCAGGAACGGAACCAAATGTCTAGCTGTCTAGTTGAGGACTATTGTGTTGGCTCTGGGTCGAGAGGCCCAAATGTGTGTTTTTTTATTTTTTTTTACGATGTATTATTCCACAAGTGTGCCAAAGACTGGAAAGTAAATCTGTAATCGTGCACCTGAGGCAAAATAGAAGAGTTCAACCACAGTTTACAAGGTTTATCAATCTTGGAGGCCGATGTTTTCATCATACAATGGCCAAGACATATGGTGTGTGTTTCGTTGTGCCAAATCGGTATTGTCATTATCAGATTTTCTGTCGATTGTGTGAGAACGACAGCAACAATAAGTGTTATTCTATCGTTCCGATATAAACAAAGGACCATTTTGCACACACTGTTGTTGGCGACAAGTAAACGTTACCTTTCCCCGGTCCTCTCCGGGGGTCCCTGAGGCCGGCAGAACCGGGCAGACCGACAGGGCCCTGGATGCCGTCACGACCCGCCGGACCCAGGGGTCCTTTCTCACCCTGAACACACGCAGAGCATCGAGCCATCGTCAGTGTCACAGAATATCTCACTCACAAATCCTTCTCATTGGCTGTCACTCACGAGGCAATTCTGCCGTCAATCTGAGTGTCCAAGTAAGAAGTTGAAGTTTGTATCAGTCCAGCCAGCGGACAAAATACGTCTCTTGGACGGTGTGCATGTGTGCGTGTGCATGTGTGTGTTCATGTGTGCATGTGTGTGTTCATGTGTGCATGTGCGCGTGTGTGTGTTCATGTGTGCATGTGTGTGTTCATGTGCGCGTGTGTGTGTTCATGTGTGCATGTGTGTGTTCATGTGCGCGTGTGCATGTGTGTGTGCATGTATGCATGTGTGCATGTGTGTGTTCATGTGTGCATGTGTGCATGTGTGCATGTGTGTGTGCATGTGTGCATGTGTGCATGTGTGTGTTGTTTTAATTAAACGTCTGCAATGTAGCCCTTTGGGGCAATCACGGCCCGTCAAGTTCTCTAAAAGAGCTTGTTTTGCCACTGCCCGGGTGAGTGTTTGACAACATTGACAACATTAAGGAAAAGGTCCCTACGGAGAAATACAACTTTTTTTCTCGAGCTTTCACTTGACTCTAACCAGGTCTCACTCAATGTGGAGTCTCGCTCTGAAAACTCACATTGTCGAAATTATTCAGCCATGACTTTGAGGATCATTTACATAACACTAAGTGACGCATTCTGCGGTCCAACGCAACAAACTCTTGCCAGAGCTCCAACGGTCAGTTTTCCACCGTTTCCTTCCTGCAACAACTCAACTCTGGCGAGAGTCAGAGCAACACTTGGTCAGACACAATAACAAACAGCGAAAGGTACAGAAAAGTTGTATTTCTCTGCAGGAGTCCTTTACATAATGTTGTCGGACACTTTTATTCTTATGCAGTTGGTATTTTTGAGCAACCTCTGGCAAAAGAATTTCCTTCGGGATGAATAAAGTTCTATATTATCTTAACAATCTGAGCCTCTCAGTGGCAAAACAAGCACTTTTAGAGAATGTACATAGACAGGGCGCTACTGGTGCTATTGCCCCAAAGTGTTATATTGCAGTTGTTTTTTTGCGGCTGACGGCTTAAGCAGTCTAGCTCAACACTGGACACATTTCTGAAATTGTTGTCTGCATTAGTCACTTCGACGTTACGCAACATGATGGGAAAATATTTCCAAATCAAGTCCAAAGAACAGTTAAGCTATCTGCTAACGGTGGGAGATCTCACAGATGGCATGCGACGTATTGACGTATTTGACGTCACTCACCATACGTGCCACGCAAACACATGCATTATTAAACCTACTTAATCCGGCAGAGTGCACGGGCTCACACGGCCGCTAATGATCATAAATGGCCGTTGCACAAAAAACCAACCCAAAACAGATCCACATTCAACGAGACAGGTGGGGGTTAAAAGGACACTGTGAACGCCGTCACTCAGAGCATATGGTCATGGACACTACGGAGATGGGCAAATGATGATGAATGGCTTCAGGATGGCGTCCATCAGAGGTCCTTTCTAATGCCGTCTCCCCGCACCCTTCAGTGGGGCTGGCCGTCCCTCTGCCGCCCGCCCGCCCGCCCGCTGCCAGCCCCGGCGTTTGGTGTAGCAGCAGGTGAGTAATTAGGGGGGATTTGCAACTGTGCTAAACGCAGCAGGACAGGGTGAGGGGTTGTGATTGGAAAAAAACACCTTATGAGTCGTCAAATAGAGAAAGGCAACTCCTCCGTCTTATACATTGAAAGTTATGAAATGTGATGTTTTTTCCCGTCTTTTGGTCACACTAATCATCAGCTTTTCTGCCGCACAAACCTGTTCCACAGCTTATTGAAAATATTATTTCATGAAGACAGAAATCCCCATTCTCTGGAAGGCTTAACTAAAAAGAAAATCTGATACGCTGTGCAGCCGAACGCTAATTTCGCCAAAGGAAAACATAAAAAGGGGCCAATTTAAATATATTCCCACAGTGCTTAGCAGCAATCACGATGGGAAGTTGGAAGCCAGCGTCACATTCTGAAATGTGTTATGAACACTTGCTATCTCCTGGCTCACAGGAATGCCTTGTTAATGCCAGCGTGGCTTTTGTTGGTGTAAATAAATTTATTGTGTTTATAAATGGTTCACAATATGACATCATCTGTCTTCGAGAAAGATTGTTTCCATTTGCCAAATCTTCACCTGGACCCATTCATTTTCCTATTGTCAACCCTACTGGTTGGACAATAGCAATACGTACAATCTCTTACTGCAGATGAAGTGATATTGTCATTGTGAGAAAATGGGGAACCAAAAGTTAAACCAACAAGGGGAATTGTAAGCCTTGGAAATGTCCCCGAAAGTTTAGTGCATTGTGGGCATTGGTTGTGACCTGTTTCTTTCTGCAGTACTGAAATGCTTTTGTGAATAAACTATTTGACAAACTTTGACAGACTGATACGCCCATCATCAGCATCCTCGTTCAGTACTTTCTCATGACTCAAACCAGTGAGGGACGGCATTGTGTGACCATGTTCCTGCCGTAAACAGAGCCGTGACGCGCACGAGACGTGAGGTCAGGGGTTGAGGTAGCCATGTCGGTAGCCGTGGTAACAGGATACTTACGATTGGCCCCTGGGTTCCCTGAGGTCCTTCTCCTCCCTTCAAGGCCGCCTGGACCCTGGAACAGAGAGAGGGAACGGGGGGGGGGTTAGATCCAGCTCCGTTCCTCCGGTAGTAATCGCTGCTGTCAAACGGCCACTTAAAGGGGAACATCAACTTAGTAGCATATCATGCAAATGCACCATGTTTACCTGTCCTCCATGTTATCTGCACCCAGATCTAACCGCTATTTTTGTCCGTCGGATGGTGCATTTCACATCATCCGATGGGAGATCTGAGTCATCTTATCCACCATCTTACCCCGACTCTGAGTTGCGGTAAGCTTATGGATCTATGCTGAACTGCGCCCCAGAGACACCGAGGGCGTCGGCAACAAAAGAGTTTTATTTTCACACTATATCCCGAATGCGGATACTAAGAGATGAGGTTCAAAAGAGGCAAAGTTCCCCTTTAAACATTCCTGTGTGTTTACATGTCTGTGCTCTCTCTGAGCATGTTCACTGTATCACGGTTTGTATGGCCAAACCATGCACATACGTATATGGATGTACACATTTATTTGCATATACTATGGCATACATTTATATATGGATACATGCGAGAATCTAAATGTGTGTGTGTGTGTCTGTGTATGGTTATGTGTGTGTGTGCGTGCATGTGTGTGTGTACATCAGCCTCCACTGCAGCTGCCCACCCCTACGGGGGCCTCCCCTGATCAAGCGCTTGGGCACTGGGGGCAGACGTCGATCGTTAATCTTTCAATCACCCGTGGTTTCTGTGCCAACCAGCCACCACGTCTTACACACCCTCCCACCACCCCGGTCCACCCCTGAGTTATTTTCCTACTCCCCCCCCTGGAGCGGTGGTGTCGGGGGGGCCGTTGGAGGCGGGGCCTGTTGGTATATGAATGGCAGCACCCGCGCTCTGAATCACATGCTGCTAGCGGTGTGGCGGCGGCGGCAGCGATGGCTTATGGAAAGAAAGCCGCTGGCCAGAGGCAGTAAACACTTTCATTATCCAAACATATTTACGGGTTTCCAGCAGAGCCAAGGGGGGAGAGCGGGAGACTCCTCCCCCCGTATCCCAACTCCCAAATAACCGCCCGCCGCCTGTCCGCTGCATTAGGACGCTCGAAGGGAGAAAAAAAACTAAACCAAAAAATATATATAACAAGAGCCTTCCAGTTTATTTATTGTCCCATAAATTGGTGCTGTGCATCTCAATGAGATTGGCAGCGTCTCTGTATGGGTCTGTGTGTGTGGTGGGTAATTGAGTGAGTGCATGGAACACTGCTCCAACACTAGAATGAGAAACTATCCGGGTGTGTGTATGGAAGCCTGTTAGTGTGTGTGTGTGTGTGTGTGTGTGTGTGTGTGTGTGTGGGGTCTTCTGTGTACATACAGTATGCAAATACTGTAGTTATGTTCTACTGTGTGAACAGATATAAGGTCGAAGTCTCACTCATGGGACAAACCTCTGGTGGTTGATTCAGTTCTATGTGTGTTAGTATTAGTAACTTAGTAATCTTTTCCTATTAAAAGGGTAACATTGGGAACCGAACCCTTTTTCCCATAATTGTGCCTTCTAAGTGACTAATGCGAACAACTATTTTTTTAAATTAAACGTCTGCAATGTAGCCCTTTGGGGCAATCACGGCCCGTCAAGTTCTCTAAAAGAGCTTGCTTTGCCACTGCCCGGCTGAGTGTTTGACAACATTGACAACATTAAGGAAAAGGTCCCTACGGAGAAATACAACTTTTTTTCTCGAGCTTTCACTTGACTCTAACCAGGTCTCACTCAATGTGGAGTCTCGCTCTGAAAACTCACATTGTCGAAATCAGCAAATGATTCAGCCATGACTTTGAGGATCATTTACATAACACTAAGTGACGCATTCTGCGGTCCAACGCAACAAACTCTTGCCAGAGCTCCAACGGTCAGTTTTCCACCGTTTCCTTCCTGCAACAACTCAACTCTGGCGAGAGTCAGAGCAACACTTGGTCAGACACAATAACAAACAGCGAAAGGTACAGAAAAGTTGTATTTCTCTGCAGGAGTCCTTTACATAATGTTGTCGGACACTTTTATTCTTATGCAGTTGGTATTTTTGAGCAACCTCTGGCAAAAGAATTTCCTTCGGGATGAATAAAGTTCTATATTATCTTAACAATCTGAGCCTCTCAGTGGCAAAACAAGCACTTTTAGAGAATGTACATAGACAGGGCGCTACTGGTGCTATTGCCCCAAAGTGTTATATTGCAGTTGTTTTTTGCGGCTGACGGCTTAAGCAGTCTAGCTCAACACTGGACACATTTCTGAAATTGTTCTCTGCATTAGTCACTTCGACGTTACCCAACATGATGGGAAAATATTTCCAAATCAAGTCCAAAGAACAGTTAAGCTATCTGCTAACGGCGGGAGATCTCACAGATGGGCATGCGACGTATTGACGTATTTAACCATACGTGCCACGCAAACACATGCATTATTAAACCTACTTCATCTGGCAGAGTGCACGGGCTCACACGGCCGCTAATGATCATAAATGGCCGTTGCACAAAAAACCAACCCAAAACAGATCCACATTCAACGAGACAGGTGGGGGTTAAAAGGACACTGTGAACGCCGTCACTCAGAGCATATGGCCATGGACACTACGGAGATGGGTAAATGATGATGAATGGCTTCAGGATGGCGTCCATCAGAGGTCCTTTCTAATGCCGTCTCCCCGCACCCTTCAGTGGGGGGCTGGCCGTCCCTCTGCCCGCCCCCGCCGCCCGCTGCCAGCCCCGGCGTTTGGTGTAGCAGCAGGTGAGTAATTAGGGGGGATTTGCAACTGTGCTAAACGCAGCAGGACAGGGTGAGGGGTGTGTGTGTGTAAGGTATGTGTGCGCGTGTGTGTTTTTTGTATGCAGAGATGTGTGTGTGTGTGTGTGCATACGCGTGTGCGGGCATGTGTGAGTGTGCGTTAGTGTGTGTATGTGTGTGCGTTTGTGTAGACTAGTCGATGTGTCAACGCTATCGCCACAAGACGACCCGTGCCAAGAGACATTGACTAGTCGTTGGCCACGTCATTTCACACGCTACAGCAGTCGTGCAACCTCTAGTGTGTGTGTGTGTGTGTGTGTGTGTGTGTGTGTGTGTTTGTTAGTGTGTTTCCTACCATGGCCCCTGGAAGACCTCTTGTACCCTGGAAGCCCCTCAGACCCGCAGGGCCCGACTTCCCTGAGATGCCCATGGGACCGGGGTCTCCCTGGAAACAACAACAAACAAACCATCAGCATCAGCTCCTGACGGCTCCTGACGGCTCATCGACAGACGGTGACCTGCTATGAAGCCAGTGAACTGACTCCTCCAAGCTGAGAAAAAGATACTAAAATAGGAGGAACACAATTTTCCTCCCACCCACCGTACGAATGCAGAAGACAAAGGTTTAGGAAAAAACGGTTGGTTGGTGGGTGGAGAGCAAAGGAAATGAAAGGCAGCCATACTCACATTGCTATTACAGTCACCAGCTATTTTTCTGCTCACATTGAAACTTCTTTTTATGCTGTAGGTTATAATCTAAACTCATGAAAACAAATAAAAAATCTACTCCCATTAACAGCTAATTCAGATTGTTCAGAATCAGAGTTACAGCTAATCTTATCGTGACTTCCATTGCAAATCACCACAAAAGCGTGATAATACTTCATAGAACTACACACCGTTCTGCTCTCCACCCGTACACTGTTCTGTGAAGCGTCAACTCATCTGAGAATGCTGAGATTCCGTTCCATTATGTCTGCTGTCGCATTATCGACGCAACGTTCACACGCCATTATTGCGATGTTTGACGAGAACGGACTAATGGCGCAAACTCACCCTTCGCTTTTTAATTTCATCAGCTATGCGGCGGAGTGCAGGTTATCGGGAAAGTCAACGTTTAAATGCAATATTGATTGCATTCTTCGATTGTTCTCTGCCTCACTCCTAACAGGCTTTGGATAAACGTTGCTGAACATCGCCTGAATTCATTAATTTAAACAACATTGTTAAGGACTCTACGACTCCATGCAGTTCATTATGTATACACAGTCCTGTGTGAAGGGACTGTCTAGAGGTATGTCACACACACATAATGGAGACGTTTACCTTGCCACCCTCTTTGCCAGCCGATCCGGGTAGACCCTGCTCACCGGGGGGACCAGGGGAGCCTGGATGTCCTCTCTCACCGCTGGGGCCCGTCTCTCCGGTAGGGCCCTGTCAGACACCGTGGACAAGTGTCACAATCCAATGAAACGCCTCGGTTGTCCTACAATATTTCATCTCGATTCCTTTTTAAATAAGTCTTTTTGGTAACTATTCTCACTATCAATTGTCTCACTATGGCCTTGTTTACATGAGTGTTACGTGAGTTTTACTGTTTTATAAGAATCGGCTGAAGAATCGAGATGTTTCTCTCATGTCTTAACAGGATATAAGTCTCGCAGTAACAAGACATTAACTTATTGAGCAGAGTAGAACAGGAGCCAAACTAGCAGGGAGCAGGAGGGGTGTTAATGTACCTGGGGCCCCACAACACCTCCTGGTCCCGGGGGGCCGGTCTTTCCTTGGAAACCCTGCAGAGCAACAAATAAAACACATTTAGATGGTTTAGTTCGGTGTACAAGTGTTTAATCAAAAACCACGATGATAACTGACCAGAAACATATGCACAAATAAAACACCCTATAACATTTATACATGGAAATCTTTGAAGCTCATTATTTCTATTATTTCTATTTCTAGGTGAGGCTGCTTAAACCAGCCACCAACCACACACACACACAATTATTATTACAAGTATTGGATGGGATTACAAGTGCTAGTTAACGTATTACCGGCTGTTAATGACATATTGAGCATAGTCAGAACATAGTCAGCACTGGTTCTGTTGATAGCAGATGACAGCAATAGTAGTTATTTTTTATATTATGGTTTGGTGTGTATAGATTAAAAAAGTACCATGCCTCAAACTCTTAAAAAAAGCCCTACAAAAATTGTGTCCCCCAGCTTACTTTTTGTACCATTTATATGAAACAGCTTTTTGAAGCAACTGACATGCGGCGAGATAACAAGGAGAGATATGTATTTTATATATATTTTAGAAGTCAGGCGTGCGTCGATGTGAATCGCTGACTCACCGTCTCTCCCCTCTGTCCGGGGTGGCCGGGGAGTCCATCTTTACCAGCGGGCCCCTGCAGGGAACACACACACACGTGCTCGTTAGAGATAAACCCACCAGGGACTCAGACTCATGGCGGTGGAGGATTCCTATTGGTAAGCATTTTATGCACGCCGTCAATGTGACGGCTGCCCCATTTCAAGTGACGAGACAGAAGCTGGAGGTCCTCTGGAGAGTTCGGGTGACTTACGTTGGGCCCCTTGGGTCCTGGGAAGCCGACTGGTCCCTGGGGGCCTTGGGGTCCCTGGTGGTGTAAAATAAAGACAAGTGATTATTATTGGTGAGAAAAAACACCAGCTGTTAGTGTTTTATACAAGTATATAACTTTTTATTTTTTTAAAGAAACCATATTTATTAATGTTTGTGAGTTTATATGGACTGCCTTAAATCCAATGGTAGAACCTCAGAACCTCATTTTGGATTTTCTGTTCTGAATACGAATGCTTAGTATTTTAGGAAGTTAGATTATAGATTGTTAAGACCACCAAACAAACCAAACAAATGAACCACTATACATCAGTAAAATCCAACATTCGCTTTCAGATCCCTCTTAAAATCAATACTCAATCAAAAACTAAAATGTGGTTGTTCACATCCCTTTCAAATCACTCCCCAACCCCCCAAAAAACGGCACAAAACAAAATCCCTTCGTCAAATTGTTCTCATCCTGTGTGTAGCCACCAAAAGCTAATATAGCGATGGATGAGGTAGGACCCGGGGGACTCACCCGCTCCCCGGGGCCGCCTGGGGGTCCGTCGTTGCCAGAGGTTCCCTGCAGAGAGAGGAGATGGATTCGTCATTCAGGCTAGATTAGCTATTTAGACATAGGAGGACGTGCATGGAAAGCAGGTAGGCGCCGCGCCACGCTATCGATTGATGCACGCGGAACAGGCGCGCATAAGGACGCGGATACACACACACACACACACACACACACACACACAATGACGAACACACACACACACACACACACAGACACACACACACACACTCAAGCACAAGCACACACATAAGACGCACACACAGTCAAGCTGACAAACACACTATGTTCTTCCACAGGCACATGCAACACATCCGGCCCACTCAATCAATACGACAGCCGGCGTCGGTGAACTCGTCAACACCTCAACAGAAAATGTGTCGCCTAAAAGCCTCGCTGTGTTCCGTGGTCGTTATTTGGCGCGCAGTGTGAGGCCTGTTGTGTGCGTGTGTGTGTGTGTGTGTGTGTGTGTGTGTGCGTGCCGCAGAAGGTGTATGGCGATGATGTGGGTGCATGAACACACTTGGAAACGTTGTGAACATTACGCTGACACTTCAGGTGACACACTGCTGCGAGTCCTGGAGACACACCCGGGCATATGGATTATATACGGCTTCCTTCCCTCCTTACCTTGGCTCCTGGTTTCCCCGTGGGGCCCCTGGCTCCTCGACCGCCGCGGGGGCCCTGTGATCAACAGGGGACAATGTGGTGAAATAGCAACATCTCAAACTCAATCGCTTTTAGTGTGACAATAGTGGTTGCCATTTACGGACACACATACAACGACACACATGAAAACGTTAAACTGCTGCAGATTAAAAGGGTAGATATTTAAAAGAGTGGAATACAACTACTGTCCTTATATGTGTACACAAGAGACAAAGACAACTCATGTAGGTTGAATGTGTACTTGTGTAAAATAGCATTGTGCAGCATCTTATCCGAGCTATCTTGCTGTTAACCAGCAAGGGGTTAACCTAGAATCTTTTACAAACTTCGGTTATGAAGTGCTTGAATCTTTCTGTGTCAGCGATATATTGTTGTTTCACTCTCTTAGGACAAATTATTGTATTGTAGGACACTTTGGATAAAAGCGTCTGCTAAATGCCCTAAATGTGTATATAGAGAGTGAATATGAATTTGAATGTAAATGTACTTATTTAAAAGCGAGAAATACAACGAATGTAGGTTAAATGTGAACATATTTAAAAGAGAAAAGGGACAAAGGAAGAAGAAAGATCAGTCATGTGTTTGAGGTCTGAGTTCTCGTACCGTTGGTCCACGCTGCCCTCTGGGGCCAGATTTGCCAGCAGTTCCCTGAAAAGAAACAACACAAAAAATACATGAATTAATCCCTCGCACTGCAAACGGGAAGCTTATTGTAAATTCAGCCATTCAGAGAAACAGAATAAAACATCATAGTTTTCTATTCTACGCTCCGGGGAGCATTGAGTCAGGGATGAAATAGAATCATCCGGAATGTCTTTGAGTGGGAGGAGGGGGAAATATATATATATATATATATATATATATATAAAAGAATCAAATTGCCTGTGTAAAATGTTACCCAGAGGCACTTGACAGCTTGAACTACCTGTCAATTCTGCCACTATGGGGTCCAGAGGTGTCAGCAGAGAGCAGCCTGTCTCATCAACGCAGAGCACCTCCTCCGCCCCCTGCCCCTCCCCTCTCTCTTTATACCTCTTCATCGTCATCTTCACAAATCCCCCCTCGCCCCCCCCCTGCCCTGCCCCCCACAGGTTATCTGTGGCGCTCACACCATGGGCCTGAAGGCAATGCCTTACAGAAGAGTCTATAGGCCGACGCGTGGTCACATATAGTGTGCTGGGGGTCTTAAACACATTCAACTGAGATAGTCTGGTTGGTAATGGTATGGTGTGGTATTCTCCTGCTGTTTGATTTCCTTTTTTTTGTTGGGTCATTTAATGAGAAATAAATTAACTTTGCACACAGTTTATCTGTTTATTTCAATTAAAATGTTCTATTGCTCTTTTGCCGACAAACTCCAAAACGCTTTGAAGTAGCACATTAACATTTAGAGAATTTGGCAGACGCTTTTATCCAAAGCGACCTACAAAGGGTCCATTTATGGAAAGAGAC
This sequence comes from Coryphaenoides rupestris, assembly GCA_002895965.2. Lineage (NCBI taxonomy): Eukaryota > Metazoa > Chordata > Actinopteri > Gadiformes > Macrouridae > Coryphaenoides > Coryphaenoides rupestris. The sequence goes on from PIJE02000479.1 coordinate 46,605, forward strand.
AGCAATCAAGCAAGCACTGTGGTACATAAAGACAAGGATAGAGCTGGTTTCAAGAATTCATCGTTGCAAGGCTAATAATGAGTTTCATAATCGCTGGGTAATAAACATCAAAAGCCTGGATTGAATTCAGTTGTCATTTTTATTCAGTATTCTGCCTCGTTTGGCTGGCAGGACTCTATTCAACATTCTCCCTGCACAGTGTGACCAAACGTATGGAGCGAAATGGTGGCAGAATAACAATGAAAGCCGAGCTCACCCGAGTGCCCTTCTCTCCGTTGGCCCCTGGGAACCCGACGAAGCCGTTGGAGCCCTGCAGGTAAGAGAGGGGGAGAAGGAGAAAGAGAGAGAGAGAGAGAGAGAGAGAGAGAGAGAGAGAGAGAGAGAGAGAGAGAGAGAGAGAGAGAGAGAGAGAGAGAGAGAGAGAGAGAGAGGAGTGTAGTGGCAAAGAGCAAAAGAGAGAGATAAAGAAGTAGACAAGAGGTGGGTAGAAAACAATTAGATGCGCTCTGAGAACCGGTGGGCCGGCAGGAACAACACAACAGACGTCTGCTATTGACTGAGGGGATTTCTTTCACGTTAGCTTGTTAGCACGGTTAGGAGGCAAAACAATCGAGTCCCACCAAACGGCGAGGAAGAAGAGGCGGCCGCAGCGGCAAATAAAAGATAGCGGATTGTTGATAAACGGCCACAGATCCCCTCTGATACCCATCAGCAATTTAGCCACCCGGGCGTTCAAAGGCTGGGGCCGCTGATAGAGATAGAGCCCCCCCCCCCCCCCGGCGTCAGTCAAACAAATGGGCCGGGAGGGGGTTGGGGGGTGGGGGGGGTGGGGGGAGGAGAAGGCAGGGAGGGAGAATCGGTTTGTTTTGGACAGGGAGGAGAGAGATCAAGAGGAGGTAGAGCCAGGAGACGCTTACCGGAGGAGAACTTCCGGCAGCGTTGGTTAGAAAACACACAACAGAAGCACACGTGAAGATAGATATACTCTACGTACACACACACACACACACACACACACACACACACACGTGTAGATACACATATACACACACACACACACACACACACACACACATGCAGACATTCTTTCAACAATAAGGCAAGAAAGCATGCTTGTTCAAAGTTTTTAACACAGTGTGTGTGCGTTTGCGTGTGCATGTGTGTAAGTGTGTGTGTGTGTGTGTGTAAGTGCGTTTTTTCTTTAGTTTTTTTGGCGGTGAAATAACGACGATGATACCAGGACAACCCGTGACTTGTCCTGGTCGTGTACATTATTGCCAACTCTGTCATCGATGGTGGAAAGCTACTAAGTACATTTACTCAAGTACTTTCCAAAGTACACATTTGAGGTACTTCTACTCCACAACATCTCAGAGGCAAATATTGTACTTTTTAGTTTACTGCATTCATACGACAGCATTAGTTACGAGTTACTTTGCAGATTAAAATCACCAATACAAAACATAATCAATAAATAAATTGATGTTGATGTTATTATATCTATAAGGCTCTATTGGTTCATATACAACTATACAGCCTATGGCGTTGTAGTCATGATTTTTTTGGTTAAATATCTTGACATTTACGTGAAACCTATATTGTTTTGAATGGATGACAGAAGGTAAAGAAGTGCTGTGGATCAAGGAATGATGAACATGCATATATATTATGTATAAAGTTGATACTACAAGCAGCTGTCTCATTATTCAATCCGTGCGGCCACTTCAGTGACTTTCCGAGTGACTTCTCGAGTGACTGTGGCACATCCATTTGCCATTTGCTGCCTTTGATATGTAATAGGCCCGGCCGCATCAAGGTCTTAAAGGCGGCCATTGTTATTTGTGTTTCCTGCTTGTGAAAACAGCAGATCTACCGGGAGAGTCTGGAGCTACAAAGGCTCCGCTCCAGTCAGGCACCTTTGAGGACGCTCCCTTTATTTCCGGCCCCTTCCGCCACACAAAGCAACAGTGCAGGCCGGGGGGGGGGGGGGGGGGGCTCCACTGTCTCTGTCTCCACTCACTTCAAACAGCATGAGAAGGCCCTGTCTCACATCACTCTGTCTGTCTCTCTAGCTCACTCTCTGTCATCTTGTCACTCAGTCTGTCATGCGCTCTCTCTCTCTCTCTCTCTCTCTCTCTCTCTCTCTCTCTCTCTCTCTCTCTCTCTCTCTCTCTCTCTCTCTCTCTCTCTCTCTCTCTCTGTCTGTCATTCTCTCTTTCTCTACATACATGGAGAGTTTGCTTTTCAGGAGTTAAAAAAACTGCTTGCTTTTAATTTAGGATTGCTTTACATGCTTTGTATAGTTCTCTCTCTCTCTCTCTCTCTATGTCTCTTTACCACTGTCCCCCTCTGTCTCTGTATTCAACCCCTCCCTCTCTTTCTCACCCGCTCTATCTGTCTCTCTCTCGGCCATAGTTAGCAACACTGAGTGACTGCAGGCTGGCGGGAGAGAGACAGGATGCTGCATCAGCAGCCTCCTCTGAACACTGCTGCTGCTGCTGCTGCTGCTGCTGCTGCTGCTGCTGCTGCTGCTGCTGCTGCTGCTGCGGCGCCAGACATGCCATGACTAACACACTGCTAGCCGCGGGCACCGCAGTGTGATGCCAAACAACTTCTGGGAGGAAGCTGAGTCTAAGTCAGTAAGTAAGGAGGGTACGGGTGAAGGGGCTGGGTGGAGGGGAAGTAGAGAATAAATAAAAACAAACAAGTGTGTGTGTGTGTGTGTTTGTGACTGTCAGCTAAAATGTGGAGTTGGGGAAAGAACACTAAAGCGTGTTCCCAGCTTTGGATAAGCAGTAATGGCATCTTGACACACTGTAGACTCACCGTGGAGTAACAAACATAACCATAACAACACACACACACACGCAACGCACGCACACACACACACACACACACACACACACACACACACAGCGATATACACTCAAACACAAGGTAAGTCTACAACGATAATATTTAAGGAGATCTCTCTGCTCAAGTACTCTTGGGCAAGGCAGTTGTACTGCTTAGTATCCTTATTGTTGTGTTGTTGTTTTGTTATGTATAATGACATACCTTGGAGCCTTGTCTACCAGGGTATCCAGGCAATCCAGGGACACCAAGTTTTCCCTTAGGAAAAAAAATACAATAAAAACAGAACATAAACAATTGGATTTCAATGTCACAGAATGTATATTTGATATCCACAAAGGTAGGATTTGGGACATGAAGTACTAGTAATGAAGTAAAGACTTTAAGGTCAAGAATAATTACCATTATCAACAAATACAATGGGAAAATGCTTGGCATTAACAGAGATCAAACCATGTGCACGGACCAATAAACAGGCTGCACAGGGATATCGCTGTCTCTGATTGGATCAAATTGTTGCCAATTGGTACCATCTGTGAGGTTTCATTTTAGTGTTCACTTCCTCTATAACAATGAATGTATCCTCGCTTTATTTACTATTCATTATTCACAAATAGAACACGGATATATCCAACTTGTCTCAACGCCTGGAAAACTTTTCGACGTGTGAATTAACTGAAACTCAGTGAGTGTGAGCAGGTTTTTCTACTGATACCTTTTCTCCGGCCGTTCCGAGGGGTCCTATTTCGCCTCCGGGGCCGGACTTGCCCTTGGGGCCCTCAGGTCCATCCTCACCCCTGGGACCAAAGACACCGTTCTCCCCCTAGGCAGGAACAACACACACAAGCACACAGTGACAGTTCATCCAGTTCTATTAGCCCCGCAAGCCAACACATAGAGAACACAGAGCAGAGCTTCAGGAGATGTTGTGTTCATTTGTTGTGGACGTCGTGTTCTTACCTTGTCTCCCTTCAGGCCCATATCTCCTTTGAAGCCAGGGAATCCATCTTCTCCCTTGAGATGAAGGGGGAACACGTCAGTGGTGATTAAGAGTGATTTTTGGTCGATAATTCGGTTGAAAGGAGTGGCATGTGTGGCTTAAAAAAAGGTCACTCTTGTAATACCTAAGAAAGAACAAAACCGGTGTTCTGTTATCATTAACATCCGGCTAAGGATGTTCCATTGGAAAGGTTAGTGTTGATCGATTAATTTTGTGAAGCTTCTGTTGGAAAGGCTAAACAGTGACCCCTAGTGGCTGAGCAAGTAACATTAAAACAAAGTTTTAGTGTCTACTTGTAGGAAGTAGCAACAATTATTTTTACTATCACAATTTTAAAATAATCTAATATCCTTAGAACCATTTTAGTGGCATTTTTATGCACTTGGAAAGAAAATATTTGCTTATATATTAGTTTTAGTGTTTGGCTACAGTACTATGCAGCTCTACTGACATCTGCTGGTCTACGGTGAGACTGCATGATGACAAATATCAAACATACATGTTGAAGAATCTATGTTAGCAATCTATGTTAACAAAATAAAAATCCATGGGAGTTTGGCGATTATGTTTTTAGAGATTAAGTACAGAAATGTTTCCAAAAATATCTAATTTCAGCATTTTAATTTATATTGTGGTCCAGTGGAAGGCTACTCAAGTGCCACTGAGGTATAAACTGGCTAAGAGACGGAAACAACGGCAATGGATTAATCTTTACGGAAATTGCCCCTAAAACCTCTCATTCCTGCCTAATGGAGCTACACTCCATTACAGCTAAGTGGCTTGAAGCCTTCACTGATTTGATCTGCTTACAAATGGCTTTTCCACCAGCCTGCCTGACGAAGAGGAAAGAGTTAGAACAATGAGACAGCCATTTCGTGAATATGGGGCGAGCCACCTGTCGGATACATGAAGGAAAGTGAGCGAGTGGACTTTTTTTTTACGACCGTACCTTCTCTCCTTTGCCACCTTTAAGACCTCTGATGCCCTCGGCACCCTGGACAAAAGAAAAAGACAACCGCAGTCAAGAAACAATAATCTAGGGTCCGTGATAATAATATGATGATATTAAACATATTTACACGGTATATTATGACTATACCTTCACACCGCGAGTCCCGGGGTAACCGAGGGATCCCATTGGACCGGAGTGACCCTGAAAAACGTACAGCGAGAACACTTACATGACAGAACAGATACTTATACTGGTCCTAAATATTAGCAGCCAATACTATATATAGTTTCAAAAACTCAAATACTAATAGTTAGTTAGTAAAATGTCATATATGTACTATAATATATATCTGTCTATTGACTATTAATCTAGATAATTGACAACAAAAGTAATCGATTGGATATTTCTATGTGTATGTAAATACATAAATAAATACATAAAGCTTTATTGTACTGTATTGCTATGCAACCTGGCACAAGAATTTCCTTCGGGATTAATAAAGTTCTGTCTTATCTTGTCTTATAAAGATGTGAGGTAACAGCATGAATATGATATCCTTATGAGGCTGCGTTCAAATTCTAATAATAATAATAATAATAAATAATAACTGAAGCTACATGACACAATGCACCACGACTTGCTGTCTGTGTTGCTGAAGTTGCAGCTCGCTCTGTGATAACATGACAAGCGGACTCTGCTGGTTCACATTAGAAGCCGGTTCTACTAATGTCATGTCTGCTTACGTTGTACACGTCCCCCTACTCTCTTCCTGGTTGCGTGTCATTAAGTACGAGCCAGAGGAGGAAAAAAAACCCATAAACCCATAAAGATTCATAGCACATTTGCACGGATCTGTCTTTCGTTTCATCTGAATGCCTTTCAGTGAACAGCAGATACTCGCACTGTCCATCTGGCGTGCAACAGAGTTTAATAGAAAGCAGAAAAAGAATACAATGTTATATATTTATATATTTTATAAATCATTTTGTATAAAAACAAATTCATGGGGATATTTTGTTTTTCTATGTTCTATTGTGAATTTGTGGTTGTCGACCAAGCAAATAACACAAAGGGGAATACACATAACAGAATAAAAACAAATACAAATCAAATTTCCCAAAGCAGCAATACTTACAACTGTCCCTTTCTCACCGGCCGGTCCCTCCTTCCCCGGGTGACCCTGAGAGAAGAGGACAGAGATTAGTGATTATCTGTCAGGTGGCGGAACAGACATTGTGCTGTTTGGCGGCCGCCATGACGGGGGACGTTAAGAGAAGAAAAATGGCCGACGGAAAGCGTCACGGGTTACTCACAGGGGGGCCGTCGGCTCCAGACAGGCCAGCAAGACCCTGTTTACCGTGGGGTCCCTACGGTCGAGAGACAGAGATAGACAGAGAGAGAAAGAGAGAGAGAGAGAGAGAGAGAGAGCATTTCAACGAGGTCCGAGGAGGAAGTGATTCACTTTTGTAAGTGCCATACGACTAGAAGTCAAACAAAACACAGAATAAGAACGATGGCTATCTGCAAAATCAATGACACAATCCATCATGCTGGATCACTCAGTGTTGCGCTTTGGTGAAGCTGTGGTTTTTCGGGGCCTATGATACATGATACAGGCCTGGGAAGCAGAGGTCTATATCTGCTGAATCACTTATGAGATATTGACCCAAAAAACGGAGACCAAAAAAAAAAACACAGAAACAAAACAAACCCACTCTTATTCGGGTCGTGGAACTCTCTCTACACTTACTTTTTCACCAGGAGGCCCGATCGGACCTTGAGGACCGATGAGACCCTGAAAGAGAAGACGGAGAACAGAGAGGAGAGCGTTACCCTACCAAGATCAGAACAGCACAGAACAGAAACCCAGCTCAGCTCAGCTCCATTCAAATAATCAAATAACAATCACAGGCGTCCGTCTGCGCGAAGGAGAAAAGCCATCACCGCATCGATACTGGCAGTGAGATATCTTAATGGATTGCTTGCGATCTAATTTCCTTCGCTAGCCCTAAACCTACATGTGTTGTGTGTTGTTCTCTGCGCCACGTACCCCACGTCTAACATTGCGCCCGTGAGAAACTCTCTTTGTGAACCACCCCACCCCACCCTCCCCTCCCCCATTCCCCACCAACGTGGATGTATGTCGTTGTAGCCGTTAGCTTTGTCGCTAATGATTCTGTGGGTCAACCTGGCAAGCAAGGGGGGGGGGGGGGGGTCCGACGGCGTGGCGGCGCGAAGTAGGGGAAGGGGTGGGGCACATGTGTCGGTGTATCTGTTGTACGAATGCAGTCCCACGCGGTCCCAGCACAGAGGAGTTGAATCCAACTCCTCAGTCTCAACCAACTTTTTCTTCGCAATTCCTTTTAACACATGGAATGAAGGTACCATGGTGAGTATATGGGGTGGGAGCGGGGTCGGGGGGGGGGGGGGGGGTACATATGGTCAAATAGCAGGAGACATTGTGCAGGATCATCCGGAGAGGAGCAGATATCGACCACAAGCTTGGATGGACAGAATTGGACGGGAGAGGAAGAATAGAAATACAAAGGGATGGTGGGAAGAGTAAGAGGAGAGAGAGAGAGAGAGAGAGAGATGGTGGGGTAGAAGTAGATGAAACATGAGAGTGAGTGAGAGAGAGATGAAGAGAGAGGAGGAGAGAAAGAGAGAGAGGGGAGGATAGTGTCTTTGAAGTAGTGTGTGTATGTGTGTGTGTGTGAGGAGAGAGAGAGAGAGAGAGAGAGAGAGAGAGAGAGAGAGAGAGTATAAGTATAAGTCAGTGTGTCTAAAGTATAACATACATTTGGCCCGGCGAGACCCTGTTGTCCAGGTGGTCCTGGCTCCCCTGCTGGACCCTAGACAGAAAGTGGGAAGAAACAAGAGGGTTCACCATTTAGTACTTATGCTCAGTGTACCGTACTGTGTTGCATTGCCTTGGTGGCATATGACAACCATACAAGAACCAAAGTGCATTCAGTTGCAATCTTCTCCGCCACGTTTAAATTAATTATCATAAAAGGACAAGTGCTTTGGGTCATTCCCTCCATTAAACTCGCCGTTGTCTTTACAAAAATGTCCCTCCAGTCGGTACAAGTGCAAGCTCTCTACACACACACACACACACACACACACACACACACACACACACACACACACAGTAAAGAAGGCGGGCCGGACTCAAAGCACGGGGTTGGGATTGTTAAAGTCAGGCTAACCTAGTGGTTGGACTTGGTCCACAGTGTGTAACAATCCCAAGTATGCAAAACAAAGAGGGAGTCCAACGGAGGGGAGGGACGGGGATACGCTGCTGATTCCCTGAGTCATCGGTATGCCCCGCTAACCTCGCCTGCTAACTGGCTGGAGAGTCTAACCTCTGAGTGAGCCTGAGTCTCATCCAGGCCCGTTGTGAAACACCAACACACCCCCCCCTCCCCCCCACACACACACCCACACCCTCGTGGGACGGCTAGATTGTGAATGGGGATGGGAGGGGGGGGGAGTTCTACAATAAGGGGGCTAACTGCAACGGTGGGCTTGTTTGACGTCCCTGCAGAGATTTAGCGCGCCGCGAGCGATACGCTAAGTGTTTCAAGGGCCCCTCTGTGAGCCGGCGGCTACAGCTGTTACAACAGACCCAACAAAAAAATGGCCGATTCAGCGAGGGCCTCGATTGGCTCTCGTGCCGATCGCTTTTATATTTTATATATTGTGACAAGTAATGGCACCTCTCAGAGTTCTATAGGGCTATATAACAGAGGCCTGCAATGTATAGCATAATGAGAGAGTTTGTCGCGTCGCAGGCGTTGAACGTGAACGCTCGGTGTCGTAAGAAGAGAGTGAGTGTGACGGACCGGACCACCCAAACACAGGCAGTACTCAGGAAGCACGTCCCCAAGGCCACGCTAACTATAGCATCAGACATCTAACTGACAGCTGTTTGTTTCCAGGGGTCACTGCACTTGACGCGTGTTTGGGCAGGAAACTGTGTGTGTGTGTGTGTGTGTGTGTGTGCGCGTGTGTGTGTGTGTGCGTGTGCGTGCGTGTGTGTGTGTGTGTGCGTGTGTGTGTGTGTGTGTGTGAGTAGGTCTTAACAGCTGCGTCCTACGGCGAATCCCTGATGAGCAACATATCATCCCAGACTTCTCAGCAGGAAGTGATTAGTGTGTGTGGTGTGTGTGTGTGTTACTGGAGACCCGGGAGTGCTGATGCTCGTGACGAATGCAGCGATAAGCGAAGGCCTTTTCAATACAATCGTTTCGACCACAGTCTGACCACCTCCGCTCGAGTGGGTTGAGTAAGGCTGACGGAAGGCGGGGGTGGGGGAGGAGAGGTTAAAGATCTGAGATCAGACTGAGACAACACAACCATTGCCTGGAGAGTCCCAAAGTGGGACGGGGATTAAACTCCAACTTCCTCTGCGTAGACATGGTGGAAACACGATGCAGAGATACGCCGATAAAAACTCACCATGTTGCCTTTGGAACCCTGGTGACCGTCCAGTCCGGGCATACCCTGTACAGGAAGCAAAATGCTAAATGTTGAACCTGTGAGGTAACGGCGCACAAATGTTCAGCTGCGGTGCTAGCAACAACGTTATCCGCAAGCAGTTAACCATGTTAGCTGTCAGCATCGCTCGGATGAACAGAGATATACGTACGCGCTGACCGCCAGTTCCGGGAGACCCTCTGGGACCGAGCAGACCCCGGGGTCCCTATGGGAGAAGATGGACAACACCAGATATTAGATAAGATCAGTATGCAAGGAGTTAACCTGGCAATTATTTGAATTTATTTGAGTGTTTGAAAATTCTTCTATTCAAATTGTACTGTGTGCCAAATTTCTCTCTCTTGTGCCAAATGCACTAAATGTAAATGATCTGTAATTGTTGTGTAGTGTTTCATTGAGGAGGAGATGGAAGACGAGGAAGGGATGACACGACATAATAGTCCTGGGAAACAACCCAATTAGTGTGCAACACACAATGTGTGTGTGTGTGTGTGTGTGTGTGTGTGTGTCAAACATTGACCCCATGTGGCCAAACACAGCAACTGCAATTAAGGCTGCCACCACGTTCGCAATCTAATATTCGGGTCGCAATCTTATCACGTGTAGAAGTTTAGTCCTCGATGTTCTGCTCTACCTTATGTCTTGTATCTTCTTCACAGCACGAGGGGAAATGTGTATGCATTCTCTGTCTGTGATCCAGGGAGTAAAACTGCGTCCTATATGATTCATTTCACGTGAATGTGTGGAAATATTTCCGACTCATCCCCCCCCCGGGTCTATTTTTCCACCCATTATCTGCTCTTAGTCAGAACCTGGGAAAGCGTAAGAGAGGGAACCTTACAGGCAGGAATGTTATTACGAGCAAGGCAAGGCTGTGTTATCTGTTCAAGTAATTCTGGTAAATGTGTGTCGAGAGAAGCATGAGCATTTAAGTCTGTCTGTGTGTGTGTGTGTGTGTGTGTGTGTGTGCGTGCGTGTGTGTGTGCTGCGCGTCTGATTCTCCACGCACACAAAATGCACACATTTTTTTGTTCATGGTTCAGGGAGTTGCTTAAGGTCGATCCCAAACACGGGAAACGGGACTTACTGTAAGTAAGGAAGTGCTTTAGCTTTTTGAAAATGGCCGGTCTCACTCTGGCATCAGGATATGAACATAAAGCAAAATACAACGTCCACTTACGCTGTCTCCGGCCAGACCCCTCTGCCCGACCTGACCGTCCTCGCCCTGAAGACACACAACAAGAGAGGTCAGTGAGAAACGCACTGCGGGCCGTGGAAACAAGGGAGAGAGAGAGAGAAAGAGAGAGAGAGAGAGAGAGAGAGAGAGGGAGAGAGACAGAGAGAGAGAGAGACATACAGACAGGGAGAGAGAGAGACATAAAGAGAGAACGAGAGAGGGAGAGAGAGAGAGAGAGAGTGACAGAGAGATAGAGGGACATGAGAGAGAGAGAGAGAGAGAGAGACTTACAGACAGAGAGAGAGAGAGAGAGAGAGAGAGACATACAGACAGGGAGAGAGAGAGACATAAAGACATAGATAGAAGTGTTCTACTTACTCTCTGACCATCGTCTCCTGGAGGTCCTGGTGA
>PIJE02000479.1:62500-67507 GCA_002895965.2 Coryphaenoides rupestris
GGGGGACGCTCGCTATGAGGCCGACGGAGACGCGAAGTGCACGGAAACCAGGCGAGGGTTCGGAGGTGACAAGTGCTCTCTGGAAACTCGAGCTACACCAACCACCTGCGACGGGCTCGTGGGACCACGCCGCACGGTAAAATGTTCCCAGAGTGTTCAATATAACACTTTGATTGCGGCCGTATAGCGTGTCTGGTATTTTTGGTATTTTTTTTTTATTGGTGGCCCAAATGTTGTTGTTTTTTCTCTTCAAGCAGACTCTACAGCGGAATGTCTAACAGCAACAACCTATCAGTGAGAGAGAAAACACATTTCAAACGTTGTGTCTTCTCATTGGGAGTCTTTGAAGAGCTTGTATAGAATCATAAACTATGACGCGATTTATTTGTGGAACTTGCGGAATGTTGCAGAATGTGTCAACAACTAATAAAAAAAATGTCATGGATGGTCCTGAACTCTAGGGACTGATAATCTCACAGAACACTCTTACCGATGTCGGCAAAGATCATTGGGCCCGTAACCGACTATGGGCTCCTAATCCGTTGTCTGAACATCAGAAAGTACTTAGACACACACTGTCATCGAACGTAAACCACATAGATCATGTGTGCTGACAGATGAAGGGAGTTCACCGAAATTCTTCAAACTTAACACTCCAAGTCACTTAAGTCACTTCTATTCTTCCAGCAGGCATCCAGGCGTCCGTATACTCACCCTGGCCTGAGCCATGATGGCCTGAGCTTGGGCTTCCTGTGCCGAGACCACCGGGCCCTTGTGGGCTTCTCCTCCGGCGCGGAACTGTCGGCCGCAAACAGACAGACAGACAGACAGACAGAGAGTGAGACAGACAGAGAGACAGACAGAGAGACAGACAGAGAGTGAGACAGACAGACAGACAGACAGACAGAGAGACAGACAGAGAGTGAGACAGACAGACAGACAGAGAGACAGACAGAGAGACAACCGAGAGGTGAGGACAGACAGACAGACAGACAGAGAGTGAGACAGACAGAACAGAAGACAAAGACAGACAGAGAGAGACAGACAGACAGACAGAGAGACAGACAGACAGACAGACAGAGAGACAGACAGACAGAGAGACAGACAGACAGACAGAGAGACAGACAGACAGAGGATGAGTGAATGCACATCAAGTCGTCTCCTGTGTGGAGTGAGAAAAAAAAGAATGTATGCCCCCCCACTCCCCGCCTCCCCCTCGCTCCCCCCCCTCCCCCCTCCCCCTACCCCCCGCTGTCCCAGAGACACCTGTAAAGCTGTCAGTGCTGCTGTCCCACTGCCCAAACTCACAAAACACACGAACCCGTGTCCTCATAACACACAGATGAAAGGCTAAGAGAGCGCACACACACACACACACACACACACACACACACACACACACACACACACACACACACTTGTGCGCACACACACACATACACACACACACATTTGGACATTTTTGTTGTTGCAAGAAGACAGCGGCTGCTGCTCATTGCACATTTTGCAGGCATCATTTCACACGTGCACATACACACACACACACACACACCAAGGCACACACACACACAAGACAAACAACAGCCTTATAAGAGAGCAGGCAGTCGCCATGGCTTCTCAAAGTCACTGGTTCTGGTCGATTGCCATCTGACATTTATAAGGCCCGGTGATTTGTGACTCAGAGCAAATAATGGTGAGATGCCTTGGCTGGCTGACAATGCTATGAGCTAACGCTGAGCTAACTGCAGGGGGGTGGGAGGGGGTCTGTGTGGGGGGGCCAGGGGCAGGTGAGTTAGAACGAGACAGACAGCCCGCTAGAGAGGTGTCCGGGTTCAACGAGGGCCAGAGAGCAGGACTCACCGGCAGCATCAGGATGGTGCCGGAAGGACCCGGGATACCGTCGGAACCGGGAATACCGGGACGTCCCGGTGGACCCTGGGAAATGAGAGAGAGAATGTGTTTATTTCATGTGAATACATTTCATGTAATACAATATCTCTTTTATTTTTGTTTATATTTTTTATGTTCCATTTTCTGCACATTGCACATTCTCTGTCCTCTTTGAATCATAAATCAAATGATTTGGACATAATTCACAGAGAAAATGAAATTGGAAGAGTTCAGCAAAGTTTTCCATTCGAACGTTTTGGTTTTTTTCCCTTCTAATCTCATATTGCACGAGTGATGATGTGAGCTGTTAACCATGACAACAACGTCCCCGCAGGGACAAAACACTGCATCGCTCCAGTCGAGCATTGTTTGGGATTATCCTAAAATTAAATATTGGACAGATCGATTGGCCGTTGCAGAGAAGCATATGGAGCCAATGAGATGCTGGTCGAGAGTTACTCCATTGTGATTTTTTTTCTCTTGCCGTGGTGTGGCCTCCGAGAAGCAGGCAGCGGAACCCAGAGCTGCTCTCTGCTCCAGCGGAGGAACAGAGGCTACCAGTGTTGCATCCAGTAGTTTGACACAACGCCCGCTGAAGCAGTCGCCGTCCTTGGCCAAAAAAGCAATTAAACTTTCATCCAGTAAACCGCGAGTCATTACAATAAGAAAGAGCGCGTTAATCTGGTCTCTGACAACATTGTGCTGGTTAATTGCAGGAGAGCGCTGCATAATGGACTTGAATTCCTGATGCTATTATGCTAATAGTTAACATGCTCCCTAATCAACATTTGGGTTGTATAAACCCTGTATGGCTGCATACCTGTGGGCGGGGGGGAAACGCAGCCTGGCCAATGAAGAAATTAATAAAGACAGCAGGTTATCGTAGAGACATCCGAAATACACACATAGGCATTTATTCGGCAAGCCTGTCACGCACCAAGGGTCTCGTGCAGAAGCGCTCAAATCACTCCCATGTGTGTTCGGGGAAAAAAAACAGCTCTCAGTTTTCGTCTTCTGGTCCACCGAGACAGCGCCACCATGTGGCCAACGTGTGGCCCCCGTCCAGAATGACCGGCAAACCAGAAGATGGACGTGTGATGCGCTGAGGCGGATTCTTCCCCATTTGCATGTTTTCCTTTTTTTTCCTTTTTATCACGGGTTGTGTGAGATCAGCACCGCGGATCAGACCGTTGGAGTCACAGCACGGGGGAAGGGAAAAGAAAAGAAACTAAATCTGGTGGCTGCAGCGACGCAAGAAACCAATTCTGGCGCGTCTTCTCACTTCTCACCGCCTCACGCCATCCCATGTGTGGGGAGCGGTCAGCGGTGTGCAGCCGTGCGTGGCTATATATATATATATATATATTATATATATATATATATATATTCATTTACATTTTTTTCGGATCACTTTTAACCCCCGAGAACAATAAGGCTGTTGTGTGTAGAGAAGCATACTGGAGGAGGAGGAGGAGGGGAGGGGGAGGGGGAGGATGGATGAAGAAGAGGAGGAGGATTATGAGGAGGAGGAGAGGAGGAGGAGAAGGATTATGAGGAGGAGGAGGAGGAGGAGGAGGAGGAGGAAGGGGGCTAAAGTTTTCTTTTTCCTTGGCTTTCCAGGTTGAAGTGAAATCCCTGGGCTAAGACAACGGGCGAGCTGGGCTAGCAAGAAGCACTGATGAAAACTGATGAGGTGGTGGTGTCTGGGTGGGAGGTGGAATCACAGAGGCTGGTGAAAAACAATCTAGCACGGGGCCTGGCTTCCTCCAGGGGCAGCGGTGGTGTTGGTGGGGTTGGTGGGGTGGTGGTGGTGGTGGTGGTGCAGATGGCCAGGGCTTATTACGCGTCATCCCCATCCGTCAAGCTAACGAGTGGAACCCCACTGTGCTCTGGGAAGAAGGGTGGAGGAAGGGTGGAGGAGGGGAGGCTTGAGAAAGCTCCGGCGCTGCCCTGCGATAATATACACCGCCAACAGACCTGTCCCTGAATTGTTGTTGTGTGGGAGTTTTATTTTTCCTTTTTCAGAAGGTGGGGTTGGGCGGGGACACTCTGTGAACGTAAAGGGCACTGGTAGTTTTCACTGCCAATCCATCGCTGGCGGACTCGCCTTGCAGCTCCAGATGCAGGGCCGTGTGCGACCGTAGAACTGAATCTGCGGTATTAAGGGTTTGGGTTATTTTCTTGTGTTTTTTGTAATTGTGTGGTCTGTGTTCCACAGCCGGGACAACAGAAGCTCTGTCTTCCTCAGCCATCCGCTGACTCGTGTCATTTTCATTTCTGCAGCAGAGACACACGAGCATTAGGGCCCACTTCACTTCACATCTCCAAACAATGGCTCCTCGATGTTCTTCCATTGAGGCTATGCAATCAATTGAGTCTATATACACCAAAGTGCCTTTATGATGTATAATTGCACGTTTTTACGCCGATTCTTCCAGAGAGTTTTGACTAAGGGCTGTTTGTGATGATCTGAATGCAGCCTCCATTAAAAGGCGGTCTGGTGACGGGCACCAAGAGAGTGACGCCACTGCTCAGAAACATCTGGAAGTGCAACTTACCCTCTCTCCAGGATCTCCATGGGCGCCGGGGGGACCCTGCAGCCCTGAGGTACCAGGAAGACCCTGAGAAAACACACACACACACGCACGCACGCACGCACACACACACACACACACACACACACGACATACACACACAGAGAAATACACTTAACCTATAATATTGCAAAACCAGAGCTAACCAGAGTTCCCACCGCATTTGACCTATCGAGTGGCTCACACACAACCAAGGCATACACACACACACACACACACACACACACACACACACACACACACACACACACACACACACACACACACACACACACACACACACACCACACACACACACATCACTCTTCTCACTGTCTCCCCCAACTCAAGCCTCATTGGTGACCACAACTGACACTTTTTCCATAATGATACCACCAACTAACCACACACACACACACACACACAGACACACACACCCCACACTCCTCTCACACACAAACCCCCACACACACACACACACACACCACACACACACACACATCGTGAGATACAATCAAGTCTCTGCATGACTGAACGATGGATT
>PIJE02000479.1:67867-82867 GCA_002895965.2 Coryphaenoides rupestris
CCCCAGTATACATATATATCCTACACCCCCCCCACACACACACACTCATATAACCTACACATCTCCCCCTCTCTCTCACACACACAACCCCCCCCCCCCCCCACACACACACACATCTATTTCTATTTCTCTCTCTCTCTCTCTCTCTCTCTCCTCTCACCCACCCACACACACAGACCCCAACCCCTTCAAGTGTTCTCCATGTGTGAAGGCAGGCGAGGAGAGTGTGTAACAACAGGATACTCACTCCCTGGCCAGGCACTCCTTGGGGTCCTTCAATAAGCATACCCTGGAGGACAGAGCATACAGGGCCTGGTTATTAGGGGCTGTCTGGCTGGGAGCCCGTTCAAAAACCTGACTCAGATATGGTGTTTACCCCCCCAGATAATGGTGTATATACCGGTGTAATGTCTGTGTGTGTGTGTGTGTGTGTGTGTGTGTGTGTGGTGTGTGTGTGAGGGAAGTATAAGGGTACATCCCGAAGCGACTATGTTTATAGTACTGTATGTGTAATCGTCTTTGTTTGTGCAAGTGCACCACAGCACACATGAGGGCCCCGTGCTTTTGCGTATGTGTGTGTATATGTGTGTGTGTGTGTGTGTGTGTGTGTGTGTGCGCGTGTGTGTGTGTGTGTGCATGCGGCGACGGCCATTGCACAGCGAGGGAGCCCTGTGCGGTGGCGTAGATGTGAACTCATGGCAAGAGGAACGCTAACTACAGCTGCAGTTTTTGTAAACGTTCCCCCGGGGCCCCCGCGAGAAGCGGATCGCAGGGATCGCACCGGCAACCCGTTGTTTATGTGGCACGGGCGAAATTCCCTGTAATTCTGACTTGTCGGGAAGAGAATGTTGGCGAGCAGGCTTCAGAGAAAATAAACTAGTTTGGGGGGTAAACATTCCCTTCCCCCGTTGTGGGTGAGCGGGGTATGAGTGAAGGCATGCCTGGGTGTGTGTGTGTGTGTGTGTGTGTGTGTGTGTGTGTGTGTGTGTGTCTCTGTGTGGCTGAATACCAAATGCATTGGTGGAGTGAACATCTGAGGGGAGCCCTGCCACACAATACGTATCACGTCACGGTTATTCACGCAGACACAACAAAAAACCGACAGCTTGAATGAAGAAACATGTCAAGACAGATGTATAGACCGACACAAGGACAGACATTAAAAGAAGACGCAGACAAACAGAAGGACATATGAGGACAGCCAGGCGTGAGGACGTACAAAACAGACGGACATGAAGAAAGACACATGGACAGGTAGACAGACAGACAGACAGACAGACAGACAGACAGATAAACAGAGAAAAGTCACTTACAGGTTCAATGACAGCAGGTTCACCCTTCTCTCCTTTCTCACCGAGGTGCCGTCCACCTAACTGTGGACAGACAGACAGACAGACAGAGAGACGGACAGACAGTTAGACCGGTGTTTCTCAAACGGTGGTACATTTTCTAGGAACGAGGAGAAAGAAGGAGTCTGCTAAGACAGAAACACCAAAATGTTGTCTGTTTACGGCACGTCAGTGAGCCATCCAGATGTTTTTGGACAAAACCTCTCAACTTCAAGTCATACCAAGATGTTATGAAAGGGAATAATTGGCAGAAGAGATATTTTCAACAGGTACTGTACATTACGAAAAATAGTTTGAGACTCACTGAGTAAGACAGTTGGTAAAAAAGTCAGACAAACAGACATTTAGGAGGCAAAAGCAGGATGAGAAAAGTATAATGATCGGTTTTAATCTCACTTTCTGTGTCTATTGCAACCAAAACACACACAATTCCTTTTACAAAATAAAAGGAATAATAAAAGAAGTTGGAGATTACGCCCGCTTGAGATCTGCTGGGCGCATTATGAGTTTAATGATTTGTTCGATGGAAAATAAGCGTTTTCTTTCACAAAGGCTATAATTTCAACTTTGGTTTGAGGCCTATTTATTAAATCTCCTGAAACCCATTGAACAGAGGAGGTGGTGGTGGTGGTGGTGGTGGTGGTGGTGGTGTGGTGGCGGTGGGGGGGGGGGGGGGGGGTGGGCTTGGTGGGGGTCAGACCCCGACTGTGCGCAAGCGAAAGGGTCGTCATCTGACACTGTCCACACAATGACTTCACCCGGGAGGAATTCACAAACCACCTACAGCGGTGTCTAAAAAAATACACCATAATCTAGCAGGCTCCTTCAGGGTCTGCGTCCTTTAGGTCAGATGCAGACTGTGTGTGTGTGTGTGTGTGTGTGTGTGTGTGTGTGTGTGTGTGTGTGTGGTGTGTGATTATGGTTGATGAAGTCAGGACGGACAGGACCAGATGATGACGCATGGGTGCTACTGCACGACTTCCTACTCCAGATCCAAATCTAAATACCAAACTATGTGCTCTGGGACTTGAACAAGGTTATTTAATTTGACCCCTTCACAGCTAATTACAGACAGACCGCGTTCCATTTGGTTGATGGATGTATTTCTAGGAGGGGACATGAATGGCATTGATGACCAGCAAGGTCATCAGAGGTCAAGAGGTTGACCGAAGGGGGTGGGGGTGTGGGGGGTGGGGGATGGACAGCAGGGTATGCTTGTGGGATGGGCAAGCATGTGTAGGCCTGCAGCTGTGAAGTATGTGTTTTATCACAATGCCTAGTTTCATTTTTATGTGTTTAATAAGTGGACACAAAAACACCGGTGACACGACATGCAACTTAAACAATCTCCATCATCGATCAAACAATCTCTCATCCAAAAGTAGCCAAGTGTCTACCGAAAACCGTACCTTTCCCGCCCAGTTTACAGCTCGTCAACCACATGGACAACAATAAGGTGCAGCATTTCTAATCACACTACTGTCACAAATACTTATAACTTTATAAACTGACTAATATTCAGTCTTCATATAATCATTTAATTGGGAAAAGCATCTGTGGTAAAGATGTTTTTAAAAGCAACTGCGGCCTTACGTTGCTCTCCCGGATGTCTGTCTGCGCGGGGATGCCGGGTCCGAACTCGTCCTCGTACACGGCCTCGGTGGGCTTGGCCTCCGTGGGGCCGTAGTTGCCGTAGTCGTCGTAGGCCTCGTAGGGCTTGGCCTTGGCGTCGTACTCGGTCACGTCGTACTCGGTGAAATCGTACGCGTCGCCACCGTCCACGGGGCCCTTGACGTCCTCCTCCTCGCCGCCCACGGGACCCTTGACGTCCTCCTCCTCGCCGCCCACGGGACCCTTCACGTCGTTTTCCGCACCTGCGGCGCCGGCGGTGGGCTCCGCCCCCACCTGTTCCACACCTGTGATGTAATCGTCGACGATCTCCTCCTCGTAGGTCTGCGATGGAATTTGAGACACAGGCGCAAAAATTGTAAACAGCGGTGAACAAGTGACGTCTAACTATGCAACTAGAAAGGACTTGAGGCGAGTTGGGAGCACATGATTTCACAGTGGAACGCACAGCGACAGCATGAAGGCTGTGGTTGGCTTTATTGGGACCACATTTGGGGACAGAGTGTCCCTGACAAAGAGGTTTTTTTATGGCAATTGTTGAAATGTCAGCATTATTTTTTTATATAAGTCAGTCAGTTCTCACGGTGACGATGACGAATCACATTCAGACAGTTTGTATCATTAAACATGTGCTCTGCGGTTCATAACGCTATCCAACCGTTTGAGACACTTTGACGCGGAAACTAAAGTAGGTGGTGTGAATTCACCAAACGAAAATAGACATCTGATTGGTTTCGGACCTTGAAAAAAAAAAAAAGCAACCACCCAACAAACCAGCTGAATTATGCCTGATTAGTGCACCACCTTTGCTTGGGGTTAGGTGGAGGTCAGTGTGAACCAGCTGGTGGTTGGAAGTGGTCGCAGTAAAAACCCCAGAACTTTACTACAGGCTTCTAGCACATGATTAGACTCATTGACATGAACAGATGTGGGCCATTTACATTATGACAAAAACAACTATATTTATGGTTGGGGGGTGGGGCGACGACTTTTCAGCAAAATGTCATAGTGATCCAGATTAAACTGATTCGGGGTATTGGGGTGCATGTATGAACAGACAAGCTTTCACCACCACGTCAATCTGAATTATTTGACACAACCGCCACACTTTTAAACCAATAAAAGATAGTTACATCAGACGTGTATTGTCAATTGCCCAACTACGCGTCAAAGTAGCTCCTTTTCCTGATGCGGGGATGTACTGCCGCCTGATCTGAGAGCTCAGGTAAACAACGCCTCTCTCCAGTAGCAGCGAGTGGAACACGGAACATCGTGAGCCACTTTCCATGTTCTAAACCGCTCATGAATCAGACAGAATCTTTCACTTCTGTGAGAATCATCAATTATGCGCCGGCTTAAACTGTCTCGCCTGCGATGCCGTGAGGCCCCTCCAGCCTGCCAGAGGTTAGTAGTTAGTGGGGGTTGCGGGAGACACGTGTTGAAGTGGATCCGTCTCCGCTGTCGACGTGCAACGGCTTGCGATTCGACCGTCGCGTCGCGTTTTTTGACGAAAAAGCGGTCGACTGCCCGACGCGGTTTGATCCCGGCGCGTCTCGCCGTAAAACTAAAAAAAGCTACATGGCAAACACCATCATTCATCAATCAACTTTGGACAATGATGGAAACGATTGACTTGACTCGGCTCTAATCGACCTAACAAAGTGGTCCAAAACCCGTTCTCCATGTGGGAGCTGATCAGCCTAGGTTATGGGGGGGGGGGGGGGGGTCTGCAAAACCCAGCCCACCCACGCGCCCATATGTGGGTCCGGCCGAGGGCCCTTGCTGTGTTTGCCGAAGACAGGACACAGAGAAGAGAGAGCAGAGGAGAGATGAGAGAGAGAGAGATGACGACGAGAAGAGAGACAGATGGATTAAATGCACTGCTGGAGCGATGTCTCTGGTTATTGTCATAGTCCGGGGGCAAATGTTTCCCCTCCCTGCAACGTTGGTCCATTGACAGAGCGCTTCTAAATCGCAGGGTCTGCTCTGGCTGAACTCAAGAGCAGGACATGAGCCCTTCCACAATCACCCAGGGGCAAGATGTTTAGCTCTTTCCTCTCTCTCTAATCTGTGTCTCTCTCTCGCTCTCCCATCTTACCTCAAGGTGCATCCAGCCGGCCCATATTGTTTCAGTTTGATCCCCCTGGATGTTCCCCATTATGTTAGTGTATTATGTGATGGTTTACCACAAATATAAGACAGGATCTGCCAAAATGCAGGATATGAAATAGGAATGACTGGATAGGGGTTGGGGGGTTGGGGGCCTGTAGGCCTGTCTTCTGATTGTTTTCCGTTAGTTAGGGTTCATTAGATGACTACGTCTTCCCCTGTTAGCCGTCCACCAGATGGGATCGTGTGTGTGTGTGTGTGTGTGTGTGTGTGTTGTTGTCGTGTCGCGCGTCCTCCGCTGATGCAACTCACCCAGGAGATGCAGCTCCACGTTTCAAACTGTCATATTATTTTGTGTTGTTTACATTTTTGTTCCAAAAAAAGGAACAATGGCGGTGCAAAGGGATGGGATGTTGGTTGAAATTAAAAGTGTTTAGAATTTTCAAAACACTCAAAAAACTTTTTTTTTTTCCACTGGAAAGGAACTGACCGGACAAGAATGTCTGCGTGTGCTTGCAGAACTCTGGACTAAATCAAAACCACTGTGTTTAGACTAACAAAAAAAATCATTAAAATCCATATGCTATTATCTATGGGCTGGTTGTGATTGAGGACCTACGGGATTACTATATGCCAGATACATAGATGAGGAAATCGGATGATATATACACTTTCCGACAGGAGCTGGCTGGAGTTTGGCTCTTGCAGCATCCGTAGAGATCCCCCTTAATGTCTCTCAATGCCCCTCATCATATTTGATGGCAGGGTTTTTCTTAATCTATGCTGTACCTACAGTATATATAAGGTCCGTTCTCATTTAAGAGCCGGCAGATGATCTAACTGAGAACAGCATGAAGACGAATCACCAAGTGAAGGATATTCTCAATAATGCATTTGACGTTGCTGCTGCTGCTGCTTTCCATGAGACAGTCTGGATGTACAGGCACTGGTACAGGACTGGATGTACAGGCGCTGGTTCACCCAGGTGAGCACGCGATACAAAAGGTGAGGTGAGCTACCTGGTCAGGTGTGGTGGTGTCCGTGCCCGTGTCCGGCTGGCTGCCGTCCACGGTGCCGTAGTCGTACTCGCCCACGTAGTACTCATCCGCCTTGGTCTGGGGTAAACACAGGGAGGGGGACATGGCTGACCCGTTCGCTTTTGTTTGTTTCGTTTTCCTCTGCCGAGTCCTGAAAATGTTTTGTACTTTGCACGACTCACGCGATGTCACAGGCTTTTAAGCTCGACCATGCGTATCCCTCAAACATGGGATAAGTGAGCATCATTTAGCTATTAAAATAATTACCCTTTATTGTACAATACAAAAAAATAGAGAAACGGAGAGGGAGCGAGAGAGAGAGAGAGAGAGAGAGAGAGAGAGTGAGAGAGAGAGTGAGAAAGAGAGAGGGGCTTGAAATAGATAAAAATCTGAGACAATGGTTGATAATGATTGTTCATGATTTTGTGTGAATGTGTGCTGCTTGTTTGTGTGTGTGTGTGTGTGTGTGTGTGTGTGTGTGTGTGTGTGTGTGTTCTTGTGTGTGTGTATTTAGTTGACTTAGGTTGCTGATACCAATATTATGTGCGAACACATTATGCCAAATTTAAGAAAGGAATGATTCTAGGATACATAACTTTACTTCATTTGTATGTGGTCATTGTTTTTCTAAACAAATAATACAATTTAAATAAATAATGGCTTGACTGCCCCAAGAAGCGTTTTACTTAGCGCAAAGTGCGGGACTTTTATTTTGAAGGCGTTTCTTTGACAGGGACGGTCGGAGTTCAGAGTTCAGGGGGAAACGGAGCGTGGAGACAGAAAGATGTAAACATGATTAAAGGTTACGGAAGTTCAGTTCAATGACATCATGATTTGAATTAAATGCAGCTCACTGTCTTCTTAAAGCATTGCACAGCTAAACTCACTCATCCCTCTCTGGAAATGTGACCTTCTACTCCATCGTAGTGGCATCTTTTTTCTTTTTATGTTTTCCCTTTTCACGTGAGGATATAATGAGAATATTTTTTTTATTATGCTGTGTGAATAATTAATAGTGTGTTCAAGGAACTACCATACTCCTCTCATCATATATGTGTATGACAATTTGAAAATGGTTTCAAAATGGCTCCATCATACCGACATTCACTGATGAGAAATGATAAACGGCTGATTTGGATGTATTTTAAATACAAATAGTAATACATTAATAAATAAATAAAGTCATACTTTATTCAATAGTTTACCTCCACCCTAAATTCCAAAAATGTGTGTGGGTGTGTGTGGCGTGTGTGTGTGTGTGTGTGTGTGTGTGTGTGTGTGTGTGTGTGTGTGTGTGTGTGGGTGTGTGGTTGTGTGTGTGTGTTGTGTGCGTTGTGTTGGGTGTGGTGTGTGTGTGCTTTTGTGTGACAGTGTGTGTGTGTGCGTGGGTGTGTTTGTCTGTACATGTGTATGTTTGTGCATGTGTGTGGTCCTGAGAGCCACAGCCCTTGTGTTGACCAGCAGTTTGTCTCTCTCTCTCTCTCTCTCTCTCACAGGGTGATATCCAGCAGCTGCTGTTGGTGGCGGACCCCCGCGCGGCCTACGACTACTGTGAACGCTACAGCCCTGACTGTGAGACCCCCAGCCACCACGACAAACCCCAGGCCCAGGAAGCCGAGGAGGAGGTAAGGAGACCCAATGCCTGTAGTGGGTGTGTGTGTGCGTGTGTGTGCGTGTGCGCGTGTGTGTGTGTGAGGCAGAGAGGGAAGGGAGAGAGGGGGGGGAAGAGGGGGGTGGGCATGACAAGCATAGCGCAGCGTAGTGGGAGGGAGGTGTAAATCAGCGGGGGGGGGGGTGTTACCATTGGAATTTGCAGAAGAGATTGGGATAGAGCTTGGGATGGAGAGAGAGTGGAGATTTGGTTGGAGGGAGAGTTGGAGTTGAGGGAGAAATGCTGAAAGAGAGAGAGAGAGAGAGAGAGAGAGAGAGAGAGAGAGAGAGAGAGGGGGGGACAGGGGGTGGAGGTAGCCATTGCGGTCGAGAGACAGGATGGAATTGAGTGAGAGAGAGAAAGTGTGCGAGACTGCAACTGACAAGTGAGAAAAAAACGTTCACACAGTTGAGAGAGCAAGGAGAGAGAGAGAGAGAGAGAGAGAGAGAGAGAGAGGGAGAGAGAGGGGGGAGGGAGAAACACAGAGAGTGTTATTTCTGTGTGTGTTTGTGTGTGGCATATGTGTGTCGAGACAGGGGGAGGGGCAAGTTGAGTGATTGGGTGAGTGATTGATTGATTGACAGGAGAGAGAGAGAGAGCGATAGAGAGAGAGAGAGAGAGAGACAGGGCAGAGGGGTTCAATTCAGGAGAGGAGAGGAGAGGAGAGGACAGGGAGCAAGGAAAGGAGGTAAACCTGAGTCCAAAACCAAGCGGGCAAAGCATCAGACAAAGGAAGGCGGAACACTTTGCTTACAGCGGATCGTAGCGCTCAGTGAACCGCATCGCGCTCAAATCTTTTAATTGAAACACAGTGTGTCCTATCTGCATTTTGTTTCTTCCTCTCTTCCCTTCATTCTATTTTGTTCTTTGCTCCGGCCCTCTGCCTGGCTGACAAACCTTCTTTCCTACAGAATTTCACTCTTATAACTGGATGAGCTCACAGCAGTGGAAAACTTTTTTTTTTTCTTTCTGCTTCTCACTGGCCTGATGTCTGAGCCGTGCTCAGCCGAGTGGCCCCGTGATTTATATCGCTAATGACTTCTGCAGGCGCTCTCCAGACTACCGGGAAAATTTAAGTTTTTCCTTCCCTCGGCTAACCCTCCCCGTACCTGGAAAAATAGACCTCTAGATTCTCGCGTTGAGAGAAAAAATAAGAAAGAAAGAAAAAAAGAAAGAAAGGTAAAAAAAAAGAAAGGATAGTCGATTCTCAACGTTTTCAGTTTGAGGGGAATATTGGCCGTGGAACGTTTTTTCGATGCTGCTATACTGGAAAATCTTGCCTCATCAGCGAGCCAGCCGCTCGTCTCCGACGCCAAGACAAGGAGCTTGTCAAGCCTCTGAAAACGGGACAGTGGGGAGCTGTTGGAATTCTTCTCCGGAGGAGGAACTCTGTAAATCCAGGCGACGCTCTCCCAAGTCTGCTGAACACACGCTGCTGCTGCTGCTGCTGCTGCTCCACCACACATTCAGACATGCGTCGAGTCCTAGATCCTTCCAGAATGCATAACAGCAGTGCAGGGAGGGGGGGGGGGTCTGCGATGTGTGTGTCGGAGTGTGTGTGTGTGTGTGTGTGTGTGTGTGTGTTTGTGTGTGTGTGTGTGTGTGTGTGTGTGTGTGTGTGTGTGTGTGTGTGTGCGTGCGTGTGCGTGTGTGTGTGTGTGTGTGTGCAATGCATTCCCTCCGCAGCAGCCGTCTGCGCTTACCTCGGTCCTGGTTGCTTCTGTGGGCGGGGCCTGGCTGGCCACCTCTCCATCTCCGTACTCGTAGAACTCGCCATAGTCGTAGTTGGTGTACTGTACAGCCAGAGGAGACAGACACGGGGTCAGGTTCTGCTCAGTGTGTGGATGAAGGCACCAGCGGCATGACATCAACAAGACACATAGAGACATGAAAGACTTACGGGAGAGACTAATCTTACTTGAGCCAAGACCTAAGCCTAAAGACCTAACCCTCTCCACTCTATTACCTAAACTTAATCCTCTCTAACCTAATACCTCAACTTTACCATCTCCAGCCTAATACCTAAACTTAACCCTCTCTAAGTTAATAGCTAAACATCTCAGCTGTGCCTCTCGTAATATTTGTCTTTGTTCCATATGAGAGCATTAAGGGAATATTAAGTGTGAGGTCTGAAAAAGACACCATAAGCAAATTTTTTGCATGTGGAGAAAAGCTGTCATTCAGTATTACCCCGCCCCCCCCCCCTTCCAACAACCCCCACTCTCCAGTGTGCCCCCCCACCCCCCCCCCCCTTCCGTCACCGCCCCCGCCCCCCTTCCCCATAATAAACAGATCCATTTGGTTGCAGGTGGCTGCCTGCAACCAAATGAGCAAACATTTATTTGCGCTCAAAACAGGATGTGGACGCAGGATTCATGTGAAGCGGCAGGAAGCAGCGCTGCCTCTGCACCGCACCAGCACACAGACCAGGCTGGCTCCGTAATGGGCCTATTTTAGTTGTTTTATGTTACTGCAGTGTTACTACGCTGCTGCAGTGAATGTAAATATTTTAAATGGCTTAGAGTCATCATTAAAACAAAAAGACGTTGGGGCCGCAACATTAACACCAGCCCTGCTCCTCTCTGTAATGAACCCTTGGCACGTCTGATTCCGGCCAGAGAATGAGGACTGGCAATTAGAGGTTATTATGGTGCTACAGTTTTCTTTGAGAATAAATACAATTAGGGCCACATGGGCCCCTTTAAAAAAGGGCAAAAAAACAAGAACTCCTATTCAATGTGGTAAAACTAATTGCTTGACATGATATGAGTCACATATTTCAAAGTCCGATGTGATTTTTTTTGTCAAGTCCTTCCTTCCGTCGGTGCCATGTTACCAAGTAGCTAACTGTGTATTTACCCGTATTTCCTCACTCCAAGAAAAATACAAATGCGTGGCTCTTGGTGGCCTCAACAGGAGATGCAGGACATGTCCAAATAAAGATGAGACAGATTAGATTCACAGAGATGTCCTCCGTTAGCTCCTGGGAGGATTATTAGCCCCAGATCGCTGCTTACATCGTAAATAATATAAAGAAAAATGGTCCTGCTGGCCTGCCTGGCTTCTGGTCCACTGGGCCAGAGGGAGAGCTAATAAGAGTCTGATCTCTCCCTCACTGTGTCTCTGTGTCTCTCTCTCTGTCTCTCTCTCTCTCTCTCTCTTTCTCTCTCTCTCTCTCTCGCGGAGAGAGAGGAAGAGAGAGGGAGAGAGAAGAGGCTGTGATAGCAGGGGGTGGGTGTGTGTGTGTGTGTAGGTTGGGGGGGGTTGGGGATCCAATCCAATCCAAGCCTGACTTTGAACCCATTGGCCTGGCGCGTCTATCCCCGAGATGCTACTGTAGGTGGGGGAGGGGGGGGGGGGGGGGGGGTGGTGGTTAGTCACTATGAGTGAATTTCAGTACCCTTGTCTTTAATCCAAGCTTGCGGTGGACAGTCTTTAGCCAGTGGTCATGCAGCACAGCCCCATAAATCTAGCATTTCTGTCTCTTTTTCTTTCGTTCCTTCTTGACAGAGAGCGAGAGACACAGAGAGAGAGAGAGAGAGAGAGAGAGAGAGAGAGAGAGAGAGAGAGAGAGAGAGAGACACAGAGACACAGTGAGGGAGAGATCAGACTCTTATTAGCTCTCCCTCTGGCCCAGTGGCCCAGGCAGGCCAGCAGGACCATTTTTCTTTATATTATTTACGATGTAAGCAGCGATCTGGGGCTAATAATCCTCCCAGGAGCTAACGGAGGACATCTCTGTGAATCTAATCTGTCTCATCTTTATTTGGACATGTCCTGCATCTCCTGTTGAGGCCACCAAGAGCCACGCATTTGTATTTTTCTTGGAGTGAGGAAATACGGGTAAATACACAGTTAGCTACTTGGTAACATGGCACCGACGGAAGGAAGGACTTGACAAAAAAAATCACATCGGACTTTGAAATATGTGACTCATATCATGTCAAGCAATTAGTTTTACCACATTGAATAGGAGTTCTTGTTTTTTTGCCCTTTTTTAAAGGGGCCCATGTGGCCCTAATTGTATTTATTCTCAAAGAAAACTGTAGCACCATAATAACCTCTAATTGCCAGTCCTCATTCTCTGGCCGGAATCAGACGTGCCAAGGGTTCATTACAGAGAGGAGCAGGGCTGGTGTTAATGTTGCGGCCCCAACGTCTTTTTGTTTTAATGATGACTCTAAGCCATTTAAAATATTTACATTCACTGCAGCAGCGTAGTAACACTGCAGTAACATAAAACAACTAAAATAGGCCCATTACGGAGCCAGCCTGGTCTGTGTGCTGGTGCGGTGCAGAGGCAGCGCTGCTTCCTGCCGCTTCACATGAATCCTGCGTCCACATCCTGTTTTGAGCGCAAATAAATGTTTGCTCATTTGGTTGCAGGCAGCCACCTGCAACCAAATGGATCTGTTTATTATGGGGAAGGGGGGGGGGGGGTATAAAACAATAGGGCTGGGGAAGGGGGGGGGGGGGGGGGGGGGCCCCCGCCCCCCCCCTCCCTGCACTGCTGTTATGCATTCTGGAAGGATCTAGGACTCGACGCATGTCTGAATGTGTGGTGGGAGCAGCAGCAGCAGCAGCAGCAGCGTGTGTTCAGCAGACTTGGAGAGCGTCGCCTGGATTTACAGAGTTCCTCCTCCGGTGAGAAGAATTCCAACAGCTCCCCACTGTCCCGTTTTCAGAGGCTTGACAAGCTCCTTGTCTTGGCGTCGGAGACGAGCGGCTGGTTCGCTGATGAGGCAAGATTTTCCAGTATAGCAGCATCGAAAAAACGTTCCACGGCCAATATTCCCCTCAAACTGAAACGTTGAGAATCGACTATCCTTTCTTTTTTTTTTTTACCTTTCTTTTCTTTTTTTCTTTCTTTTCTTATTTTTTTCTCTCAACGCGAGAATCTAGAGGTCTATTTTTCCAGGTACGGGGAGGGTTAGCGAGGGAAGGAAAAACTTAAATTTTCCCGGTTAGTCTGGAGAGCGCCTGCAGAAGTCATTAGCGATATAAATCACGGGGGCCACTCGGCTGAGCACGGCTCAGACATCAGGCCAGTGAGAAGCAGAAAGAAAAAAAAAGTTTTCCCACTGCTGTGAGCTCATCCAGTTATAAGAGTGAAATTCTGTAGGAAGAAGGTTTGTCAGCAGGCAGAGGGCCGGAGCAAAGAACAAAATAGAATGAAGGGAAGGAGAGGAAGAAACAAAATGCAAATAGGACACACTGTGTTTCAATTAAAAGATTTGAGCGCGATGGCGGTTCACTGAGTGCTACGATCCTGCTGTAAGCAAAGTGTTCCGCCTTCCTTTGTCTGATGCTTTGCCCGCTTGGTTTTGGACTCAGGTTTACCTCCTTTCCTTGCTCCCTGTCCTCTCCTCTCCTTTCCTCTCCTGAATTGAACCCATCTTGCCCTGTCTCTCTCTCTCTCTCTCTCTCTCGCTCTCTCTCTCTTCTCCTGTCAATCAATCAATCACTCACCCAATCACTCAACTTGCCCCTCCCCCTGTCTCGACACACATATGCCACACACAAAACACACACAGGAAATAAACACTCTCTGTGTTTTCTCCCTCCCCCCCCCCCCCCTTCTCTCTCTCTCTCTCTCTCTCTCTCTCTCTCTCTCTCTCTCTCTTCCCTGCTCTCTCAACTGTGTGAACGTTTTTTTCTCACTTGTCAGTTGCAGTCTCGCACACTTTCTCTCTCTCACTCAATTCCATCCTGTCTCTCGACCGCAATGGCTACCTCCACCCCTGTCCCCTCTCTCTCTCTCTCTCTCTCTCTCTCTCTCTCTCCCTCTCGCTCTCTCTTTCAGCATTTCTCCCTCAACTCCAACTCTCCCTCCAACCAAATCTCCACTCTCTCTCCATCCCAA
The DNA here is from genome assembly GCA_002895965.2 of Coryphaenoides rupestris. Classification (NCBI taxonomy): domain Eukaryota; kingdom Metazoa; phylum Chordata; class Actinopteri; order Gadiformes; family Macrouridae; genus Coryphaenoides; species Coryphaenoides rupestris. The sequence goes on from PIJE02000479.1 coordinate 81,506, forward strand.
GCTCTATCCCCAATCTCTTCTGCAAATTCCAATGGTAAGACCCCCCCCCCCCCCCCCACTGATTTACACCTCCCTCCCACTATGCTGCGCTATGCTTGTCATGCCCACCCCCCTCTTCCCCCCCCTCTCTCCTGCCCCCCCCAACACACACACGCACACACGCACACACACAAACACACACACCCACCACAGGCATTGGGTCTCCTTACCTCCTCCTCGGCCTCCTGGGCCTGGGGTTTGTCGTGGTGGCTGGGGGTCTCACAGTCAGGGCTGTAGCGTTCACAGTAGTCGTAGGCCGCGCGGGGGTCCGCCACCAACAGCAGCTGCTGGATATCACCCTGTGAGAGAGAAGAGAGAGAGAGAGACAAAACTGCTGGTCACACAAGGGCTAGTGGCTCTCAGGACCACACACATGCACAAAACATACACATGTACAGACAAAACACACCACGCACACACATACACTGTTCACACTCACACACACACACACACACACACACACACAACACACACACACACACACAAGACAAACACACCCACACACACACACACACTGTCACACACAAGCAGACAGGTGATGTCTCACACCCACACACATTTTTGGAATTTAGGGTGGAGGTAAACTATTGAATAAAGTATGACTTTATTTATTTATTAATGTATTACTATTTGTATTTAAAATACATCCAAATCAGCCGTTTATCATTTCTCATCAGTGAATGTCGGTATGATGGAGCCATTTTGAAACCATTTTCAAATTGTCATACACATATATGATGAGAGGAGTATGGTAGTTCCTTGAACACACTATTAATTACTCACACAGCATAATAAAAAAAATATTCTCATTATATCCTCACGTGAAAGGGGAAAACATAAAAAGAAAAAAGATGCCACTACGATGGAGTAGAAGGTCACATTTCCAGAGAGGGATGAGTGAGTTTAGCTGTGCAATGCTTTAAGAAGACAGTGAGCTGCATTTAATTCAAATCATGATGATGTCATTGAACTGAACTTCCGTAACCTTTAATCATGTTTACATCTTTCTGTCTCCACGCTCCGTTTCCCCCTGAACTCTGAACTCTGACCGTCCCTGTCAAAAAACGCCTTCAAAATAAAAGTCCCGCACTTTGCGCTAAGTAAAACGCTTCTTGGGGCAGTCAAGCCATTATTTATTTAAATTGTATTATTTGTTTAGAAAAACAATGACCACATACAAATGAAGTAAAGTTATGCATCCTAGAATCATTCCTTTCTTAAATTTGGCATAATGTGTTCGCACATAATATTGGTATCAGCAACCTAAGTCAACTAAATATCGGTATCGTATCGGACCTAGAAAATATATATCGGATGTCCCCT
>PIJE02000479.1:87867-130367 GCA_002895965.2 Coryphaenoides rupestris
TTACAACAGCACATCTCGCTCCGTCAAAAGGTAAGGATGCATCACAGCAAAAAGAACAAATAGTCAAATGAAACTTCTGAACCAGCAGATGACACATTTTCACCAAAAAGCAGAGAAAAAGCAGTCGCAGTAAGAAAAAAAAAACCAAACGTAATAGTCTCCAGATTTCCTCCCAGCTCTCATTACTGGCAGACGTTGTGGTGAGGTTTGAGATTCAAGTTTCTCTTTAAGTAGTGGGACAGACGAATCCGCACCCCTTGAATATTAATATGGTTTTTTTTTCAGCCTGACAGTAGCTCAGAAAACGCTTCAACCACTCATACATTACGAATCCCTCATCTGCTTACACTCTGTCTGTCCACAACTCTGCCTGCCTACCTTCAACTCTGCATGGAGGGTCTCTATTCAGCCCCTGGGAATTTTCTTTAGCAATTGCTCCTTGGAGTCCTATAGTATATAGGGGGCTGTGTTGTTGCCATGGCGTTCTGGTGGTTTGGTAACGATACTTTAGTTAGGTGAGTGTAGTAGTAGTCGTAGTAGTAGTAGTAGTGGGTGGGGTACAAATTGACCGTATATGGGTGGGAGGTTGGGGTGATGCGAGACCCCTGCAGAGACGCTGGGTGAATGTATGCATAGCGAGTGTTATTGAGAAGCCCTGGGGGCCCGGGGGGGTCTGCACCTCCTCTCTGTGTGCTTGGGAAAGGGGTCATGGTCACTGTAACACAATGCTTTGCAAGAGTCTCATTCAATAAAGTGCACGGCACCACCACCCACCCACCGTTTAAAGTGAGCATTAAAAAGGTTCAAGTAAACATAGATTTAAGCTATCGCTAAGACGTGCTAAAGCTCACACAAGTCAGTGCGTCATTTTATACATGAGATACTAAAAGGGACACTGACTGACTACAACTATACGCTGATAACTGAAATCCACATTGCATTGTATTACCCAGGATGCATCACAAAGAGAAGAGAGAACTCTCTCTCTCTCTCTCTCTCTCTCTCTCTCTCTCTTTACCTCTCTCTCTGTCTCTCTACATCTCTCTCTGTCTCTCTCTGTGTCTCTCTCTCTCTCTCTCTCTCTCTCTCTCTCTCTCTCTCTCTCTCTCTCTCTCTCTCTCTCTCTCTCTCTCTCTCTCTCTCTCTCTCTCTCTCTCTCTCTCTCTCTCTCTCTCTCTCTCTCTCTCTCTCTCTCTCTCTCTCTCTCTCTCTCTCTCTCTCTCTCTCTCTCACTGTCAACCATGACCTATGTGACGACTTGATAGCCCCCCCTAACTGAAGCAGCATGTGTCTATGGATGCATTATTGCAGGGCAGAGGGGAGACGAGTGGAGCAGATGAAGAACAGTCCGCTGCCAACGAGCGTCATAAACACTGATCCACTGCGAGACTCGGGGGCCCATCAGGGCCTTGTCAGGGGCCCCACACCCCACCGGCAATCTGATCTGCAGTCAAGACAGATGTATAAACAAGTCTTTAGCTCCGCTCTCTATCTCTCGGTGTTCCGCTTACTCTGTCTCTACTCTAATTTGGTGTCTTTCATGTCTTTTCCAGACGCACACGCACACACACACACACACACACACACGCACACACACGTAAGTAAATTCACTTGTGTGTTTTTCAAACTAGCATAGGGTGTCACATCGCTTCCCTTTAGAAGATTTGTACATTATTTATACATGACAAGGGAAGAGTAAACATATTGGGGGGGGGAGGGTGCTGGATGGTGGCCCTTGAACCATATCTTTTAACCAGCTGTACTCGCTTGAGCCTAGGAGATACACATGCCGCACACACCTAACACACCACACACACACACACACACTAACACACCACACACACACACACCAACACACACACACACACACACTAACACACACACACACACACACACACACACACACACCACACACACCACACACCCAACACACTCACACACACACACACACACACACACACACACACACACAGCGATTTTATTTTTCCACTCACAGCTCCTTACTCCATTTGCTTTCAGGTCCAACAGCTGTGTGCGCGCGCCATAGCAGGCAGGAAAGGTAACCATATGCTGTCAGCTGGTGGTGGCTCGGAGGTGGTGATGCTCACAGCAACAGCCAGCCTAGGCAGCCTGCCGTCACTTATTAGAGGACTCCACTGGCTCACCCAGTGCCAGGATTAGGGACTCACCACCACCACCACCACCACCACCACCACCACCAAAAGGCTCTGGCTTTAACTCCTACAGAGCCTTGTGGTCAACAAACACACGACACACACATGGTGCGCTTAACGTCTTCACTGTAGTGTTGTTTAATGTAGTGCAACAGAGGCTCCCACAAATGTCTTAACTAGATATGGTCTGAGTTGTGTTATTTGGTCAAACAAATTGCCTGGAAGCAATGATTATTAACCGTGATTATTGATTATCATGAGCAAAAATCCCCATGTTATTCTCCAATGCATGCCTGGCTTGATATGTCTTCCCGCGATTCAACTGTGTGTCATCAGCCAACACAAAGGATGGCACGTTTTCAAACTTCCGTCCCGGCGTCTGTGCATATGTGTCACTGGATCTGCCGAACACATGTTGTGTTTGTCGTGTGTGTTTATTGACATGTGTGCGGTGCTGGTAGTGAACCAGGGCTACACACAGGGAGCGGTCCCGTGCGATCTGCCAGCAGCCAAGCAGCCAAGCAGCCAGCAGCCACACCTCCCTGGCTGACAGGAGCGGGGCAGGGGAGCCATGCCTCGTTCCACATCGCTTGCTGACTTTGTGATACAATAAAAACCCAGTGAATACACGTTGTATTGTATCGTGAGTCTTAGGCTGGGTCCTATACGCCCGTAATACTAACAGTACCTCACATAGTAAGGGGAAAGGAGACAGCACATACATTTTTTTGTACGGTATACATACCAGACTGATTGCTTCAAATGCGGTCCTAATTATGATACGCCTATGAGGATTTATGTTGAAAACGTCATGAATACGGGTCTATTCAGACCCGTTAGACGGGAAGCTCTAGAATGTAATTATCTCAATTATTCCTTCCCCTCCGAACACTCAGCCGCATCTAGCTATCACGAGCAGCCATTCGCCAAAACCTCACAATGCCTCGAAGGTATAGTGATTGTTTGCAAATGCAGATGCTGAATGCGTGCCGAGGTATAACGCTAATCCTTTAATCGCGACCTGCAGAGGAAATAAGAATAGCAAAAATTCTTTCCCCCTTCCCCACAACTCATCTCGTCCTCACGGAGCCGAGTTAACAAAAGACGTGGCTTTTGGGGGCTGAAGGGTTTTCGGACGAAGCCATTAGTTTGCAGTTTGCTTGCAAATAGTCAGTCTGTGCAATCAACCAACCCAAGGCAATTAAGCCCAAAGTGGGAATAATTACAGCTTGAGAAAGGGCTGCATGCTTTGCGCTTGGGCTACCACCGCAGTAGCGCTGCTATTGGCTGTCACGCTGATTAGAGGAGTCATCAGACGTGCGAACAAACCTCCACCCTCGGGATAAACAAATCAATGTTCCTTTTTTCTCCTGGACACAGAAAAGCTATAATTTCAGTTTAATATACGTCCATATAATAATAATAAACTAAAACAGATTCCATAGAAAGACTTCAAGTCAAAAGAGCTCTCCATATCCTGTGATGAAATCAAACGCTTCTAAAGTTTCATATAACAGAACATTTGTCTGTCCAATAGATTAGGTCAGTGTCATAGTAATTCCTTCCTTATTTATGAACACAAAAGGATCTGTTGAAAATGCTGTCTGAACAGTCACCCCGGTAGGTGAAGGTTTTCCACTGTTGTTGAATTTGAATAATGTGCGACAGAATGTTTCCACATACTTTGGCGTTCACTCTGAAAGCAAAGCTAAAATTACAGTTGTGCTCCACAAAAAGCATTTATTAACAAAACAAATACAACGTTTAAATTAAATGTGAGGACACTGAAGGGCATTAAGACTTTTAATGTCAATGGTTGCTGTTTTGTGACGGTCTCTTTCTGGGAGGAGGATCTGCAATATGCTTCCAATCCTCTCCACAAACAATCACCTGAGACACATGCACAACTCCATTATGCAACTCTTTTATTGCCCGCACCTGTGCAAACAATGGAAACTTCTTTGAAGACTTGTTATGAAGTGACAAATGTGAATTTGAATAATACGCCTGGAGATACTTAATGAGCTTTTGGTGGCCAGAAAGCGACAACTGGCACAAATTATTCTGGGCCAATCGTAAACATACATTCCAACATGCGATTCCTCATAAATTAGTCGTGAGAACGCAACAACACGGAAAAACCAATATGGCCGCTGTACCTCAAAGACTTCCTCATCCAGAATCCTGGTGCCGAACACGGTGATGCCCTCGGTGTTGATGACCGCGCGGTCGCCTCTGGCCAGCGGCCGGGTCACCTGCTTCTTACAGTCGACGATGATGGTGACGCTTTTCTTCTCCACGCTGATGGCCACGCGGTGCCATCTGGATTCAGACAGAGGATTGTTAGTTCTAACAGTCAGAAGATTGTTGACGATATTACTTTTTGTACTCTGGACCAGAAGAACAATGGTAATGGTAACAGGAGTAACAAACAATCCCGTTGGGAGGAGAAAGGGTCAAGGTCGTGCCACTCGGCACAAAAACGGCACTCGAGTCCCAATGTTTTTAAATATTTTTCATTCGAGTCCTTGTAATATTTACAATAAGATATTAAAATGTCCATACGCATTATACTGGTGTAAACATTGGGGTATATATTTTTTTGGTTAAATGAACATAAAATAAATATCTCATCAAAACACATCTGTTTTGCATTGGTTCAAGGGACACCAGATTGTCTCAGACGTATTCCCTGCATAAGACATTTCAGGGATTTGTGAAGATTCAGCCAATTGTCTAATTATTGTTATTGTCAACATTCTACTTCAATAAATAAGGAAATCGGGTTAAGGAAATGGGATGACATCCAATTTGAGTCAGTTATGGATTTCACATTCCTGTCCAACTTACTCCATATGCCTTTTGTTTGCCTGATCTTTTGAGAATAATAAGTCATCAGTGCTTTGTGTCAGTGCTATAATAAACTGTACAGATTGAGTATGCCGCTGAGTGGAGGAGAAAATAGTGCAGAAATTGTTTTGCTTCTTTTGGCGCGTGATGCAGCTCCTACGTGATAAACAGCAAAGGCAGGTTGTGCAGGAGCATCCGTGAAAATACAATGAATAGTTTCATATGAACCCACGTGAACTATCAGCCGTCTAGACGGCCAGGCAAAGGTGCACCGCACTGCCCCAATAAATCTTCTTTGGAAAACTCCTCCTCGGTCACGGCACTTTGAAATGTACGTTTGAATAAGCTCTGCCGACTAAAGTAACAGCTTTCAGAGAGCACACTGTTCAGATTAGAGAGTTCACTTACAACGTTCTCCATTTGAAAAAAGGTACAAAAACTGAACCTGTTTTTTGGAAAAAAGTAGCAGAGGTGTGCAGGAGCAGCCAAAAACGATTAGCTAAAGCGTTTTACTTTTCAACCCTGGGATCAAATGCCTGCCACCATCCCTCTCTCTCTCCCCATCTCACCAGCCATCATCATCACCCTTATCCTCAACCTCCTCAAACTCCTCATCATTATCTTAATCTTCATCATCTTCATTAGCATCATCCTCCTTCTCATCATCATCCTCCTCATTCTCTTCGTCATCCCCACCCTCCTCCTTATCTTCATCATCATCATCCTCATCTTCCTCCTCCTCATCATTGTCATCATCATCTTCATCTTATCCCCCTCATCCATATCCTCCTCATCCTCCTCATCCATATCCTCCTCATCCTCATTATTCTCATCCATATCCTCCTGATCCTCATCCTCATCCATATCCTTGTCATCCTCCTTATCCTCATTCTCATCCATATCCTCCTTATCCTCATCCATATCCTCGTCATCCTCCCCACCCTCCTCCTCATCCTTCTCATCCTCATCCAGATCCTCCTCATCCTCATCCTCACCCATGCCCTCCTCATCCTCATCCTCATCCAGATCCTCCTCATCCTCATCATCCTCATCCTCCTCATCCTCATCCAGATCCTCCTCATCCTAATCCTCATCACCGTCTTCACTTACTTTCCGTCGGCCAGGTTCACCGAGCGGAACAGGGGGTACTCCTCGGGCGCCGGCTTGCCATTCTGGTCCTCGTACAGGAAGACGGGGGCGCGGCCCACCTCCACGCCCAGCTGCTGGATGCCTTGCTGGTTGTACACGGACAGCAGGAAGGACTGCAGGCCCGCATTGGGCTTCACCGTGAACAGGATGGAGAAGTCCTCTGGGAACACTCCTCCTTGGGATGGGAGAGAGAGAGAGAGAGAGAGAGAGAGAGAGAGAGAGAGAGAGAGAGAGAGAGAGAGAGAGAGAGAGAGAGAGAGAGATGCATGGTTTGGTTAAGAGTCTGACACGACCAATGTAGCATTCATGTGGCCGCCTCTTTCAAGTGATGTTACTGCAGTACATAGTTTGTTGTCTTTCATAATTTATTGAGAGAAGGGGGGGAGTTCCTTTTATATCTAAATGTTCTTTAAACATTTGACAGGACAGGATTCGGTTTCTGAATATGGGACTTTAAATGTTGGCCTGTCATGTCATTGGAGGCTGTATAAATAACGTTATACATATTCACATTTCACTTGAAAATATAAAGATGAAGCTCACTTTTTAGCCATTGTTTCATTGGTGTTCAGTGCATTGGTTGTACTTACTTACACACAAAAGCACCATTATCATAAAACAATTTCAATTCCTGATTCAGTAATGAAAGTGTTACTACATGTCTTGTGCCACATGTCTTCACAAGTTCATTACGACAGCAATTTAATTCTAATTTCACATAAAACCTTTAAGTCTAGACAATTGGACACAGATTGGTCTTTATTAAAGTCACTAAGCCAGCAGTTGGCATCTTCCGCCAGGACTAATGAGTCCATTCCTGAAGCAGCGTTCATTTAACAAGGCCAATAAATGCTTAAAAAGTGTATTTATTTTGAATAGTGGCTAGGTCAGGGTGAAGTAAGCACCAGGCAGTGGAAGATCAAATGAAAGCCGTATTATCCCAACTGAGAACATTCTGACACCTTTTGATTTCTCCACTTGCGTCCAGCGCTCCACCCCGTCCCACTCCATCGTACTCATTTAGGAATTTCCATCCCGAAAAGGTTTGCAGGCTATTCTGCGCACACCAAGAATCACAGTAACCTAATTGCAAAATATTGCAGCACACTAGGTTGTGGCCCATATATTTTTTCCGTCTTCCAATTCTGCCAAACTGAAAGAGGCCCAGCGCACCGAATTCACAAGAGAGATTTTGTTTTTATTTTTATTTGGCTTTCCCAATAAATATGTTTAACCGTGTTTATCCTGTAAGGGCACAGGCTTGTCAACTTGTGGCTGTTTAAATAGAAGCCAGGTAATAGAGGAGGCCTATTAACAGGTCCCCAGCGCATATGAGGTTTTAGAGTGCTTCATTGTATTAGTTTTTTAACTTTGTTTTGTGCTTTTTCAGGCCAACCCACACTGCAGCCTGGCCACAGAAGCACATAGAATGGATTGTAAAAACATCCTTTAAAAAAGCCTCCTGCGCGCCGGCGTCTGTCAACGCGATGCGCTTTCGCTGCGACCGTAATCAGCGATCGCTCACTTACGCCGTCGGCCATCGCAAATCTTTAGCTTAGCGTTTTGGTGGGCGGCGCCGCACACACATTGATAGAAAGACGGTAGCTCACATGACGGAAAACATTTATCAAAAGAGCCCTTTCTTGTTTGTTTGAGTCAAATTCTAGAGCAACAAACAACCGCGCTGATGTCTCGTCGGCGGAGCGGTGCAACAGTGGGTGTAAGTTAGACAGTGTGCGCCGTCGTAGACGACCGTGTGAAGTCAGACTCGCATGTGCGGCATGTGTGTTCAATATCCGAGCCCAGCTGGGTTTACCCTCGTGGGCCAAAAACAGCATACCGCTGGGGAGCGACCGACATTGCGCAACCAAACAAGGCACATCTTTTTTGACAAGGTCTGTCCACTAAACGTCATCATTAATATTCAAGCAGCCATCACCCCTTGTAATTAGTAGCAGCCTTTGTGGAGAAAGAAAAAACAACTGAATTGAACCCTTACACAACAAAATTCCCTATTTTTTACCAAAAGATGGGGAGGGGAATGAGACTGGAGCTACTGGAGATGTTTATTTGAAGTAACACCACATGTCACTGCTGATCTATAATCCATGCTAAGCCATTGGAGGTTGGGGATCGTACCCGATTTTACCCGATTTTAAACACCAGTAACTGTATCTGTGCAATATACTGTATGCACATCTAGCACACACACACACAGACATACACATACACACACACACACACACACACACAGTTATAAACCCAGGGGTGCTATGGTTACCTGGGAAGAGCTGTTTGGTCGGAGCGCTGATCTGGGCCGTCCTGCCCACTCTGAAGGCTACGTCAGGCTTGGAGCCCCTCCGGACCGTGCAGAAGCCCGGAGTTTTCCGTACTCCTTCTGGGGAGCTGTGGAAGTCTAGAACCTTGAGCACGTCCACGGGTTGGGCTGTGGGAAGCAGAACCAGGAGAACAAGGGGTCATTGTTGGACAGGACAGGGGACAGGCACAAGAAAACCGTGAGACTTTTAGCGCCCACGCATGCTTGCATTTGGCTAACACTTGCATATAATTTAATAGCACACATTTAATCACAGCTATTGAAGCAACGTAAGGACATTTTCTATAGTTATAGGACATATTTTTGCCTCAAGTACATCATTAAATACTTCTCTGGACTTTTTTTCCCCTCTTGCGAGCCCTTTCAGATTTGTAATTTGCAGTTGCACTTGCGGCCACAGGGGCACTCTTAAAAAAATACTTTAGGTGGAAACCCGGGAAAAAAAAATGTATGCAACGTTGAACACTCCCTCTAACAGAAGGTTTAACGCCAGCTTGTGTTTATTCTTGGAGTAAAACTACCGAGGCCTGTAATGGCCGACGGTCATTTTAACTGTGGGCTGCTGTGTCTATGTGTGTGTGTGTGTGTGTGCATCCACTGTGAAGGGCAAGAACTTAATAGAAGGTGGCGTGTTGATGATGCATCTGCCCTCACACCCGTGACGCTTCTCCGTCTCTCGCCGTGGTCGCCAACGCTCGGCTAAGTCTGTCCATTGTCCAACGAGCCCTTGGTGACGTTTTTGGTTTCATGAGCAAATCCAGCAGTGGAGCAGTAAAAGTGTGGAAGGAGACCATTCGGTGGCAATAAGGAGGCTCCCACGCCACCCCCCCCCCCCCCCCCCGCTGGTGAATAGCTCCTTCCACAAAAGCCCAGCCAACCAGCCATAGTGATAAAACCCTGCCTCACTGCTGACTCTCATCGGACCTCCAGACTGGTGGGTGGGTGGGTGGGTGCTAGGAACGGGGGGGCGGGGGTGGGTGGGTGGGTGGTGGGTGGTAGGGTGGTGTGTCTTTACAAGCTACTTAGCACTACGAAGCATCCCCCTGCACCCCCACCCCCCCCGTCTGTCAGTTAAACTGCAGCTCAGTGGGAAGGAAGTGTGTGTGAGTGTGTGAGTGAGCATTAGTGCTATTTGTCATTCCTTTTAGTTTTAACAGTTTTTTGCTCCATTGCCTTTACTAGAAAGGGTTTTGCTGTCTTGCAACTCACTGCTGTGTTATGTGTTTGTGTGTGTATGTGTGCGTGTGTGTGTGTATGTGTGTGTGTGTGTGTATGTGTGTGGTTGTGTGTGTGTGTGTGTGTGTGTGTGTGTGTGTGTGCCCCTCAGCCTGTCTCTGCTATGTGGCGTGTCACTCTCTCTACCTCTCCCTCAGCCCTCAGCAGGGAGGTGATTTACAGCCAATGAGCTTGATTTAAAGATAAAGGAGCCAATGGCGGTCCTGAAATACGTCGGCATTGATTCATGGGCTGCATATTGGGAAGCATTTCTGGAATCTGTTTACTTTATAAGCTCATGAGGAATGCATTTGTGGTGCCGACAGTAGATTGATATGAATTAAAATAAATGGGTTCAATTTTACGGCCCACACACGTGCATGCAGGCTCGGGCTCCGACGTGCAGCCGTACACACACACAAACACACACACAAATACCATACCTGTCGAAATCAGTTCTAAACTATTTTAATGTCAATCATGTATCAGGGTATTAACTACACCAGAGGTCTTCCTTACTGTAGTATTGCAGTAATATTCTCACTAGTTACCAAATTCAGTTTTAACATTAACATGTGCGAATGTACATTTACATTTACATTTACATTTAGGGCATTTGGCAGACGCTTTTATCCAAAGCGACTTACAAAGAGTACATTTGTTGAGGAATGTCTTCTCATGTTAAGCCAATAGTTTTGCATGTTAGGTAGAGCAGTACTACGTCTGTTGTAAGGCGACACAGCAGCCGACTGCGCTGCCAAAAATGTTTGCTCAATAAAACCTGTTGACATGACATAGATTGCAGTCTCATAAATCAGACATGAGAGGAGAGCAGGACCGCTGGATCCAAGATTATATGGATTGTAATGCACTCGTCGTTTTCCAAGTGTTGCCTACGCTGTTCCCATAAAAGCCAGCTGAGTTCCTCTAGTTAAAAACCAAAACCAAGAACCTTCCCCAGTGTGAGGAGACAGCAGGGACAAGATGAGGACAGAGCGCACCGCTGGTCTCTGGCCGAGCTGCTGAATGGGGTGGTGGTTGGGGGGGATGGGAGGGACAGACAGGATATGTGTGTCTTCAAAGAACCAGCAATAGCAACAAACAAGTGTCACTGGTCAGCTCACAGTCCCACTGGGAAGATAATGTGTTCCAGAGAGAGACGGGGGAAGATGTGCACTTTGTTGCTGCATCGTCACGATAATATTTTATTTTTTTTAAAGGATGAGGAGGATGATGAAGAGGAGGATTTATGTGTTTGGTATATTGGCGACTAGACTGAATATAAATAGTGGGCGGAGGGAGGGTGGAACACTTTAAAGTTTGTCACGGAGCCAAGGATGCATTTCCTTGTCCTTGAGTGTGTGTGTGTGTCTGTGTGTGTGTGTGTGTGTGTGTGTATGCGTATGTGTTACACACAGCACCCTTCATCACGTATGTGACGAAGGGTTTCATCATCGCATCATGGAGGGAGCAAGGAGAATGAACGGTAATAAAAAAGAAGGCAAATATGACCCAGAATGTGGTGCCCTTGGAAGCATTTCAAAGGACCTTTGAGGAAATGTAAGACCAACATGTAGTTAAGTCTAGAGGGGGGGGGGGGGGTGTGCAGCTTTTTAAGACGTGTGGCCTACAGGAAGTACAGATGTGCTGATTCTGCACCATCTTTTCTCTCTCCCATTCCTCTCTCCATCTCTCTCTGTCTCTCACACTCCCCCTCTCTCGCTCTCCCCCCATCTCTACTATCTTCTCTTTGTCCCTCTCTCTCTGCCTCTCCCCCCACCTCCCTCACCCTCTCCCCCTCCCTCTCTGTTCTCTGTCTCTCTCTCTGTTCTCTGTCTCTCTCGCTGTCTCTATCTCTGTGTCTATCTCCGTCTCTCTCCCACCCACTTTCTCACTCTCTCCTTCCCCCCCCCCTCCCCCCCCCCCCTTCCCCTCTCTCTCTCCCCCCTCTCCCCTTCTCTCCTCCCACCCACTCTCTCTCTCTCTCTCTCTCACCCCGGGTAACCAGGTCAGATGGGTGGAGATAGAAGTGAGCATGCTGAAGCCATTACGCCTCACACTGGCACCACTCCCTCTCTCCCCCCACCTCCACCCCTCCCCCGGCTCCACCCTCCCTCTTTCTCGGCTCAATTTAAACACAGGGGAGCAAGCTGAGAAGGCCTCGCCCCTCACTCCTCCACCAGCCCCCCCCTTCCCTCCCCTTAAATGAGAGGGTTGTGGGGGGGGGGTGTTTGTGGACAACAACACATTGGGTGGCGAATCAAACGTCTCCCAGTGTGACCGCACACTCAAGATGGCCGCTCAGGACCCTGATGCTGATATGATGTGCTTTCTGACTGAATACATAAATGTGACCGGGCGCTGCGGGGTTTTCATTTGTATTTTCGCTGGAAGAGTTGATTCCCTGGGTAACAATAAAAAAATGGGGTTGGATTTGAAACGGCCGAGAAAATAACCAGAGACATTTCATGATATATATTTTTCTTCCGTTTTTTGTTTTTTGACAAGGATATGGTTTGTTCGGTCCTATAGACTTGAGGGAAGGAGCAGAAATGTCCCTGTGGTGCACAATGGACAAAAGAAAAGTGCTCTGCTCCACACCAAACACCAGCGTTTAAACCTCCTTTCAACCCTCACACCGAATGCCCCATAAAGAGGAGAAGTAGTCTGTGTCTCTTTTGAACAATGTCCCGAGTACAGAGCTACTGATTCACACATGCACACACACACACACACACACACAACCACACATACACACACACAACCACACACACACACACAGACACACACACAAACCCCAGCTGAACTAAAGGTCTCTTTGTGAGTTTCAGAATGCCTTTCTGCATTACTGCATACCTCAAGGCCTCATATATTCCAGATGTGCTGAATTGGCCAGGAATACCCCCACTCACCCTCCTCCTCACCCTCCTCCCCCCCCCCCCCCCCCCCTCCTCCTCCTCCTTCTTCTTCACTACCTCCTCCCTCCTCCCCTCTCCCTACAGCCACCCCCTCACAGGAAGTCCACAATAGCACCCCCCCCACACACACACACACACCACCACCACCACCTAAATACCGTTAGCGACCCCCTGCATAGTAAAAATGGGAGGAACATTTTTTAAATCTATAGGATGCCAAAACGACGACTCATCCCACTTCCATACTTCTAAACTCCTCCTCGCCATCCCACCTCCACCACCATCTCCACCCACCGGACCCTCCGCCATGCCTCCACCTCCACCCGCCTGCACCACCTGATCTCTCTGCCTCCACCACCCCAGCATCCTTCCACCCCCTCACCCACCAGCACCACCACCACCATCACCCGCACCCCTCCACCAGCACCAGCAGCATCTGTGAGGAATACACCGCAGTATAATGCTTGGTCCAGAAGCTACCATGAAAGAGAGAGAGAGACAGATAGAGAAGGGGGGAGGGGGGGAGGGGGAGAGGAGGGAGGGGGAGAAGGAGGAGGAGGGAGAAGAGACAGGCAGTCATTTGCTCAGCGTTCCGACAAACACAGCTGCTTCCACGGATAACCATGAGCGACCCCTGACGGTTTTTTTAAACTCCGGGCTTCTGCACGGTCCGGAGGGGCTCCAAGCCTGACGTAGCCTTCAGAGTGGGCAGGACGGCCCAGATCAGCGCTCCGACCAAACAGCTCTTCCCAGGTAACCATAGCACCCCTGGGTTTATAACTGTGTGTGTGTGTGTGTGTATGTGTATGTCTGTGTGTCTGTGTGTGTGTGTGCTAGATGTGCATACAGTATATTGCACAGATACAGTTACTGGTGTTTAAAATCGGGTAAAATCGGGTACGATCCCCAACCTCCAATGGCTTAGCATGGATTATAGATCAGCAGTGACATGTGGTGTTACTTCAAATAAACATCTCCAGTAGCTCCAGTCTCATTCCCCTCCCCATCTTTCGGTAAAAAATAGGGAATTTTGTTGTGTAAGGTCAGTTGTGTTAAGGGCCTGAATCGAAACCCGACAATTTCACACAACATTCTTATGGCAAACGTTGCCAGTTCCGCTCCGCTCTAGTATTTCCTTACCTTGTCAGTTTGAGCGAACAAGTGCCTGCGTATCTTTGAATATACAAGCGTACCTGGACGGGTGTAACCCAATGGAGTAAATTTGGGGCGTAGACGAGAGCCGGCTGAGAGAGAGAGGTTGAATATTTTAATTGATGACAGTTTGAGTGGACAGACCTGTGGTCAAAAGAAGGAGGGAGGATTGTGCCGGATGGTGATTGGGGGGATGGACGGAGGAACAAAGGAGTCGATACAGGTGCTGCACCAAGCGGGTGAATGCGATAGAGAAGAGTATTTTGGCCCACGAGGGTAAAACCCAGCTGGGCTCAGGAAGGGAGATAGTTGAAGAGCAACAGACGAGACAGTGCCACGCACTTATGTGCGCCCCGAACGATCTGACATGGTGCTTATCCATGCAACCCCCCGCGTACCCTGGTCATTGTGCATACAGCACCTCTGCGCACCTCTGAATACCTAATATCGATACAACCCAATGCCTTGCCGCCTCGCCCGAATCAGAGTATTACTCCCTTGTGCTTTCTATCGGTTGTTGTTTGAAGTGTAGCTAACATATGTGATTGTGACTACATATAGACAAAAGCAAATTAGTGACATAGAGAGAAGCTCTTCATTCTTTGGTTCATATATTTTAGTGTTCCTCTCTTGTTCAATTTGTCGTGAGTGGCGTGTTTCTTGTTCTTCTCTCTCCCATCTAACATAGCCTCTCTAGCGGGGCTGTGTGTACGGCGCCGCCCAAGAGTTTTGATGACCGAAGGACTCTGGCGCTAAGCTTCGTAAAGATTGTGCGGGGATGCGGACGGGGGGGGGGGGGGGGGGTGGTCGTACAAATCTGTGACATGACTTCATGGCTCTGTGGTTTTGAATTGCAGATCTACGTCTTGGAGATAACTCGCTTTTTCTCTCTCTCTCTCTCTCTCTCTCCCCAAGTCGCTGCCATCAACTGACGGTTGGCAGCCGAAGTGGCAATTACGATACATTGGAAGGGCTGTAAATGTTTGCCAGCACATCATGCAATTATGGTCACGTCTAAATATCAGACAGAAAGAGACCAACATTGGGTGATTGGCAAGCTGTGCCACTGTGGAATTTGTACTCGTGATATTTTTCTTCACTCACTCTCTCATTTTCAATAGTGTTTCAATACTCGCTTGGATGTTTTTACAATCCATTCTATGTGCTTCTGTGGCCAGGCTGCAGTGTGGGTTGGCCTGAAAAAGCACAAAACAAAGTTAAAAAACTAATACAATGAAGCACTCTAAAACCTCATATGCGCTGGGGACCTGTTAATAGGCCTCCTCTATTACCTGGCTTCTATTTAAACAGCCACAAGTTGACAAGGCCTGTGCCCTTACAGGATAAACACGGTTAAACATATTTATTGGGAAAGCCAAATAAAAATAAAAACAAAATCTCTCTTGTGAATTCGGTGCGCTGGGCCTCTTTCAGTTTGGCAGAATTGGAAGACGGAAAAAATATATGGGCCACAACCTAGTGTGCTGCAATATTTTGCAATTAGGTTACTGTGACAGAAAATAGAAAGGTGAATGAGGAAACGCCGTGAAAAGACCATATTATCATGGCCACAACTCTAGTAAGAAATTGCTGCTGCAATATTTGCAATTAGGGTCTCGCTACTACGTAGTTTGATTTTGTTGTGTTGTGTGCCGAACAGCCCCAGATAAATTATTCCTCCTCGCAAAAAGCCAGCCTCTTTCGGAGGATTAGTGATGAGACATAGTAATATACACTCCAACCCTATTGTGATGCCATGCGCATTGATAGAATTGGGTTATTTTTGCTGAGTGTGGATGGGTGCGTTGGATGCGTGGCTTGGATTGCCGGATCTCTTGGAGCGCAAGGTTGTGTGACGAAATCAAGGAACCATTGACCTTCAGGACACCACAGGCAGAATAGCCTGCAAACGTTTTCGGGATGGAAATTCCTAAATGAGTACGATGGAGTGGGACGGGGTGGAGCGCTGGACGCAAGTGGAGAAATGAAAAGGTGTCAGAATGTTCTCAGTCGGGATAATACGGCTTTCATTTGATCTTCCACTGCCTGGTGCTTACTTCACCCTGACCTAGCCACTATTCAAAATAAATACACTTTTTAAGCATTTATTGGCCTTGTTAAATGAACGCTGCTTCAGGAATGGACTCATTAGTCCTGGCGGAAGATGCCAACTGCTGGCTTAGTGACTTTAATAAAGACCAATCTGTGTCCAATTGTCTAGACTTAAAGGTTTTATGTGAAATTAGAATTAAATTGCTGTCGTAATGAACTTGTGAAGACATGTGGCACAAGACATGTAGTAACACTTTCATTACTGAATCAGGAATTGAAATTGTTTTATGATAATGGTGCTTTTGTGTGTAAGTAAGTACAACCAATGCACTGAACACCAATGAAACAATGGCTAAAAAGTGAGCTTCATCTTTATATTTTCAAGTGAAATGTGAATATGTATAACGTTATTTATGCAGCCTCCAATGACATGACAGGCCAACATTTAAAGTCCCATATTCAGAAACCGAATCCTGTCCTGTCAAATGTTTAAAGAACATTTAGATATAAAAGGAACTCCCCCCCTTCTCTCAATAAATTATGAAAGACAACAAACTATGTACTGCAGTAACATCACTTGAAAGAGGCGGCCACATGAATGCTACATTGGCTCTCTCTCTCTCTCTCTCTCATTCTCACATTCTCTCTCTCTCTCTCTCTTCTCTCTCTCTCTCTCACATTCTCTCTCTCTCTCTCTCTCTCTCTCTCTCTCTCTCTCTCTCTCCATCCCAAGGAGGAGTGTTCCCAGAGGACTTCTCCATCCTGTTCACGGTGAAGCCCAATGCGGGCCTGCAGTCCTTCCTGCTGTCCGTGTACAACCAGCAAGGCATCCAGCAGCTGGGCGTGGAGGTGGGCCGCGCCCCCGTCTTCCTGTACGAGGACCAGAATGGCAAGCCGGCGCCCGAGGAGTACCCCCTGTTCCGCTCGGTGAACCTGGCCGACGGAAAGTAAGTGAAGACGGTGATGAGGATTAGGATGAGGAGGATCTGGATGAGGATGAGGAGGATGAGGATGATGAGGATGATGAGGATCTGGATGGATGGATGAAGGAGTGAAGAGGTGATGGGTGAGGATGAGGAGGATCTGGATGAGGATGAGAAGGATGAGGAGGAGGGTGGGGAGGATGACGAGGATATGGATGAGGATAAGGAGGATATGGATGAGAATGAGGATAAGGAGGATGACAAGGATATGGATGAGGATGAGGATCAGGAGGATATGGATGAGAATAATGAGGATGAAGGATGATGGATAGAGGAGGATATGGATGAGGATAATGAGATGAGGGGGGATAAGTGATACCTCCCAACAGCAATGGTCACTCGGAGTATCCTGTGTATGCATCTCTCTAAATCAATTAACATGTATTAATGAATGAATTGCACTTTTTTTTTTCTGCTTATATAACTCTTTTTAGTGAGAGTGTGTGTGTGTGTGTGGGGGGGGAACTATTTGTTTGTTTCTAATTGATGTAACTTATATCAGAGCAGTATGATTTTTGCTTGATTTACACATACACACACACACACACACACACACACACTCCGACACCCACACGTACATACATACACACATACACACATACATATATATTCACACATTCCATACCACCAACTGTGTTTTTCCTCGTTTTTTTTTCTTCTTCGTCCAGCTGTGCTCACAGAGACACACGAGCGCTGACTCTGCAGAATTCACGAGGAGCCACCTTATGAAATTTGAACGTGCAGAACGCCGCTAACCCCGACGCCTTTCAACACCCATTAGGTAAGGCAGTTAAGGTGAGGTACCACTCGTAGCTATAATAAGCATGCCCAGACAGACAGCGCATTCCTCTCCTGCTGGCTATGCGGTCCTGCAATGTCTAGTATGCATCCACCACTGCAACACACTTCATACACACACACACACACACACACACACACAAAGACAACGCAAGAAGAGCTTGTGTGGTAAGGTTAGGTCCTGCCGAGGTGATGGGGGTCATAGGTCAGATGAGTGTTCAGATCCGCCTGGGAGGTTCTCCCTCTCTGCTCGGTAATGCAACACTCCCGACGCATAGCTTCTCTTTCCCACTTTCCGCAGAGAAAGACTAATATTGTTCTTAAAGTTGCAGCATTTTCCCCCACATGCTAATGAATTTGTCCGAATTAGTCATGAATGAGTCAGAAGACGGCGGAGTAAGTGAGTCTTTTAAAGGGCCGCCCAATTTCCAATCCCCCAACCTGCCAATTTGACAAAGAATGCTTCAGTTGTAATTGCTCTGCATCAGGCCCACGCCCACAACACAGTGGGACATGAGTGACACAGTGAAAACTGCACTGGTTAAAGAGAAACCTCCTGACACCTTAAACTGAGACATTTGGTGCAACTTGTCAAAGCACAAACCCATAGCAAGTCAAAGCAGAACATATCAGGGACTTGAAGTCTTATGCCACAGTAAGTAAGTAAGTACAACCCCTTTGTAAAAGGGAGAAAGTAATGGAAGTTAAGTACTCAATATTATGTCAGAGTTAAAATGCAGTTTAAATTTAAAGTATAAAAGGCATAGCTAAAAGGCAAGTTAAATTACTAATCCGTAGCAAGTGAAGGTACTAATCCACAAGGAGTCATGACCTGCATCTTACTTGATGGAGAGGACTTGCGGCTTGTCCGAAATGTTAAAAATGGCCACATTTCTTTTAAGTATTAAAACCATGAAATTAAAGCTATTCAGGAACATAATTGTATTGCAGCGGCTATCAACTGAAGTGGGATTTTAGGAAAGCAGTTATGATGTTCTTCACTGACAGAATTAAGATTGAAGAAAATAGATTAAAAGAACCATAATCTCATTATGGTGATAAGATTATTCTTGCCGTTATATATTACATACATCCAACGAATGGTCGAAGAAATGCTATATACTGTATAATGTAATGCATGTAGAAGCGGGTGGGCACCATACACAGTTCATCTCCAGGGAGGAATGTACATCATTTCTCTATGGTGCCAGGTTTTCCTGGCAAGTGGTATAAAGCCCTTAAAAAAAAAAAAGAACATGTTCCTTACATTTCAAAGTGCTCTGATTAAAAAGCTGCCTTCCATAGCAGAACAAAGCCAAAGACCCAACCTTATTCCTAAGCATGTATGTGTTTTTAGTAGCGCTCTGGGTTGTGCCTTACTACTTATTATAGAATAATTATACAAATGTACTCGTGTTGGCAGCGCAATGCCTGAGTTGTATAATCATACGCTTCCAACTACTGAGGGAGTCTCACCAGAGTTAAACCTTGCTGAAAATTGGAGACTGTATACTCCCCCCCGCCGACGAAAAAAACCTCTCGAATCTATAAGAAGCACTTAGATCTGTGTCCTGCACGTCTACCGTGTCGGTTTCAAACAGATAGGGGCGTTTTACAACAAAAAGATTGAGATTTTAGGCTTAAATGTCAGGGTTTTCCTTTTAGATTCCTTTGCTTTGAGCGCAGACTGGTGGCTTTAAATTAGGCTAATGGTTTTGGGCAACAGTCCCATGCATGCAACTTGAACTCTGGCAAACCCCCAGGGCCTTTATCTGGAAGCTGTCTCCGTGCTCACAGCCCAACTTTATATCTAGACCTGGCTGTCACCAAAGTGAAAAAGCCCACCAAAAAATTATAATAAACCAACCTTGTTAAAAAAAGGTAATTTCATCATATTTATGTTTAACATTTGAGACTGACGAGTCCTGACCGTTTAATCATGTTTTCATCTGTTCTTACGTTTCTCTTATGTTCTTCATCATCACTGACAACATTGCAGGGATACAGAGCCCCACCGTCCTTTAAAACAAAGAGTAATCCCATTCCTAATCCACAGTATAACAGCAGAGATGTGGAAACAGCTGCTCTCGAGTTTCCCCCTGGAAGGAATACGCACGAGAGGGGCTGAGATGGTCATTCGTTGATCGCCGACATCTGTCTATAGTGAAACGTAAGGTAGATGGTCGGTAACGTGTCTCCATGGGGAATGCATCTTTACACTTTCAACCTTTTGGATCCATCTTTAGAAAAAAGTTCATTGAAATCCAGTGAAAAACATACTCGTTCACACTAAATGGGACCTTTGGAAATAGGATGTTCAGGCCTCATTCTATGCCTGACTCCTTATTGCTGACTTCCACAAGGAGCACGGCAACGGCATCAGCTGCTAATCTCCTCATCGCCATACTACACACACCAGAGCACATTTCAGAAGAATTGCGCACCGGGAAGTTATTGTGCATGATCCACCGTGTGTTTACTTCAGCTGCCCTTGTGGCTTAACACAGATGTTTTATGGCAACAATTTTAATACAAAAATAAAGATACAAATAAACCATCAAGTGTTTATTTTTTGTGGAGCAGACCAACAAAGAGGCTCTGTGGTGACTTGTATTAATGGTGCGTTTTTGGAAAGCAATACGTATACATGGATAAATGTGCATGTCCAAATTCACCAATATAAGGACTATCAGCTGTTCCTTAGCGTGAGCAATAAGACGCATAATAATGGTCTGATTCAGTGAGTGTGATTATTTCACAATTCATATAGTAATTGTTAGCATGGCTGGGCGGAATGTACAATTGCAGATATGTTCTGTGCGTTGGTGTGATAACAGATGTCCGACGTAAACACTGCGGGTGTTTCTACAATGTGGTTGTTGTTTGTGTGATGGCCGTGGCCGTCAGAGACGCCTTTCAACGTGACGCGGGGAGCACCGCGGCGAGGGGAAACACTCTATGGCTACCACCTGTGATTCCACTCTCCGTTCCAATCATATTTAACCATTTACGCATTTACTCAGGCCCAGGGAGCGGTTTTGGGGTCCAAAATGAAAGACAATTAAATGAAAATAATATAACCAAGAGAGAACGTTGAGGCTTTCTCCTTCTTTCTTTCTTTCTTTCTTTCTCTCTCTCTCTCTCTCATTCTCTCCACGGAACTGAACTTACTTAATCTGGAAAACATTTCACTTTTTGGACACTCCAGCTATTCGCTCTCCTATTTTCTCATTCTTGGGCATTTAGTAAAATGCCCTAAAATTACTACCCCACCCCAACACTTAAGGATAGTTTATTTTAGAAGCAGGTCGGCCCATATCAAGCCTTCTTCGCCATTCTTCAGTCAGATAATGGTCTTATATTAGAGAGCAATTTAAGAAAATGGGAGATTTCCTTTCTTTGCTCTATTAATTACCCTGAACAATTGGCACTCCATAAAAGAGACTTAAGTGAGGTGAGGCCGCCAAGGTGGGGCACGTACACTCGTGCACACGTACGCGCGACACACGCACACGGTCACTGGCTGACTGGCTGACTGGCTGACTGGCTGACTGGCTGACTGGCTGACTGGCTGACTGGCTGACTGGCTGACTGGCTGACTGGCTGACTGGCTGACTGGCTGACTGGCTGACTGGCTGACTGGCTGACCTGTCCCTAGGGTGCAGGGTGCTGCTGCTGCTGCTGCTGGTGGTGCTGGTCGACTGATGCTGCGGTGAGGGACCCCTCGCTGAGCAGAGGGGCGGGGCTACTTTGAGACAACTTTCCAGACTAGTAATTTGATGAACAGAAGATTTTCCACTCTCTCCGCCGGTCGCGTGGTTCAGGATCGTGCGCGCCCAGCCTCCACTCGGGAAGCCCAATGGTCTTCTGAGAGAGTGGCTTTTTTTTTTTCTTTCCCTCTCCCCTTTCTTTTTTTCTGAAGACGCGTACCTTCAGTCGGGTTGCTGGGCTTCGGGGTCTAGCGCATCACAAGGGCCTACTTTGGCTTTAAGAAGCATCCTGCACTATTTTTCACACATGGCTCTCTAGTAGAAACACATTTTTGTGTGGGGGGGGAATTCGTGGATTGTGGAGCGGACCAAACTCAATTTAAACGCGCTTTTGGGTGTTTTACGTCTTGCGAGGGGAGCGCTCACTATGGAGATGAAGAGATGGTCTACGAGGTGGAAAACGAAACGGTGGCTTTGGGATTGTTCGGTCACTACTCTTGTCACACTGATGGTCATCCTGCAAGCGGACGATGCCAGAGCAGGTAAGACGTGAAGAGAACGACCACTTCGTTGGGGACGGGGGGTTGCGTCGCGTCGTTGTTGCGCTGATGGGCAATCGTTGATGATGACGACCGGCCCGAGGGTTCACGTCCCTAAACTATAGAGATGATGATGCTGAATGATGCATGTTGTCATGTGTTGACCGTATGGTGTATTGTTGGCATCATATTTTAGGTTTTAATCAGATCAAAGAAAACAAAGAAGAAGAAAGAAAAAAACGATTTGACTGACGTCTCATTTACAACAGGTGTTGTATCCAACCCTGTCAACACTGTCATAAGTTAACTCCTAATACAAGGATAGGAATTGCGGAAAGGTGTGATGTTAGTGGCAAAAGCGATCATATCCTGGCCATCGTGGCTGACATGGTTTGGCGCCAGTGTGCGCCTATAGGAGCGTCAGTCAGGGTTACGACTGCGAGGTGCCAGGTGGAGTTAACCTGTCCTTACGCATTCACTGAAGCATTCGGAGCGCATAGACCCTGTGCGCTCCAGTACGGTATTACGCATTACTTTTACGCATGACTTTTACGCATGACTTTTACGCATCAGATTTGTGAGGATGAATCGTCAATGTGTGAGCCTATTCAAAGTGAAGCTTTACTTCAGACCTCGACCGAATCTAAATGGATGCTGTCCATTTAACAACGACACACCTTCCGAGCCCCATAGGAGAGAAACGTCCGCTCCGGGGCCACCGCTGCTTATAGTTGTGAATGAATCGAAGATACAAATCAGCCGTCAGCATCACAATACACCAGGCACTCAAGTGGAGGAGTTTGCCTTGTGCGGAGAAGCACCGTTTCTCCGCACTATCCTGGTTCCCACTAAGTCCAAGAAGGGGCGTCGATGGAAAAACCTCCCCCCCCCCCCCCCCCCACACACACACACACGCAGACACACTTAAAAGCAGATATGTAGGTCGCTGCTTGCCTTCCTTGAGGATATATAGCTTTCTTGTGTGTCTGAGGTCATGCAAACGCATCCACCATCACCAACAGCAATAACCAATATCATCAAAGGGGTTGGATTACAGCTATTACTACTTGGCTTTTGATATATTATGGGCTGTCTGGCAATCACAAAAAACAATCTCAGTGAGACTGGAATTTACTACAAAGGTCTTAGGTCATTCTTTTATTTGTTTGTCCAAACGATGAGGATGAATATTGGCCTTTAGTGCATGTTCTCCCAGGATTCATTGCACACTGACTGGACAGACTTTCAAAGCTCACCCCACCTTAAGCGGAAAAAAAAAAAATGATGTCAGAAATTCAAATTGTAGAGGGCATCCAGAACTATTGAAAATGAGAGAGTGAGTGAAGAAAAATATCACGAGTACAAATTCCACAGTGGCACAGCTTGCCAATCACCCAATGTTGGTCTCTTTCTGTCTGATATTTAGACGTGACCATAATTGCATGATGTGCTGGCAAACATTTACAGCCCTTCCAATGTATCGTAATTGCCACTTCGGCTGCCAACCGTCATTAGACAACCCCCCCCCACAGTTTTCTCCTTTCTCTTTCTATTTTTGTAAAGTGACCAATATTTGATGTATAGAGCAATACTGACATGAAGACGTTTGATCTTGGTTCATTATTTGGTGGACTGTGTTATTTCTGTGTTTTTTTTTTTTTTATTTTTTATTTTTTTTTTTATTTTTTTTAGGGTTAGGGTTAGGGTTGGGTTAGGTCACACCGGATCCCCTTGAATCGTGGGCAGCAGGGTTTGGGAGAGAGAGAGAGAGAGAGAGAGAGAGAGAGAGAGAGAGAGAGAGTTTATCCGCACCTCTAGAGAACGTAGAGTCGTGTTTTGATGAGTTGGCGTCGCCGTCGGCTTGAAGGTTTTTGAAATACGATCCGCGTGGCTCCGGGGGGGGGGGGGGGGGGGTGGTCGTACAAATCTGTGACATGACTTCATGGCTCTGTGGTTTTGAATTGCAGATCTACGTCTTGGAGATAACTCGCTTTTTCTCTCTCTCTCTCTCTCTCTCTCCCCAAGTCGCTGCCATCAACTGACGGTTGGCAGCCGAAGTGGCAATTACGATACATTGGAAGGGCTGTAAATGTTTGCCAGCACATCATGCAATTATGGTCACGTCTAAATATCAGACAGAAAGAGACCAACATTGGGTGATTGGCAAGCTGTGCCACTGTGGAATTTGTACTCGTGATATTTTTCTTCACTCACTCTCTCATTTTCAATAGTTCTGGATGCCCTCTACAATTTGAATTTCTGACATCATTTTTTGTTTTTTCCGCTTAAGGTGGGGTGAGCTTTGAAAGTCTGTCCAGTCAGTGTGCAATGAATCCTGGGAGAACATGCACTAAAGGCCAATATTCATCCTCATCGTTTGGACAAACAAATAAAAGAATGACCTAAGACCTTTGTAGTAAATTCCAGTCTCACTGAGATTGTTTTTTGTGATTGCCAGACAGCCCATAATATATCAAAAGCCAAGTAGTAATAGCTGTAATCCAACCCTTTGATGATATTGGTTATTGCTGTTGGTGATGGTGGATGCGTTTGCATGACCTCAGACACACAAGAAAGCTATATATCCTCAAGGAAGGCAAGCAGCGACCTACATATCTGCTTTTAAGTGTGTCTGCGTGTGTGTGTGTGTGGGGGGGGGGGGGGGGGGGGGGAGGTTTTTCCATCGACGCCCCTTCTTGGACTTAGTGGGAACCAGGATAGTGCGGAGAAACGGTGCTTCTCCGCACAAGGCAAACTCCTCCACTTGAGTTACAGTGCCTGGTGTATTGTGATGCTGACGGCTGATTTGTATCTTCGATTCATTCACAACTATAAGCAGCGGTGGCCCCGGAGCGGACGTTTCTCTCCTATGGGGCTCGGAAGGTGTGTCGTTGTTAAATGGACAGCATCCATTTAGATTCGGTCGAGGTCTGAAGTAAAGCTTCACTTTGAATAGGCTCACACATTGACGATTCATCCTCACAAATCTGATGCGTAAAAGTGATGCGTAAAAGTGATGCGTAAAAGTCATGCGTAATACCGTACTGGAGCGCACCGGGTCTATGCGCTCCGAATGCTCCAGTGAATGCGTAAGGACAGGTTAACTCCACCTGGCACCTCGCAGTCGTAACCCTGACTGACGCTCCTATAGGCGCACACTGGCGCCAAACCATGTCAGCCACGATGGCCAGGATATGATCGCTTT
Organism: Coryphaenoides rupestris; assembly: GCA_002895965.2. Taxonomy (NCBI): domain Eukaryota; kingdom Metazoa; phylum Chordata; class Actinopteri; order Gadiformes; family Macrouridae; genus Coryphaenoides; species Coryphaenoides rupestris. Next base: position 112,951 of record PIJE02000479.1, read on the forward strand.
TGCCACTAACATCACACTTTTCCGCAATTCCTATCCTTGTATTAGGAGTTAACTTATGACAGTGTTGACAGGGTTGGATACAACACCTGTTGTAAATGAGACGTCAGTCAAATCGTTTTTTTCTTTCTTCTTCTTTGTTTTCTTTGATCTGATTAAAACCTAAAATATGATGCCAACAATACACCATACGGTCAACACATGACAACATGCATCATTCAGCATCATCATGTCTATAGTTTAGGGACGTGAACCCTCGGGCCGGTCGTCATCATCAACGTTTGCCCATCAGCCGCAACAACGACGCGACGCAAACCCCCCGTCCCCAACGAAGTGGTCGTTCTCTTCACGTCTTACCTGCTCTGGCATCGTCCGCTTGCAGGATGACCATCAGTGTGACAAGAGTAGTGACCGAACAATCCCAAAGCCACCGTTCGTTTTCCCACCTCGTAGACCATCTCTTCATCTCCATAGTGAGCGCTCCCCTCGCAAGACGTAAAACACCAAAAGCGCGTTTAAATTGAGTTTGGTCCGCTCGACAATCCACGAATTCCCCCCACACAAAAATGTGTTTCTACTAGAGAGCCATGTGTGAAAAATAGTGCAGGATGCTTCTTAAAGCCAAAGTAGGCCCTTGTGATGCGCTAGACCCCGAAGCCCAGCAACCCGACTGAAGGTACGCGTCTTCAGAAAAAAAGAAAGGGGAGAGGGAAAGAAAAAAAAAAAGCCACTCTCTCAGAAGACCATTGGGCTTCCCGAGTGGAGGCTGGGCGCGCACGATCCTGAACCACGCGACCGGCGGAGAGAGTGGAAAATCTTCTGTTCATCAATTACTAGTCTGGAAAGTTTGTCTCAAAGTAGCCCCGCCCCTCTGCTCAGCGAGGGGTCCCTCACCGCAGGCATCAGTCGACCAGCACCACCAGCAGCAGCAGGCAGCACCCTGCACCCTAGGGACGGCAGCCAGTCAGCCAGTCAGCAGTCAGCCAGTCAGCCAGTCAGCCAGTCAGCCAGTCAGCCAGTCAGCCAGTCAGCCAGTCAGCAGTCAGCCAGTCAGCCAGTCAGCCAGTCAGCCCACCTCAGCCAAGTCACAGTGACCGTGTGCGTCGTGGCGTGTCCGCGCGTACGTGTGCACGAGTGTACGTGCCCCACCTTGGCGGCCTCCACCTCACTTAAGTCTCTTTTATGGACTGCCAATTGTTCAGGGTATTAATAGAGCAAAGAAAGGAAATCTCCATTTTCTTAATTGCTCTCTAATATATAGACCATTATCTGACTGAAGAATGGCGAAGAAGGCTTGATATGGGCCGACCTGCTTCTAAAATAAACTATCCTTAAGTGTTGGGGTGGGGGTAGTAATTCTAGGCACTTTTACAAAATGCCCAGAATGAGAAAAATAGGAGAGCGAATAGCTGGAGTGTCCAAAAAGTGAAATGTTTTCCAGATTAAGTAAGTTCAGTTCCGTGGAGAGAATGAGAGAGAGAGAGAGAGAGAGAGAGAGAAAGAAAGAAAGAAAGAAGGAGAAAGCCTCAACGTTCTCTCTTGGTTATATTATTTTCATTTAATTGTCTTTCCATTTTGGACCCCCAAAACCGCTCCCTGGGCCTGAGTAAATGCGTAAATGGTTAAATATGATTGGAACGGAGAGTGGAATCACAGGTGGTAGCCATAGAGTGTTTCCCCTCGCCGCGGTGCTCCCCGCGTCACGCTGAAAGGCGTCTCTGACGGCCCGCGGCCATCATACAAACAAACAACCACATTGTAGAAACACCCGCAGTGTTTACGTCGGACATCTGTTATCACACCAACGCACAGAACATATCTGCAATTGTACATTCCGCCCAGCCATGCTAACAATTACTATATGAATTGTGAAATAATCACACTCACTGAATCAGACCATTATTATGCGTCTTATTGCTCACGCTAAGGAACAGCTGATAGTCCTTATATTGGTGAATTTGGACATGCGCATTTATCCATGTATACGTATTGCTTTCCAAAGCGCACCATTAGTACAAGTCACCACAGAGCCTCTTTGTTGCTCTGCTCCACAAAAAATAAACACTTGATGGTTTATTTGTATCATTATTTGTATTAAAATTGTTGCCATAAAACATCTGTGTTAAGCCACAAGGGCAGCTGAAGTAAACACACGGTGGATCATGCACAATAACTTCCCGGTGCGCAATTCTTCTGAAATGTGCTCTGGTGTGTGTAGTATGGTGATGAGGAGATGAGCAGCTGATGCCGTTGCCGTGCTCCCTGTGGAAGTCAGCAATAAGGAGTCAGGCATAGAATGAGGCCTGAACATCCTATTTCCAAAGGTCCCCATTTAGTGTGAACGAGTACGTTTTTCACTGGATTTCAATGAACTTTTTTCCAAAGATGGATCCAAAAGGTTGAAAGTGTAAAGATGCATTCCCCATGGAGACACGTTACCGACCATCTACCTTACGTTTCACTATAGACAGATGTCGGCGATCAACGAATGACCATCTCAGCCCCTCTCGTGCGTATTCCTTCCAGGGGGAAACTCGAGAGCAGCTGTTTCCACATCTCTGCTGTTATACTGTGGATTAGGAATGGGATTACTCTTTGTTTTAAAGGACGGTGGGGCTCTGTATCCCTGCAATGTTGTCAGTGATGATGAAGAACATAAGAGAACCGTAAGAACAGATGAAAACATGATTAAACGGTCAGGACTCGTCAGTCTCAAATGTTAACCATAAATATGATGAAATTACCATTTTTTTTTTAACAAGGTTGGTTTATTATAATTTTTTGGTGGGCTTTTTCACTTTGGTGACAGCCAGGTCTAGATATAAAGTTGGGCTGTGAGCACGGAGACAGCTTCCAGATAAAGGCCCTGGGGGTTTGCCAGAGTTCAAGTTGCATGCATGGGACTGTTGCCCAAAACCATTAGCCTAATTTAAAGCCACCAGTCTGCGCTCAAAGCAAAGGAATCTAAAAGGAAAACCCTGACATTTAAGCCTAAAATCTCAATCTTTTTGTTGTAAAACGCCCCTATCTGTTTGAAACCGACACGGTAGACGTGCAGGACACAGATCTAAGTGCTTCTTATAGATTCGAGAGGTTTTTTTCGTCGGCGGGGGGGAGTATACAGTCTCCAATTTTCAGCAAGGTTTAACTCTGGTGAGACTCCCTCAGTAGTTGGAAGCGTATGATTATACAACTCAGGCATTGCGCTGCCAACACGAGTACATTTGTATAATTATTCTATAATAAGTAGTAAGGCACAACCCAGAGCGCTACTAAAAACACATACATGGCTTAGGAATAAGGTTGGGTCTTTGGCTTTGTTCTGCTATGGAAGGCAGCTTTTTAATCAGAGCACTTTGAAATGTAAGGAACATGTTCTTTTTTTTTTTTAAGGGCTTTGTACCTCTTGCCAGGAAAACCTGGCACCATAGAGAAATGATGTACATTCCTCCCTGGAGATGAACTGTGTATGGTGCCCACCCGCTTCTACATGCATTACATTATACAGTATATAGCATTTCTTCGACCATTCGTTGGATGTATGTAATATATAACGGCAAGAATAATCTTATCACCATAATGAGATTATGGTTCTTTTAATCTATTTTCTTCAATCTTAAATTCTGTCAGTGAAGAACATCATAACTGCTTTCCTAAAATCCCACTTCAGTTGATAGCCGCTGCAATACAATTATGTTCCTGAATAGCTTTAATTTCATGGTTTTAATACTTAAAAGAAATGTGGCCATTTTTAACATTTCGGACAAGCCGCAAGTCCTCTCCATCAAGTAAGATGCAGGTCATGACTCCTTGTGAATTAGTACCTTCACTTGCTACGGATTAGTAATTTAAACTTGCCTTTTAGCTATGCCTTTTTATACTTTAAATTTAAACTGCATTTTAACTCTGACATAATATTGAGTACTTTAACTTCCATTACTTTCTCCCTTTTACAAAGGGTTTGTACTTACTGTGGCATAAGACTTCAAGTCCCTGATATGTTCTGCTTTGACTTGCTATGGGTTTGTGCTTTGACAAGTTGCACCAAATGTCTCAGTTTAAGGTGTCAGGAGGTTTCTCTTTAACCAGTGCAGTTTTCACTGTGTCACTCATGTCCCACTGTGTTGTGGGCGTGGGCCTGATGCAGAGCAATTACAACTGAAGCATTCTTTGTCAAATTGGCAGGTTGGGGGATTGGAAATTGGGCGGCCCTTTAAAAGACTCACTTACTCCGCCGTCTTCTGACTCATTCATGACTAATTCGGACAAATTCATTAGCATGTGGGGGAAAATGCTGCAACTTTAAGAACAATAATAGTCTTTCTCTGCGGAAAGTGGGAAAGAGAAGCTATGCGTCGGGAGTGTTGCATTACCCGGAGCAGAGAGGGAGAACCTCCCAGCGGATCTGAACACTCATCTGGACCTATGACCCCCATCACCTCGGCAGGACCTAACCTTACCACACAGCTTTCTTGCTTCTTTGTGGTGATGTGTGTGTCGTTGTGTGTGGTGTGTGTGGTGTGTGTGTGTTGTGTGGGTATGAAGTGTGTTGCAGTGGTGATGCATACTAGACATTGCAGGACCGCATAGCCAGCAGGAGAGGAATGCGCTGTCTGTCTGGGCATGCTTATTATAGCTACGAGTGGTACCTCACCTTAACTGCCTTACCTAATGGGTGTTTGAAAGGCGTCGGGGTTAGCGGCGTTCTGCACGTTCAAATTTCATAAGGTGGCTCCTCGTGAATTCTGCAGAGTCAGCGCTCGTGTGTCTCTGTGAGCACAGCTGGACGAAGAAGAAAAAAAAAACGAGGAAAAACACAGTTGGTGGTATGGAATGTGTGAATATAGATGTATTTATGTGTGGGTGTCGGGTGTGTGTGTGTGTGTGTGTGTGTATGTGTAAATCAGCAAAATCATACTGCTCTGATATAAGTTACATCAATTAGAAACAAACAAATAGTCCCCCCCCCCCCCCCCACACACACACAACTCACTAAAAAGAGTTATATAAGCAGAAAAGAAAAGTGCAATTCATTCATGAATACATGTTAATTGATTTAGAGAGATGCATACACAGGATACTCCTGGTGACCATTGCTGTTGGGAGGTATCACTTTCTGCAAAACACAAAGGACACCTTCAAAGTTGTTAAATAGAAGAAGGAAGTCCACTCATTGTACTTCCTGGACTAATCCATTCCATTCCAGTGGCGGGGGGGGCTTGTTTATAGAATTTGGAGTATGATTATAAGAAAGGGTTTTTTTCTATAAACATGTCAGATTTATATAGAGAAAGATTTCCGTTTCATTAAAATACCCTGACTTAATAATTATGACTTCAAAATATGTTTATGTGTTTAGGTTGGCAGTGGTTGTCATGTATTATTTTACTGCTTTTTTCACTGTGGGGCAGTTGAAAATGCCAGTTGTGTGTCGTTGTGAGTTGTGCCGTGTCCGTCTGTCTGTGTGTCTGTGTGTCTGTGTGCTGGATACGTCCAAAAGCACGGGTTTGCACCAAATGTTGGTTTTTGGTTGGTTGTTTACGGGGCCAAGTAAATGGGATTCGTTTGTCATGGGCAATCAGCCACAAGGGAGCGTGAACAGCGGTATAAAATAACCTAAAAAGGTGCTTAACTTCCATAGAGTCACGTAACAAGTTAACTGATGGTTTGCCGAGGCTTCGTGATGTTTTGGGTGACCTCTCCAGTCCACATCCACTCCGTGTTTTCTTGAAACTGTCATGGGACTCAGGGAGCCAGAGCGCGGCCAATAGCCTTCCTCCAAGCCAGGACCCCCTCCTGTCAAGCTGAGTCTTGGCCGAGATCTGTGTATGCTCCCCTCCAGTAATGTCAGCACATGCCGATCTTTGTCAACAACTATTGCTATATTTCTGGCTGCATAAAAAAAACTATTGTTATTTTCAAATTTCCATCTCACTTCTTGGGTCGTTGGTGTCGTTGGTGTGTTGAAGTGAGCGTGATCATGTGTGTGTGTGTGTGTGTGTGTGTATATATCCCCGGCAGAGCCTGACTCCGGTACAGCTGGTGGTGTGACTGCGTTGCGTCACTGCCAGCTGTACCGGAGAGGTGAGCGACATCATACCTCGAACCTCTGTTTTTCTTCCCCTAGGTTTGCTTGCGTGTGTATCCTCTCGCCCGGTGTCTGCGATGATGAAAGGCTTTTTGGCTGTCAGGATTAGGCGGGGTGTTATCATGGGCGCGCTAGTAAGGGGGTGGTGTGCCGGGGAGGTCTGGGACACCGTAAACAAAGCCCCGGGTTACCATCTGATGTTTCAAGAGGGGGGGCCAAGGCTCCACCGTCGGGGACTGGGAGTCTGCGATCGCGCGGCGGATGAATCACTTGAGCCGCGCGTCCTGCTTTATTACACACATTGAAGGGAACTAAATGCGAGGAGACATCGAATAATTCACTCACAGACAGACAGACAGACAGACAGACAGACAGACAGTCAGACACAACAAGCAATGCAGGGCATGGAGTACGAGGGGGGAAATCTCATGCAATTAAATGGATATTCGCACAGGAAGAGGGAAGAAGAGGGACTTGGGGGAAATAGTCATAGATAGATAGGTGGGTATATCCACTAGACAGCCAGCCAGCCAGACAGACAGACAGACAGACAGATAGAGAGACTGATAGATAGTTAGATAGAGAGACCAATACTGTACAAGACAAATACAGAGAGAACGAGAGCGATACAGAGAGAATGTTGACAGTGACAAGATAAATGGGTGATGTGCTGCAGATGCCAAAAGCTTTGTGCTGATGAGCCTGCTAGCGCTCTAGCATGTGTGTGATGTGTGGGAGTTTCTGTGGACAAGGGCCATGTATGTTCTCCATTACGTTGCTTTTGTTGTGGTTCACTCCGAGCATCACTGTCATCACGGTCCGCTCTGAGATCTTCCATCAATGGAGAGAGAGAGACGTTCTCCCGCACAATGGCAGCTTGTTTACAACGAGGCTTCTCTCACAGGGATGGCTTTGGGTCTTTTTTTTCTGAAGATAAATCACATCAACGTTGGAACTGTTTGCGTGTGAAAATTAAAAGCCGTACGTTACAGATGGATTTGAAGGATGGTGTGACATCACCAGCTGCGCATGTGCCCGGAGTACTTTGGAGAGGAACTTTCTGGTTCTGTGGATTCTTTGTTTTTTAGCGTGAGTGGGAGAGCTCGAGGCCAGCAGTGGTTCTCGACTGGTCTAGCCTCAGGAGCCACATGTGTCCTCAGTCATTAAGTCACCACCCAAAAATAAAAAATGTATTGACCAATTTTGCAGTAATGCACAATTGCCTTCATGTACCGATTAAAAACATTGAGCGAACAAAAATCTGCAGCAATTGGGGTTGAACTCAATGAAGTAGTAAGCCACATGAAATCATGTTGAAACATTTGCTAATTCATGGACTTCTTTTACAGTAATAGATTAAGGTTTGGCATACTGTATATGCTCTGCAACCCCCTGGAAATGCCCTCTCGACCTACTTAGGGGTCGCGACCCACCAGTTGAGACTCCCCGCTCGAGACACATTTGTCACTCTTTGGTGACTCAGCACTAATGCTTGTTTATTGCAGCGCCCCCCCCCCCCCCCCCCCCCCACCTCCCCCCCCACCCCCGCGTCATGACCCCTCTCCACGGCAGCAGCGGTACACACAGTTTTCCAGCCATAAAAACAGTCACCGTGTTCAGGGAATAATTCTTTTCCGACCGCTACATCACCTTGTAGAAAAAGGAGAAGAAAAGAAAAGCTCCAGTGTGTGTTTATCTTACACAAACACCAGTGACTTGACCGCTCAGGTTGCAGCAAAAGTCCAAACTGCCCAGAGGTGTTGAATTACTGGACATTTGAGCGTGTCATTAGTCCCTCATTTGAGCGACTCTTCTGAAGACTATGTTGTGGTATTTGCCTTCAGAGTTTACTTACATTCTTCTGTACTTTTTTTTGTTTCTCATAATGTCTGCCCAGTAGCCAGTATCTCTGGAACTCTCTTCAGACTTGGGACTGCAATAGGATCCCTTTTTAATGTCCCTTCCCAATGTTTCTTCCTTTTGCTTCTCTTTGCTCTTTTGCTTCTCCCACTGGATTTTGGGGAGTTTTTCTTTGTCTGTTTGATGACTGAGGGTTAGAGGGTGTTACCTAGCATAGGCCTGTGCAGCCATTCAAGGCTATAACTCTTATAATGTATGATATACATACACTTGACTTGAACAGTATTTCTCCTTTGAACAGTTAATATGACTCAAATTGCTCATGCTCAGTAACCCATGCATTGTTTTAAGGTTTGTCAAATAATATATATATAAGTGATCTTTGCAAATTGTTGATGGCACAGGGTTTATGCCCGGTAACATCAACAATTTGCAACCACTCCATCAAAATGACATATTATTTGACCAACCTTAAAACAATTCATGGCTTACTGAGCACGAGTCCGGCGGTCTTCACATGGCCTCCGGCCTCTTCACATGTCCACCCCGCCAATCCTGGCGGTACACTTGGTAGACCAAACAAGCGCAAGAATGAGACTGCCGATTTTGAGACGGGTCCATCCAAGGTGCTCTCCACTCTCCCAGGAGGGTCCGTGTCCGCTCTAGCCCTGCGATTGGACCAGCCAAGTCTGTGGGTACAGTAAATGCAAGGCAATTTGTGACTTATGAACTGACCTTTCATTATGTTTTTGAGATTCCAAGATTCGGAACGAGAGGAGGATGAGTCGGATGTTCCGCTGAAAAGGACCGAAGGAAAAGTCAGGACAACTGCAAAAGGTCGGCAGACAAAATATGTGTAATGTCAAACTTCGGTTTGAAAGAGGTTTAATCCAGTCACAGTCACATCAAAGAATGAGCAAAAGTAAAAACATATATGCCCCATATCTGGTTCCCTTTGTGGAATCATGTGACTGCGTGTACAAGGATTTTATGATGTGTGTTTGGAATGATCTCATGTTGTTCGACCGCACCATTCATGTCTTTCTTTGATCGTTTGCGAGTATCCTTGGCTCATCCTAAATGTGATTATCTGTGTGAACATAGACAACAGACAAAAGAACAAAAGATTCAATGCAACCTCGACGTGGAGTGGTAGCCAAGGCCTCGGTCTGGCAACCGTAGCTGATCAAGTTGCATTTGAGATTCAAATCAGCACTTGGCTTCTAGATTAATAATCTGAAATCCTGGTTTTATTCCAATATCTGGTGCATTCACACCAAAAACAAATGCTGTCCAACTCCCCAAGTCTGCGGATGGGAAAATCTTTATTTGGGATCAATTTGCTGGACATAAACTTTGTGGCAATTTGTGGCATATTCTGATGACTGGAAGATTCTTGTTTAATTCCTCACTATTGCCGTTATGTTAAACAGATTGTTAGCATGATGAGCTGAACGAATGCCCTAAGTAAATGTTAGCACCGGTCTCCATTTCAGTGCAGAAATAAAATATCTTGTACCAACTTTAGGCCGACATGACATCTTCTGTCTGTCTCCCAATAAATAAATACATAAATAAAATTCTAGGAAGAAGAAAAATGCAAAAAAAGGAATGAAGTATCCAGTTCCCATCATCACTAAAGTTCCATGGCCCGATGCCAAATGGATCATTGTTTGTGCAAAGTAAACGCCAGAATTCCCGCTCACCAATAGGAATACATTTGGGATTAAAAGAAGATGCCAAATGTAAGCCACATTGGCACATTCGATTCTCTCCATTACGCTTTGCATGGCTAAATGGAAGAGCAGACGGACAAGTGGATGCCAGTCGCTAGACGTAGCCTGGAAACACAGATGACGTTGATTACTGGAGGAGGAGGGCGGGGCTTAGCTGTTAGTCTTGTCACTCAGTCAGGAGTCAGGACACATGGGATTAGAAAATGGGATGTTTCATGAACTCCAACGGGGATAGGGGAGGAGGAGGGTGGGGGGCAATAGACACCGAGAGGAGCTTGCTATAACTCTGTGTGTTTGGTGTGTGTGTGTGTGTGTGTGTGTGTGTGTGTGTAAGCCAGTCCGCCCCACGACTGAAGAAGAAGAAGTGAGAGTGAGAGTGGGAAGATTTGCGGCGCATCCCCCCCCCCCCAAAATACCGATCGTATCTCTGTCTCTATCTATCGTATCTCTGTCTCTACCGATCGTATCTCTGTCTCTATCTATCGTATCTCTGTCTCTATCTATCGTATCTCTGTCTCTATCGTATCTCTGTCTCTATCTATCGTATCTCTGTCTCTAGTGTCTCTATTGTCTCTGTCTCTATCGTATCTCTGTCTCTATCTATCGTATCTCTGTCTCTATCTATCGTATCTCTGTCTCTCGATCGTATCTCTGTCTCTATCTATCGTATCTCTGTCTCTACCGATCGTATCTCTGTCTCTATCTATCGTATCTCTGTCTCTATCTATCGTATCTCTGTCTCTATCGTATCTCTGTCTCTATCTATCGTATCTCTGTCTCTAGTGTCTCTATTGTCTCTGTCTCTATCGTATCTCTGTCTCTATCTATCGTATCTCTGTCTCTATCTATCGTATCTCTGTCTCTATCTATCGTATCTCTGTCTCTACCGATCGTATCTCTGTCTCTATCTATCGTATCTCTGTCTCTATCTATCGTATCTCTGTCTCTATCGATCGTATCTCTGTCTCTATCTATCGTATCTCTGTCTCTATCGTATCTCTGTCTCTATCTATCGTATCTCTGTCTCTACCGATCGTATCTCTGTCTCTATCTATCGTATCTCTGTCTCTATCTATCGTATCTCTGTCTCTATCTATCGTATCTCTGTCTCTATCTATCGTATCTCTGTCTCTACCGATCGTATCTCTGTCTCTATCTATCGTATCTCTGTCTCTATCTATCGTATCTCTGTCTCTATCTATCGTATCTCTGTCTCTATCTATCGTATCTCTGTCTCTATCGTATCTCTGTCTCTATCTATCGTATCTCTGTCTCTATCTATCGTATCTCTGTCTCTATCTATCGTATCTCTGTCTCTATCTATCGTATCTCTGTCTCTATCGATCGTATCTCTGTCTCTATCTATCGTATCTCTGTCTCTAGTGTCTCTATTGTCTCTGTCTCTATCGTATCTCTGTCTCTATCTATCGTATCTCTGTCTCTATCTATCGTATCTCTGTCTCTATCTATCGTATCTCTGTCTCTATCTATCGTATCTCTGTCTCTATCTATCGTATCTCTGTCTCTATCTATCGTATCTCTGTCTCTATCGTATCTCTGTCTCTATCTATCGTATCTCTGTCTCTATCTATCGTATCTCTGTCTCTATCTATCGTATCTAACGAGGAAAAACACAGTTGGTGGTATGGAATGTGTGAATATATATGTATGTGTGTATGTGTGTATGTATGTACGTGTGGGTGTCGGGTGTGTGTGTGTGTGTGTGTGTGTGTGTATGTGTAAATCAAGCAAAAATCATACTGCTCTGATATAAGTTACATCAATTAGAAACAAACAAATAGTTCCCCCCCCACACACACACACACACTCTCACTAAAAAGAGTTATATAAGCAGAAAAAAAAAAGTGCAATTCATTCATTAATACATGTTAATTGATTTAGAGAGATGCATACACAGGATACTCCGAGTGACCATTGCTGTTGGGAGGTATCACTTTCTGGCAAAACACAAGGACACCTTCAAAGTGTTTAAATAGAAGAAGGAAGTCCACTCATTGTACTTCCTGGACAAATCCATTCCATTCCAGGTGGCGGGGGGGCTTGTTTATAGACTTTGGAGTATGATTATAAGAAAAGGGTTTTTTTCTATAAACATGTCAGATTTATATGTATATTGAGAGAAAGATTTCCGTTTAATTAAATACCTGACTTAATAATTATGACTTCAAAATATGTTTATGTGTTTATGTGTTGCAGTGGTTTGTCATGTATTATTTTACTGCTTTTTTCACTGTGGGGCAGTTGAAAATGCCAGTTGTGTGTCGTTGTGAGTTGTGCCGTGTCCGTCTGTCTGTGTGTCTGTGTGCTGGATACGTCCAAAAGCACGGGTTTGCACCAAGTGTGGTTTTTGGTTGGTTGTTTACGGGGCCAAGTAAAATGGGATTCGTTTGTCATGGCAATCAGCCACAAGGGAGCGTGACAGCGGTATAAAATAAACTAAAAAGGTGCTTAACTTCCCATAGAGTCACGTAACAAGTTAACTGATGGTTTGCCGAGGCTTCGTGATGTTTGGGTGACCTCTCCCGGTCCACATCCACTCCGTGTTTTCTTGAAACTGTCATGGGACTCAGGGAGCTCAGAGCGCAGCCAATAGCCTTCCTCCAAGCCAGGACCCCCTCCTGTTAAGCTGAGTCCTTGGCCGAGATCTGTGTATGCTCCCCTCCAGTAATGTCAGCACATGCCGATCTTTGTCAACAACTATTGCTATATTTCTGGCTGCATAAAAACACCTATTGTTGTTTTCAAATTTCCATCTCAGTTCTTGGGTCGTTGGTGTCGTTGGTGTGTTGAAGTGAGCGTGAGCGTGTGTGTGTGTGTGTGTGTGTGTGTGTGTGTGTGTGTGTGTGTGTATATATCCCCGGCAGAGCCTGACTCCGGTACAGCTGGTGGTGTGACTGCGTTGCGTCACTGCCAGCTGTACCGGAGAGGTGAGCGACATCATACCTCGAACCTCTGTTTTTCTTCCCCTAGGTTTGCTTGCGTGTGTATCCTCTCGCCGGTGTCTGCCGATGATGAAAGCCTTTCTGGCTGTCAGGATTAGGCGGGGTGTTATCATGGGGCGCGCTAGTAAGGGGGTGGTGTGCCGGGGAGGTCTGGGACATCGTAAACAAAGCCCCCGGTTACCATCTGATGTTTCAAGAGGGGGGGCCAAGGCTCCACCGTCGGGGACTGGGAGTCTGCGATCGCGCGGCGGATGAATCACTTGAGCCGCGCGTCCTGCTTTATTACACACATCGAAGGGAACTAAATGCGAGGAGACATCGAATAATTCACTCACAGACAGACAGACAGACAGACAGACAGTCAGACACAACAAGCAATGCAGGGCATGGAGTACGAGGGGGGAAATCTCATGCAATTAAATGGATATTCGCACAGGAAGAGGGAAGAAGAGGGACTTGGGGGAAATAGTCATAGATAGATAGGTGGGTATATCCACTAGACAGCCAGCCAGACAGACAGACAGACAGACAGATAGAGAGACTGATAGATAGTTAGATAGAGAGACCAATACTGTACAAGACAAATACAGAGAGAACGAGAGCGATACAGAGAGAATGTTGACAGTGACAAGATAAATGGGTGATGTGCTGCAGATGCCAAAAGCTTTGTGCTGATGAGCCTGCTAGCGCTCTAGCATGTGTGTGATGTGTGGGAGTTTCTGTGGACAAGGGCCATGTATGTTCTCCATTACGTTGCTTTTGTTGTGGTTCACTCCGAGCATCACTGTCATCACGGTCCGCTCTGAGATCTTCCATCAATGGAGAGAGAGAGACGTTCTCCCGCACAATGGCAGCTTGTTTACAACGAGGCTTCTCTCACAGGGATGGCTTTTGGGTCTTTTTTTTCTGAAGATAAATCACATCAACGTTGGAACTGTTTGCGTGTGAAAATTAAAAGCCGTACGTTACAGATGGATTCGAAGGAATGGTGTGACATCACCAGCTGCGCATGTGCCCGGAGTACTTTGGAGAGGAACTTTCTGGTTCTGTGGATTCTTTTGTTTTTTAGCGTGAGTGGGAGAGCTCGAGGCCAGCAGTGGTTCTCGACTGGTCTAGCCTCAGGAGCCACATGTGTCCTCAGTCATTAAGTCACCACCCAAAAATAAAAAAATGTATTGAGCAATTTTGCAGTAATGCACAATTGCCTTCATGTACCGATTAAAAACATTGAGCGAACAAAAATCTGCAGCAATTGGGGTTGAACTCAATGAAGTAGTAAGCCACATGAAATCATGTTGAAACATTTGCTAATTCATGGACTTCTTTTACAGTAATAGATTAAGGTTTGGCATACTGTATATGCTCTGCAACCCCCTGGAAATGCCCTCTCGACCTACTTAGGGGTCGCGACCCACCGGTTGAGACTCCCCGCTCGAGACACATTTGTCACTCTTTGGTGACTCAGCACTAATGCTTGTTTATTGCAGCGCCCCCCCCCCCCCCCCCCCCCCGCGTCATGACCCCTCTCCACGGCAGCAGCGGTACACACAGTTTTCCAGCCATAAAAACAGTCACCGTGTTCAGGGAATAATTCTTTTCCGACCGCTACATCACCTTGTAGAAAAAGGAACAGAAAAGAAAAGCTCCAGTGGTGTGTTTATCTTACATAAACACCAGTGACTTGACCGCTCAGGTTGCAGCAAAAGTCCAAACTGCCCAGAGGTGTTGAATTACTGGACATTTGAGCGTTCATTAGTCCCTCATTTGAGCGACTCTTCATAAAACTATTTGTGTATTTGCCTTCGGAGTTTACTTACATTCTTCTGTACTTTTTTTTGTTCTCATAATGTCTGCCCAGTAGCCAGTATCTCTGGAACTCTCTTCAGACTTGGGACTGCAATAGGATCCCTTTTTAATGTCCCTTCCCGATGTTTCTTCCTTTTGCTTGTCTTTGCTCTTTTGCTTCTCCCACTGGATTCTGGGGAGTTTTTCTTTGTCTGTTTGATGACTGAGGGTTAGAGGGTGTTACCTTAGCATAGGCCTGTGCAGCCATTCAAGGCTATAACTCTTATAATGTATGATATACATACACTTGACTTGAACAGTATTTCTCCTTTGAACAGTTAATATGACTCAAATTGCTCATGCTCAGTAACCCATGCATTGTTTTAAGGTTTGTCAAATAATATATATATAAGTGATCTTTGCAAATTGTTGATGGCACAGGGTTTATGCCCGGTAACAACAACAATTTGCAACCACTCCATCAAAATGACATATTATTTGACCAACCTTAAAACAATTCCATGGCTTACTGAGCACGAGTCCGGCGGTCTTCACATGGCCTCCGGCTTCTTCACATGTCCACCCCGCCAATCCTGGCGGTACACTTGGTAGACCAAACAAGCGCAAAGAATGAGACTGCCGATTTTGAGACGGGGTCCATCCAAGGTGCTCTCCACTCTCCCGGGAGGGTCCTTGTCTGCTCTAGCCCTGCGATTGGGACCAGCCAAGTCTGTGGGTACAGTAAATGCAAGGCAATTTGTGACTTATGAACGGACCTTTCATTATGTTTTTGAGATTCCCAAGATTCGGAACGAAGAGGAGGATGAGTCGGATGTTCCGCTGAAAAGGACCGAGAGAAAAGTCAGGACAACTGCAAAAGGTCGGCAGACAAAATATGTGTAATGTCAAACTTCGGTTTGAAAGAGGTTTAATCCAGTCACAGTCACATCAAAGAATGAGCAAAAGTAAAAACATATATGCCCCATATCTGGTTCCCTTTGTGGAATCATGTGACTGCGTGTACAAGGATTTTATGATGTGTGTTTGGAATGATCTCATGTTGTTCGACCGCACCATTCATGTCTTTCTTTGATCGTTTGCGAGTATCCTTGGCTCATCCTAAATGTGATTATCTGTGTGAACATAGACAACAGACAAAAGAACAAAAGATTCAATGCAACCTCGACGTGGAGTGGTAGCCAAGGCCTCGGTCTGGCAACCGTAGCTGATCAAGTTGCATTTGAGATTCAAATCAGCACTTGGCTTCTAGATTAATAATCTGAAATCCTGGTTTTATTCCAATATCTGGTGCATTCACACCAAAAACAAATGCTGTCCAACTCCCCAAGTCTGCGGATGGGAAAATCTTTATTTGGGATCAATTTGCTGGACATAAACTTTGTGGCAATTTGTGGCATATTCTGATGACTGGAAGATTCTTGTTTAATTCCTCACTATTGCCGTTATATTAAACAGATTGTTAGCATGATGAGCTGAACGAATGCCCTAAGTAAATGTGTGGAGTTTGCATGTTCTCCCCGTGCTCCGAGGGGTCTCCTTACGGAGTAAAAGAACCCCAATTAAAAACATGTGAAGATCGCCTCTCCTGTCCACATCCCTGACCAAGCTGTGGACGTACAACCTGGAGCTGCTGGTCCCCGGGCGCCGTTGAGTTGGCTGCCCACTGCTCCTGCTGGCCGCAGGATGGGTTAAATGCAGAGGACAATTTCCACGGGCCACCCTCCCTGCATGCGCGTGTGTGTGTTTGGCGGCCACCACTTCCCGCTGTGTGTTGTGTGACCAATACGTGTGGATTAATAAAGAGATCTTCTTCTTCTTCTTCTTCTTCTAAGTAAATGTTAGCACCGGTCTCCATTTCAGTGCAGAAATAAAATATCTTGTACCAACTTTAGGCCGACATGACATCTTCTGTCTGTCTCCCAATAAATAAATACATAAATAAAATTCTAGGAAGAAGAAAAATGCAAAAAAAGGAATGAAGTATCCAGTTCCCATCATCACTAAAGTTCCATGGCCCGATGCCAAATGGATCATTGTTTGTGCAAAGTAAACGCCAGAATTCCCGCTCACCAATAGGAATACATTTGGGATTAAAAGAAGATGCCAAATGTAAGCCACATTGGCACATTCGATTCTCTCCATTACGCTTTGCATGGCTAAATGGAAGAGCAGACGGACAAGTGGATGCCAGTCGCTAGACGTAGCCTGGAAACACAGATGACGTTGATTACTGGAGGAGGAGGGCGGGGCTTAGCTGTTAGTCTTGTCACTCAGTCAGGAGTCAGGACACATGGGATTAGAAAATGGGATGTTTCATGAACTCCAACGGGGATAGGGGAGGAGGAGGGTGGGGGGTGGGGGGGGGGTGTTGTGGGGTGGCTTGCCACCGCGCTACGTAAAACCCTTGATCAGTGGCGACGGGACATTTTCAGTCACAAACCGACTCCAGACGGCGCTCTCCTCGTGTCGTCTCCGCCCACCCAGCCCACGGAGATGGTGCCGTCTATAAAAAAGACGTGAATGTACTTAGTGTTCAACCTGGCATTCTAATACGTAACAGGGTGGGGAAGAGTGCGCTGGATGTTGGGTAGTTGGGGGTGACGGGGGGGTTTCTCTTGTTCTTCACCCCCGCCCACCTTCCACGAACACCACCGCTACCTCCAGAATCGCCCCCCCACCCCCCCCCCTTCCAGTGTATGGACTGGACGCCTTCCAGCACGGCGGTTAGGCGGTAAGTATAGAGCTGCCACTGCATGTTTCCACTGCGTCAGTTCCCAGCGCTCCCGGTGCCTATGCGTCGCCCCGCAGACATCAGGCGTTGCACCCCGCCCACTCCCCCACTCCCCCACCCCCCACCTCAAACACTCTTATAGCCCTGAGCCCTCACCCTCTCCACCCCCCCACCCCCACCCCTCTGCCGTTAAAAGACAAATCATGTTCCTATCCAAGTCCATTCTCACTCAGTCG
>PIJE02000479.1:145367-166819 GCA_002895965.2 Coryphaenoides rupestris
GGGCTTTTGCTTCAGCTAACCGCTGAAGCTGCAGTCCTTTTGGCCTACCGGTACCTGTCTGCTGTTTCAGGAGACCCCTGGGCCAACCAGGCCCGAAAGGCCTCCTTCTTCAGCCTGACGGCTTCCTTCACCACTGGTGTCCACCAACGGGTTCTTGGGTTGCCGCCACGACAGGCACCGACAGCCTTTTGACCACAGCTCCGAGCTGCAGCCTCTACAATGGAGGCTCTGAACATGGCCCACTCAGGTTCCCCAACCTCCCCCGGGATGCACGAGAAGTTCTTCCGGAGGTGGGAGTTAAAGACCCTACGGACAGGGGCTTCCACCAGACGTTCCCAGTTCACCCTCACTACACGTTTGGGTTTACCAGGTCTGTCTGGCAGCCTCCCGCGCCATCTGATCCAACTCACCACCAGGTGGTGATCAGTTGACAGCTCTGCTCCCCTCTTCACCCGAGTGTCCAAAACATGCGGCCGCAGATCTGCTGATACGATTTCAAAGTCGATCAGCGACCTTTGGCCTAAGGTGGTCCGGTACCAGGTACACTTGTGGACCACCCTATGTTCGAACATGGTGTTTGTTATGGCCAGTCCATGACTAGCACAGAAGTCCAATAACAAAACACCACTCTGGTTCAGATCGGGCAGGCCGTTCATCCCAATCATTCCCCTCCAGGTTTCTCCATCATTGCCCACGTGTGCGTTGAAGTCCCCCAGTAGAACTATGGAGTCCCCGGATGGAACCCTTTCCAGGATGCCACCCAAGAACTCCAAGAAGGCCGGATACTCTGAGCTGCTGTTTGGTGCGTAGGCACACACAACAGTCAGAGCCTTCCCCCCAGCGACTTGCAGTCGCATGGAGGCGACCCTCTCGTTCACCGGAGAGAACTCCAACACAGCGGCGCTCAGCCGGGGACTTGTGAGTATCCCCACACCCGCCTGGCGCCTCACACCCTGGGCAACTCCGGAGAAGTAGAGGGTCCAGCCCCTCTCCAGGAGTTTGGTTCCAGACCCGGTGCTGTGCGTGGAGGTGAGCCCAACCTCCTACCCCGCCAGTGAGGTGATGGTCGGCGATGACGGGGATCCGCACGCCCAGGACCCCGCTTTTGCCTACCGCCCGGTATACAATGCACCCGACCCCAATGACTCTCCCTGCAGGTGGTGAGCCCACAGGGAGGTTACTCCACGTTGTCTTTTAGGGCTAGGCCCGGCCGGGCCCCGTGGATCCAGGCCCGGCCACCAGACGCTCGCCGACGAGCTCCCCTCCCAGGTCTGGCTCCAGAAGGGTGCCCCGGTTTCCCTTGTCCGGGCGAGGTGACTGTTCTTTCCGGGAGTCTTTTCATGGGGTCTTTGAATCGCTCTTAGTCTGGCCCCTCCCCTGAGACCACTTTGCCTTGGGAGACCCTACCAGGGGCTAATGCCCCGGACAACACAGCTCCCAGGGTCACGGGGGCACCCAAACCCCCCCACCACGATAAGGTGGTGATTCTTTGGTCGGATCATTGTTGTTAATTCTACCTGTTGATTCTCCCCGTATGGATTTCGTCCGTCTCCAGCCAGCTCATCTCCCTGCCTACCTGTCTGCCCACCTATCCCTGCCTGCCGGTTCCTGCATCTGCCTGCCGTGCTCACCACCCGTCCCGCTGGCTTCACTCCCGTTTCCTCTCCGTTTGTATTATAAATAAATATTCTGTGCTGCATAACTCCGAGTCTGGGTCTTGCGTTTGGGTCCACCACCTGTACACCGTGACAGAATGATCCGATCAAGCATGGACTCAGCAGACTCAGGCTTGGAGTTCATCAGCTTATGGCAGTACCTTGCCAGCCGTTGCGAGCCGATGCCGATGTACAAGACTCAGCTGTCGCCGAGATATCTGGGAACCCGCCTGTCCCTGGGGGGGCCTCGTAGTGTCCAGCAGGCTCGCAGGCGTCGAGGCAGGCATCCCGGCTCCCGGCTTGACAGCCTTGGGTTCCTGCTGCTAGGTCGCAGCCGTCCCCACTCCCGGTTGGACTGCAGCAGCCCCTGTTTCCCGCTGCTATGTCGCAGCCATCCCTGGTCCCTCTCCCGGTTGGACCGCAGCAGCCTCCGGTTCCTGCTGCTAGGTCGCAGCCATCCCTGGTCCCGGTCCGGGTTGGACCGCAGCAGCCTCCGGTTCCTGCTGCTAGGTCGCAGCCATCCCTGGTCCCGGTCCCGGCTGGACCGCAGCAGCCCCTGTTTCCCGCTGCTGGGTCGCAGCCATCCGCGGTCCCGCTCCCGGCTGGACCGCAGCGGCCTCTGGTTCCTGCTGCTAGGTCGCAGCCATCCCTGGTCCCGGTCCCGGCTGGACCGCAGCAGCCCCTGTTTCCCGCTGCTGGGTCACAGCCATCCGCGGTCCCGCTCCCGGCTGGACCGCAGTGGCCTCCGGTTCCTGCTGCTAGGTCGCAGCCATCCCTGGTCCCGCTCCCGGTTGGACCGCAGCAGCCTCCGGTTCCTGCTGCTGGGTCGCAGCCATCCCTGGTCCCGCTCCCGGTTGGACCGCAGCAGCCTCCGGTTCCTGCTGCTGGGTCGCAGCCATCCCTGGTCCCGGTCCGGGTTGGACCGCAGGAGCCTCCGGTTCCTGCTGCTAGGTCGCAGCCATCCCGGGTCCCGCTCCCGGCTGGATCGCAGCCGCCTCTGGTTCCTGCTGCTAGGTCACAGCCATCCGCGGTCACCTGTGTCCCCGCTCCGACGTCACCTGTGTCCCCGCTCCGACGTCACCGGTATCTTCCGCCCTGCCTCCAGGTCGTCCGCCTGACGGTGCCAGCCCGGTGATAGTGGGTCACCTGGAGGCTCCCGTTAAGGCGGGGGTACTGTCATGGTCTCGACCGTGTCTCCGGGCTCACTGTGTTGGTGGCCGTGGCTCCGGACTCCGGTGCCGCCCCAGCGTCATTAGTGGCACCTGCGCTGCGCTCACACCTGCCATCGATTTACAATTAATCTCTGTATAAGAACCCCGGCTTTCCACCCACTCTTGGTCGGATCATTGTTGTTAATTCTACCTGTTGATTTTCCCCGTAGGGATTTCGTCCGTCTCCAGCCAGCTCATCTCCCTGCCTACCTGTCTGCCCGCCTATCCCTGCCTGCCGGTTCCTGCATCTGCCTGCCGCGCTCACCACCCGTCCCGCTGGCTTCACTCCCGGTTCCTCTCCGTTTGTATTATAAATAAATATTCTGTGCTGCATAAATCCGAGTCTGGGTCTTGCATTTGTGTCCACCACCTGTACACCGTGACAAACAAGCCACACAGACGGCATATCTTCACACTCTTAAGCACACACACACACACACACACACACACACAACATAGTCCACAACATGCAATTATACCACATGCTCTTTAAGAAGCTGTGGAGTATACCTACTAGGCCTATCGCTTTAAGGACTGCTTGCTATTTTTTCCTTGAGGGAAGACAGAAAAAAAGAAAAACAGTTGGTTTAGGTGATGTTTAGCTAGCTCCTGTGCTGCAGACAGACATCTGTCTGCCATAGGGTTTCTCTATGGGGGCGGTACCGCCCCCCAGTGTGCGCTCGCTGGATGGGGGCCGGGGGGCACTGAGACAAAAATACTTAAAAGGGGACGTAAAAGAGTTAAAAATGGGCATTCGTTTTAGAATTCAGTTTTTTATGACCTTATATGCAGGGAATATTTTCCATTTTGAGTCAAATGTCTTTGCGTTGCAACAAAAGCCCGCCCATAGCATTATCTTCATATCAGATTTAGCAGGAGTCAATCCATGATTTAAAGGGGAACATTGCCTATTTTGAACCATCTTTGGATAATTTAAATGTGGGTAGTGTATGCAAATGAACAATGTTTACCTTTCCTCCATGTTGCCAGATCTCCATCTTTCCCCACCTCCGTCATTAACTTAGTTGGGGTAAGAATTTGCGTCTGCGCTGTGCTGCGACCCAGAGACAAACGCAGCATCGACAACATTTGCAGGCATTTTTGTACACTATATCAGGAAAAGAAAAGCTGATAGATAAATATGAGGTTGAAAATCTGCAAAGTTATTCATTAATTTGCTTTCATGAATTCAGTTGGATCTGTAGTTTATGCACATCATCGGAAAGGTCTACTCTAATAAAATGTATACGATTTGAAATGAAACACTAAATTCCATATACCCGGCTGTCTATCTCCATTCAATGTGGGTGAGAGGGAGGGGCGTTGCACCGCTGGGGTAGCCCACCGCACCAGATATAACAAGATACCCCAGCGCGGTGCGCGAGGGAAGAGCCGTATTGGAGACGCCGTCTTTGTGGCCGAATGCGGCACACGAATTCAAAGCGGAAGCCAGGAGGCTGGCTGTTATTTGAAAGGTGTCTGCGAGCGCTGTGGTTTCCTCCTCCTTTTGAGGTGCGGGGGCGGGCGGGGGGGGAGAAACACACACAACATAAAAGTCATAGTCTCTCTCTCTCTGTGCCTTAAAGCCAGGAGTGATATCATGGAAAAGACACGTTCTGAGCGCTCCTGAGAGGAGGACTCTTGACTGTCAGGCTGCTGGAGGTCGGTCGGGAGGGAGAGGAGGGGGAGGGAGGGAGTGCAAGAAGGGGATTGGTAGGTAGGTAGGTCGGGTGAGAGAGCGGGGGACGGGTAGGGGGGGGGGGGGGTGCTCCATTCTCTCAACTTTCACATAAATCCACTACGCTGCTTGCTGTATCCGTGACTCGCTATGCTTGGGAAACAATGTGGCCACAATCTTCTCTCCCACACTGTGGGCTATTCTTCTAACACACTGATGCTAAGTGTGTCGGGTTTAAACTCCAGGAAAGAAAACCGCGGTCATAATAGCCTAAAGGACGGCTCTTGATTTAGCTCGTAATCAAGGGCGTATAATCCAACACCCTTCAGTCCCCTGCCTCTGAAACGTTAGCAGCGGCCTACTGAAGGCACACATAGAGAGACGCTAACGGGTGAAGCTATCTAAGCGCGGGGGGAATGTTCCTCACAGTAAAAACTGCAGTGCGGCTTGTTAGCATAAAAGCAAAGCTTTAATTTCCCGCTGACTACTGTGAAAGAGGATCATAAAATTGACTCCATCTGTAATTTTTTTCCCTTGTTTTTTTTTCTCTCCATTTTTCTACGCGGATAACTTTCCAGCCACGGGGAGCGTGCAGCGCTATATGAACTCTTAATAACGCTCACCCCCGTGTCTTTCACCCCACAGACAGACAGCCTGTTGGGTTCGCAATTAAAATAGCTCTAATGGATCCTGTTACAAAGTAAGCACGGAAATGTGTAGCTTATTTAACAATTGGGAAAAATGCACCATGGAAAGCTGAACTACTGCCCACAATCTACACACATCTATGGTCATATATATACTGTATGTACGACTCGCCTGGACACCGAATGTTATCAACTGCACATGTGATGCCTTATGGGACGCTGTACATGTTATGGAATATGCATACTGTGTCCCAGCGATGGTTTACAATGTGAGCCTACATGTGTTCCACTAATTGTCTAAACGTGGAGAAGCATGTGTCTCACAATAAACAAGCCTGTGTGAAATACTATGTGCGTCTCCACACGTGTGTGTGCGCGCGCGTGTGTGTGTGTGTGTGTGTGTGTGTGTGTGTGTGTGCACGCACGTGTCTGGAAGTGTGTGCGGAGCGTGCGTGTTAGCAATCCTTAGACCGTGGAAATCTCCTGGAGGACTTCCGCCCGCCCCTGTTATTCTTTGCAGTGAGATGGAAATCTTTTCCCAACATCTGCGCAACATATCATCCAGGAAAAAAAAAAAGTAAGAAGAGAAAAAAGGCGAAAGGAAGCCGTGCTGAAAGTTTCCATTAGAAGCGCCGTAGGATCTCTCTCGACTTCACAGGGCTTACTTACGTTCTGTTGGCTGCTACGGGCCGGCGAGCCTCGAAAGATACCCCACCCCCCCCCCCCCCCCACCCCGCTCTCCCTCCACCCCTTGTAGCAAACACAATTATTCACCAGAGACGGGGGAAAAATGCGATAGATTGTTGTACATAATCAATGGGCCTTAAGCAGTGTCACTGATTGCAACCGAGGTATAGGATTACCGCTGCAAGCCCGCTCCTCTGTGGACGAGCCAATCACGCCGCTGACTCTCTCTGACTCTCTTCCTCAGTTAGGACTCTTTACCCCAACCTCTTCGGTTGATTCACCGTCAATCGGCCTTGGATGGAGATCATGGTCTGAAGACCAGTTTAAAAATACCCCGGCTTGCTTTGGTGCCTGACTGTGATTATGTCATGCGCCTTGCTGTGGGCTGAGTGGCACCCACCTTCCATCCTCTCTCTCTCTCCCCTCCTCTCTCTCTCTCTCTCTCTCTCTCTCTCTCTCTCTCTCTCTCTCTCTCTCTCTCCCCTCCCTCTCTCTCTCTCTCTCTCTCTCTCTCTCTCCATCCCTTCTTTCATCTATTTATATAATTCACCTTCTTCAGCCTTGTCTAATATTCACTTTGCTCACACCCATCCTGTGTATGTGTGTGTGTGTCTCTCTCTCTCTCTCTCTCTCTTTCTTCTTTCCCATAACCCCCCCCACTCCCCACCACCACCTTTCCTGCATTCTCCCCATGATTTATTTTCCATAGAAATCCTATAGCCTAGTGTAGGTCTTTCCCCATCGCTCTCTCTCTCCCTCCCCCTCTCCATGTACACCCACCCAACTGACGGACATATACACTGAGGTTTTTCCCACTCTTTCCCATGACAGAGCTGCAAGGAGGTGTGGGCGGGGGGGGGGGGGGGAGATGGAGGTGGAGGTGGAGGTCAAGTTCTCCCCTCGTCACCTGCCGTCCGCCAGACCGGGCCTTGGAAGAGGCTCTTTGTCTCTCCCCTTGAAGCGTTCCCTTCATCCCCTCCGGAGGTACGGCTCCCTGCTGGCCTCGTACCGGGAAAGCAACCCCCTGTCGCACTGGAAACATTGAGGAGAGGAGACCCATGGGGGGGGGGGGGGGGGGGACTAAGTCAGCAGACCCCATGGCTTTGACTTGTGTACCACGGTGACAGGAGCGCTCCAGTGGAGACGGTGCTGCCTGCCCGCCTCATCCCCCTGGAGAGACCTGTGATTCATGGCCAGACACTTGAGCCACGGGGAGCTGCTCTGGCGTATGTATAATAGGCCCGTTTGTCCATTTAGAAACGAGTACAAAACTAGTTTTCACATTTGAATACGGTTGCTTTACCCTGTCATGGATTTATTTGTACATTTTATCATGACGTCATTTCAAAGGTTGAAGGTTTCCAAAGTGGAGGGATGAGGACTCTTGAGTTATGAGGCATGTACACCAGCGGCCAGCAGAGGGGGCCATATACTTTAGGCATCCTTTGGAGGTGCAAATCCGTCCTTGTTCTTACATCTTTTTATTGAAATGTTATAAATGCTGTATATGTCAGCGAGAATCAAATGTATAGATCTATATGTATAATATACATACATAGCAAATATAGTTGTTGTTGTTGTTTTGTTGTTGTTGTTGTTGTCATTAATAAACATGTGAACAACATATGTTCAAATTTATGTGACATAAATAAACACACAAAATATCAACTCTCTTTCCAGCTATAATTGACCTTACATCAAGCACCAAGCTCTGACATCAAGTACATCAAAGAGCCTGGTTTAGTGCTGGTAATACGCTGCATATAAATGGTGTTATTAATAATTAAACCTCTCATGCAGTAAAGAAGATCTGTACAGATGGAGCTCCTGTCATCTTGAGAGGGTTAATTGTTGTCTGGCTGAGCTAATATGTGGAAGCATATCACGTTTGACCACAAATAGTGGTCAGCTCCATCGTTCTTTTGTAAAGTACCTTGAAGGAACGTGTCGTGTAGTAGTAGTAGCAGCAATGTGATGATGAAAATTATGTTAATTAGATGCAAGAGTTCACCTTCATGTTAGTTCAGGTTCATCCAATATAAAAAAAACTAACAGCTATCCATTTAACCCATTGTACTGGAAGCCGATAGTTGGGAATTATACAGACTGAGCAGGGGCCCTTTTAATTTTAATTTGGCGGCGTCTGTGTTACAATGCCTTGTACTGCACTATTGTACAGAATGTCAACTCAAAGGGCAGATGGTTTGCACCGAGAAGCTCAGACTAAGGCTCAGATGGTCTGAGACGGATCTGAGGAAAAGTCAGTGGAGATAAAAAAATAAAGTCTATATTCTGCATGAAAGGCAGTTGTGTAGGCCGAGCAAGATGGTGCAAGGACGCCACCCTCAACTGGATTTGCCAGCTGTAGCCTATAACACATTGGCTTGAACCTGCATCAATCATAGTATGGTTATACTGTATATATAATATAGGCCTATTTATATATAATAATTTCAGTTATTCCGTGTTATTTGGTGTTATTTGAAAATGGTATAATCCATAATTAATTCATAATCTGGTTTCCGCCTCTTTTGGTGTGGCAGTTGAGAAATTATTAAACATTTTTATGTAAACTACGTAAACTCACGTAAACTAAATACATTCATGAATAAATAATATAACTAAACCTCGGTGGTCATGAAGTGTCTAGAGAGGCTTTTTGAGAGGCGCCTTCTTACCTGCCTCCATGGACCCGGTGCAGTTCGCCTACCGGCCAAACAGATCCACAAACGATGCTGTCTGCCAGGTAATACACAGATCCCTCTCTCATCATAGTCCCCAGCAGACTGGCTGGAAGGATGATTGAGCTGGGACTGAACACGCCCCTGTGCACCTGGATCCTGGACTTCCTGACCGCCAGGCCCCAGGTCGTCAGGGTTGGCAGACACACCTCCAGACCCCTCACCCTGAACACAGGATCCCCCCAGGGTTGTGTCCTCAGCCCCCTACTGTACTCCCTGTACACACATGACTGTGTGGCCAGGTTCAGCTCCAACACTATCAATTTGTGAACGAGACAGTGGTGGTTGGCCTGATCTCCAGTAAGGATGAGAAGGCCTCCCTAGAGGAAGTTGCTAACCTGTCACTCTGGTGCCAAGACAACAGCCTCATGCTGAATGTCTCCAAAAATAAGGAGCTGCTTGTGGACTTTAGGAGGATACAACAACATCAGAGGACTTACACACCACTGGGGATTAATGAGACTGCTGTGGAGAGCAGCTACAGGTATCTGTAGCCCCACATCACAGAGGACCTGACTTAAACTACACACATTGATACTCTGGTGAGGAAGGCGAAGAAGCGTCTCTACCACCTCAGGAAGCTGAGGAAGTTCAGAGTCTCCCAGAGGATCCCTCAGACCTTCTACGCTGGTGTGTTGGAGAGCAACCTGACAGGAAGCATCACTGCCTGGTTCGGCAACAGCTCCTCTCAGGACAGGAGGGCTCTTCAGAGGGTGGTGCGTTCGGTTAAGCACACTATTGTCTCTACACTCCCCACCCTGCAGGACCTGTACTCCAGGAGGTGTCGAACCAGAGCCTGCAGGATCATGAAGGATCCTCATCACCCCAACAACAAACTGTTCCAGCTGCTGAGGTCAGGTAAGCGCCTCCGCAGTCACGCTGCTAGAAGAGAGACTAAAACAGAGTTTCTTTCCATCAGGACTGTGAACTCTGACCTCACCAGGGCCCCCTCACTGCCCCTCCCATGCACACACTCACACACACACATGCACACATAGTTAGTACACAGTACATGCACTCACATAGTTTTACTACATAACTTATTGCATAACATATGACATCATTATAATACCCAAATAGACCAACAAACAGCAGGAAAAGGTAATTGTTTATCTTCAACAGCACCGTGTCATAGTGTTAATCAAATATAAACTATAGAATAGAAAAGATTTCTGTTATCCCTCATCAAAGTTTCATGCCATGCACTTTTATAACTGCCAACCATTCCTTTGGTAAATGACACCCCTTCTGCCAGCACTTCATGTTGGCACTCGCCCCTGGAAGGTGTGTGTGTGTGTGTGTGTGTGTTGTGTGTGTGTGTGTGTGTGTGTGTGTGTGTGTGTGTGTGCGTGTGCGTGTGTGTGTGTGTGTCTGAGTGTGTGTGTGTGTTTTTTTTCCAACCATAAAGTTGTCTGGCTCCTGCATTTACATGAAGGCAACTCAGAGAGGGTTCACCGAGGGGCGGTGATCCGGAACCGTTCCCTGTGTGTGTCAGGTCCTGTGAGCCCATGTGACTGAAGTCTCTGCAGGGGGTGGGGCCGCAGGCGTTGAGGTGTGTGTGTGTGTGTGTGTGTGTGTGTGTGTGTGTGTGTGTGTGTGTGTGTGTGTGTAGATGTTGAGGGAGGTAGTGGGGGAGGGTGGGGGTGGGGACTGTACAGTGGCCCTGTTTCAAAGAGCAGCACCAGAGTAAGTCGGTGGGCCTATATATGGAAATCATTGAAAACAGGTCAGCACACTTACATGTCCTTATGACATTTAGTACACTACCTGGAGGCACATAACCTGCTATGCGGTACTATAGGTGCCGAAAAGAACACAATTTAAACGTACCCGTGCCTTTTTAAATACAAAAATAACCCAAGAACACAATTTGCTAACCGCAAGTTGAGATATGAATCGTGTGGTTCTGGAGTTATTTGCTCCATGAGATCTTGATATATAAATTTAGAAAGAAGAAAATACATCACAGAGGCTGTAGAAATATTCCTGGCAATATTCTGTTGGATCCATTGGGGGAGCTGCTGCTGTGTCAAAGCGTGCCGCACCTCCTCCCCTCTCCTAACTCAACATTTCCGAGAGAGCGGTCCAACTGTAATCAACCTAAAACAGACCTTGACATAATTACAGTAATAATCTACGACGATAAATTGTTTATTTCTTTGTGGTCCTTCTGGGTGACGTTCCAGAGGCATCAAATGCGAATCAAAGAATCATTTTCCGAGTGAATCTTGTGTTAACTTAATATTAAACATAGCGTCCTCTCGTGTGACTATGATGATAAATGCGGTCACTTTCTTCCACCCTGTGTTCAGGGCTTGCCTCCAGTGCATTCCGTATGCACCTCCATCATTGTCTCAAAGAGAAGTCCCCGGCACGGAATAAAAAAGCCATTTTCTCTGTGACTGGGAAAATGGATGGTTGTGCAATGAATATGCACCTGTTTGAGATCTCCTGTGTGATAACTCATGTTTGTATGTTGCTTTTTACATGGTTGACCCTGTGACACCCTGTGTGTGTGAAAAAGCACCTTATCTGTGTTAGCTTTGCTTCGGTTCGTAGCATGGGTTGAAGTAGTCTCTGTTTGGAGAGCAAAGTTCAAAATGAATATCAATTGGTAATTATGTTAGGTCCTATTTATGTCAATAACTCAATAAGCATGTAGGCATGAACAACAACCAGCCTGTATACATTAAGGTTGAAATAGGATTGTGATTAATATCGGAATTGATCAATTATGTTTATTATATGTATATTACTAAACAACTAATTCAAGTCGAAATATCAGATTCAAAAATATTGCTTTCCCAATACACAAAAATAAATGCTTATTCATATTTGCATGCATGTTTGTATAATCCCTCAAGCCCTAGTTTTAAGCAGGGGAGAACAAAGACCAGAGAGGCAGGCTTGGGCTGGAGGACAGTGGAGACCAGGACGCTCCACTAGTGCCAGTGTTACGCGCCTGTTATCCCCCAGTTGCGCGACGCACCCCGACCAGACAAATAAACACGAGACTCGACCACACCACTTTTTAAAACCTGACCTGACTTTTAAAATGAGCTCACAAAAAAAAACACGCCATGGTCGGTCGAGGAGGTCCAGACGTTCCTCTATTTGGTGGCCGAAGAGAGGATACAGCGGGAGCTCGAACGGCACAACCCGGAACGAAAAAGTATTTAAAGAAGTCGCCCAGCTGATGGCCAATCGTGTTGTCATGGGAGTTGAAGTTTCATCAGTTTCCGTTTTTTTTTTATTACTGTGATTAATGTGTTTTTTTCTTGTTGGAAAATGTTACTTTTAGTTGTCTCTAGGTATCTTGTTAAGCACTTTGGCTTTGAAACCCCGCATCTGTGTGATAATAATAAAGGCTTGGATGTCCTTAGAAATGGTCTGTTCTGGTTTCCTATATGCATTGTCATACTAAATACATACTGTAAACTGGTTTGGGTTATGTTAAAGCATTTTTATGTTGTTGTGTTGTTGTTGTTCTTGGTCTCCGGTTTTGTGCGGGCTTGGCGCGGTGTAAATGATGTCACGGCAGTTCGCCGCAGCCGTGTTATGACGACCCCGCCCACGTCGAGGAGGGTACTATATGGACTCAGTTGTAATGGAAACAGACCCGAAAAGTACCATGCCGTGCCGTGCCGTGCCGTCAGACGTGGTCATCTACTGTTGGCTGGAGTTCGGGTTCTGGTTCAGGTTCAGGTTCTGGATTGTCTGTAAGCAAAGAACGCGAGCTCGGGTATCAATGTGATACATAGAGCATATATACATTTGGGAGGGAAGAACAGAGGAGCATTTACATGTAGACACAACAATCATCTTGGGAAGCAGACGAGACCCTTCCGTCCCCACCCCCCAGACAGCCAATCAGAGAGGCAAGGACACCAGGCCCCACGTGGATATGTAACAGACCGACAGACAGTTAACTTGTGAAGCAGGGATATCCACAGCCTCACGTGACCCACATGAGATGCACCCGTCCCTATCCCCCCAGACCACCAGCTCAGGAAGCAGGGACAGCAGGGTCTCACGTTGAGACGCTCCCGCTCCCACCTGCCAGACAGCCAATCCAGACAAAAGAGGCAACACGTTCCGACGTTCGACGACAACAACACTCGACGACAACAAACACTTTTAGACTTTTAGTTTACTTTGGATAATGGATCTCACCCTCATTTGTTGGGATTAACAAGGAGAATAGGAAGCCCCACATAGAGAAGAAGGACACGAACACCCCAACCCAATGCTTTCTTGGCAGGAGCCACATTCCCTGTGATATTGAACGTTGTTAATTCTCCCCTTTTCCTCAGCAGGAAAAGGCAGAGCAGTGCTGACCACCCTTTGCTCGGCGAAGAGGATTTTAACTTTCATTCCTGTCCCCTCCCCTTTCCCCACACATTTTGGTAAATAAAATACATGATAAAATACAATACAAAGTTTGTTACGCCGCAATCCTGGTTTATGTCTCCTTTATTCCGATGGGTCAATCCACTACAATGTCTCGCTAGGCCGTTATACTACATGGTATTACTGTATAGACAGTATATATAACACAGACTGGTCAAACCAATGATATTTCATCATCATTCATGATTTGGAGTATTTAATATGTCACACAATGACGTGGTGTGGCCTAGCCCAGCCTGGCATAGCGAGACAGTGTAGTGGGTGGACCAGCCTCCCTGGCCGTAGTTCTCCTCTGCTTAAAACACAGCCGCCACACCTGTTCTGGGCAGAGTAATGAGAGGTCCCGGTTAGGGGGCGGAGCTTCCAGGACAGTTACCGCCCCTGCAGAACCGCACCACGCAGCCCTGTGGGGCATGGATCAGGGATCAGGCCCTCACAGTGGACAAACATGCCCTATTTCTGACGTGGACAATTCTGAATAGTAGTCCGAGTAAATAAACACAGAGTCAAGGTCAGTTTCCGCGTGTTTCATAAAGTGTTATCTCACGTAAACAGGGGGAGCTGCGTCGCCCATTTTGCAATACAGTAAGGTCACGTCACACACATAGTCGCTGGAAACCTACAGTATATTTATAGATACACATACACACACACGCACACGCACGCACGCACACACGCACGCACACACACACACACACTAGCACATACACACACACACACACACAAGCAATATAATTTTTCAACATCAGCTATTTAAAGTGCAACAAAGAAACCAAAAAAACATATCTGTTAAAAGTGTGCATTGATTGACAAAAAAAATAACTCAATTAAGATATCGGCTTTTGCATTAATTCTAAAAGAGAAACATGAAACCACAAAAATCAAGAAATAAACAAAGACAGCCCAAGAATAGAGCAAATAAATGTACGGTTTGTTCCGGGATCTATGGGATAAGTTAAATGTGTAAACATAAAACAAACATGGGTCTTGTTTCTCACTTGTTTTTGATATCTTACATCAGTTTCCCCCCACTGCTCATAACACAAAGTTGCTAACCGCGGACCCTGAGAAAACCGAGAGTTAACACAGATGCCCGGCAGGCCAAGTGTTGATACTCACACAAAAGCATCCAAATTGGTCCGACGCAAAGACCCTGGGAGTATAAATAGTCCCGGGGTGAGCCCTCTGCTTACACACCGGCCCTTATCTCCTCCTCCCCTTCAGGTGGTCAGAATGAGGCTGTTTATCCTGGCGGCCCTGCTGGGGCTCGGCGCGGCGCAGCACGACCCCCACGCCAAGCACGGCAGGACGGCCATCGTCCACCTGTTTGAGTGGCGCTGGGCGGACGTCGCTGCGGAGTGCGAGCGCTTCCTGGCGCCCAACGGCTACGCAGGGGTCCAGGTACACTGGGAGGCCGGGTCGTGCGTCGGCGACATCTTCGTTCTGTCATATGGCTGTGGAGCTACGTGGACCTATCTGAATGCCATGGGTGCATTCACCAAACATCAGAATGTTCAATAACGGCAGATTCTATATTTGATTTTCATAATGTTCTTATCCATGGCTGTCAATAGATTTTGTTTTTTTTAATTTATAGTAGTACAGCAGTCCTGTCAATAGAAGGTGTTTCTTTTGTTCTGTATCTAGATGCATAACACAAATGTTGCATGCACAAAATAGCTTCAAGCACAACAATTCTGTTATTATTATTATTAATATTATTATTATAATTATTATGTTTTCTTCTTACAACCCCAACCGCATATATTGTTGATAACTTACAGCATATAGGAAGGTAGACACATGCCTGGCTTAGTGTCTGATGGGTTTGAGGGCATGCAGAGATCATGCTGGGTGTGGGTTGGTTGCCGCCCGTGGGTCTTCACGGGGGGGAAAACTTGTGTCTTGTGATTCAGATCTCTCCTCCTCATGAGAACATCGTGATTACCAGCCCATGGAGGCCCTGGTGGGAGAGGTACCAGCCCACCAGCTACAACCTGTGCTCCCGCTCCGGCAGCGAGAGCGAGCTGAGGGACATGATCACCAGATGCAACGACGTCGGGGTAAGGCGGCACCGCGCGGCACCACCGCCACCACCACCACGCCTCACATCCCAGGGTTTGGTGTCACGTCGCCGGGGACCTACCTACAGAGCACCTCTCATCAAATGTACGCTTTAATACCATCGTACGTTATGCTCGATAATATCCATCAAATTAAAAACTTGACGGGTTGTTTCATGGATTAGAACGAATTGTCATTTACAAAAGTTTAAATAATAATGTGTTTGCATCTCGTCAATACAAATATACTGTATATTTCCCAAGCGCTACCAATGCATGCTTTTAGGCTTGAGGACCGTAATATAAAATGTACTTTGAAGATGCAACGCTTGTTATTAATGCATTGCAGTGGTTCACAGCATAATACAGTATACATGGCTCCTACAAACACTAAGAACACTTCTTCAATCCATCAATCAATCCATTGATGGATTCAAGACGTGTCTTTATCGACTGAATTGATTGAGTAATCATTAAATAATCAATAAATAATAATAATAATAACAACATCATCATCATCATCATCATCATCATCATCATCATCATCATCTTCACCTTCATATATTACATTGTGATAAAAATTTGTATAATAATACATTGAATTCATATAGCACATTTCTAAGTACTCACAAACACTTTATATGCCAAGACATCAAATACATGAGAGATATAAAAAAATATATATACAAGATATAAAAAAAAAGTCACATATAAAAGCATCCAAATGAAGGGAAGCGAAAAAGGTGCGAAATCAATCAATCAATCAATGAAACTCTTCTATCTTATTCCCCTGCCATCGCCTGCCGCTGGGCAGGTTAACATCTATGTGGACGCGGTGATAAACCACATGTGTGGGGCCAGTGGCGGGGAGGGCAGCCACTCCATATGTGGGAGCTGGTTCAGTGCCGACAGGAAGGAATTCCCCAGCATCCCCTTCAGCTCATGGGACTTCAACGACCACAAGTGCAGGACCAGCAGCGGCAACATCGAGAACTACGGAGATGCCAATCAGGTACAGTATATAACGGACGACTGGCTATGAGGATAGATGGCCCGATGAATGAGAGTTATGCGGAGGTCAAGTTAGTTTCAAGAGTGCTTGTTAGTTTCAAGACTGCAACCTTTGATGGTTGCATATGTTCAAATGAATCCGAGGCGAGTTCAATCTTTATTTCAAGGAGGCTTGGTTAGAAATGTTTTCAGTTCCGATCAATCAACGATCAATGCAATGATGTTATGGATGTTATGTAACATAATCTGTTTGAATGCAAGGTTAGGGCCTCCATCATCATTTGCTAAAGCTACTATAGTGAAATTCGATATTAGATATCCTATAGTAAGTCATTTTAAGTGTATCTCATAATGTACATGTTGTGTTGCTGGCGCATGTTGAAGGAGCATTCAATTCATATACCTTACATACATAAATTTTTAACATAGATGTTCATAATGTTCAGAATATATGCAAATACTAGGAAGCTAAACAAACAATCACAGTAACAGTCAGTTATATCTAAAGCAGCAGCTAGGCTTTATCTGGAAAACTAAATATATTAATATATTAATATCAAAGAATTTCAGAAAATGTAATTACAATTCCCCAAGGTGCAACAGCCCCAGAAACGCTCTGTGTTGATGCCTGCAGGTGCGAGACTGCCGTCTGGTGAGTTTGCTGGACCTGGCCATGGAGAAGGACGATGTCCGCATCAAGGTGTCCGACTACATGAACAAGCTGATCGACATGGGCGTGGCGGGCTACAGAGTGGACGCCTGCAAGCACATGTGGCCCGGCGACCTGTCCGCCGTCTACGGACGCCTGCACAACCTCAACACCAAGTGGTTCTCCGGTGGCTCTCGGCCCTTCATCTTCCAGGAGGTAAAATGTTTTACAATTTTGTACATTTCTACATCTGTGCATTTGTCTATTTTAACTTTTTCACATTTGTACATTTGTACATGTTTACATTCTTACATGTAAGGTATTGGAGCATACAAATACATAATGACCATGAAACAATTTGGAAAAATAAGCATATGTTTAAAAATGTAAATGGTTATTGGTTGGGATAAGAAAATGGAGGACGGAGATGTCGGTTCTGTTTTGTTTATGGTTAACTTAACACACAATATTCATGGATAAATGACATGCGCGTGAGTACACACACACTTGATATTGATCGGAAGGCACAGCTTGTGCCAGTGGAAGCAGTGGATGATCGATTTCTAAAGCAAACTTGGGTGAGGGGCAATAACAAAATCTGTGCAGTAGCAGAAAATCATTCGGTGAGACCTTTTTTCAACCGTTAACCAAGTATGTTTTGTTTTTTTATGCATCCCAGGTTTATTGATCTCGGTGGTGAGCCCATTACGTCCAGGGGAGTACTTCCATCTTGGAAGAGTGACTGAGTTCAAATACGGTGCCAAGCTGGGAACAATCTTCCGCAAATTGAATGGGGAGAAGCTGTCTTACACTAAGTATGATATTTTTGTTGTTGTTCAAGTGCAAATGCCATGCCACTGGGTCATCCCTTTCTTCCATTGCTGTGTGATCAAATATTTTTTCATTTCCAATTTGAAAATAACTACAAACACATCCTCCCTGTTCTTCACAAACACAAGATTTCAGGTGGGCTGCAGTTAAAAACGTGATCTTGTGTGAGTGCAGAAACTGGGGAGAGGGGTGGGGCTTCATGCCTGATGGCAACGCCCTGGTCTTTGTTGACAACCACGACAACCAGAGAGGGCATGGTGCGGGCGGAGCCGCCATCGTCACCTTCTGGGACCCAAAACTCTACAAGATGGCTATGGGCTATATGCTCGCCCACCCTTACGGAGTGGCCAGGGTGATGTCCAGCTTTCGCTGGGACCGCAACTTTGTCAATGGAAAGGTATCGAGGCGATTCACTTCACTTGACTTTCACTTTATTTATCCCCAGTGTGGCAATGTGTTTTACAGCAGTGGGATATACTTCCATTTAACATTAAACACAGGACACACAGACACAACACAACACGTCTGTTTCCTCCGCTGCCTGTCCTCAGCTATCTACACAGCTATACAGCCATTCATTCCATGAATTCATTCATTCGTTCAGCCATCCAGATGCTACTAATTCACTCCATTTAGCAATCCATCCATTCCATCTATAAATGCTTTACTCATTAATAAATGTATACATAAATACATTCATCCATACATTCATTTACATTGTTCATTTATCCATTCATTCATTCACCATCTGAAAATTCATTCATTATCCATCCCTTCATCCATGCTCCCCCATTCATCCATCCATCCATCCATTTATCCATCCATTCATTATCCATCCCTTCATCCATGCTCCCCCATCCATCCATCCATCCATCCATCCATCCATCCATCCATCCATCCATCCATCCATCCATCCATCCATCCATCCATCCATCCATCCATCCATCCATCTATCCATCCATCCATCCATCCATCTATCCTTCCATCCATCCAATCATTCATTCCCGTCATGTCGCCGCATCAGGACCAGAATGACTGGATGGGTCCTCCGAGCCACGGCAACGGAGACACCAAGCCAGTGACTGTTTACCCTGATGAGACGTGTGGAGATGGCTGGGTGTGTGAGCACAGGTGGCGTCAGATCAAGTGAGTCCCCAAAGCTCAGAGCACAGGGCACTCTGAGAACGCAGCCCTGCGAGAACACAGAGCGCTGCCATGTGGCACGAGGCCCCACGGCTTCTACATTGAAAAGTGTGCATCTGTGACCTTGGCGGAAATGTGTAATTGTCCACATTTTTAGAACATTATGCTGTTAACATTATAGATTATACACCAGTGAATGCTCTCTATTAGATTCATTGTTCATGATTTCACAGCATGATAGTCTACCGTTTTCCCCCCTGCTAGGAACATGGCTATCTTCCGTAACGTGGTGAACGGACAGCCCCACGCCAACTGGTGGGACAACCAGAGCACCAGGTAGCTTTTGGCCGTGGTAACCGTGGTTTCATCGTCTTCAACAACGATGACTGGTGAGAGCAGCAGAGTCTTTCTAGTTTGGCTTGAAGTGAGATAATGGCAGCTGTTTGACTGATATGTCAAAAAAAGCTTATCATACACTGGATTTAATAGCATGTTGAGTTTGTTTGCACATCTGAAGTACTATTGACAAATGAAAAACATAACTCGTAACCAATGATAAGCTCAATTTTTTTCTTCTCTCAGGGATCTGGATGTGACTCTGAACACTGGCATGCCCGGTGGCACATACTGTGATGTCATCTCTGGCCAGAGAGATGGTGGCAGGTGCACCGGCAAGCAGATCTATGTTGACGGCGATGGCCGCGCCCCCTTCAAGATCAGCAACAGAGACGAGGATCCTTTCGTCGCTATTCACGCCGAGTCCAAGCTGTAAATGCTTTTGTTAGACCAACAACCTTCCAATAAAACATCATCTTACATGAAATCCGTCCATGAGTCTTCCATATGTCTCCACCGTACCTCCTTTGGCCATGATCAAGGGTATAGTAATGAGTAATACATAGCAGGGTGGTAATATCAGTAATACAGTCGATGTAATG
Source organism: Coryphaenoides rupestris (assembly GCA_002895965.2). NCBI lineage: Eukaryota > Metazoa > Chordata > Actinopteri > Gadiformes > Macrouridae > Coryphaenoides > Coryphaenoides rupestris. The sequence goes on from PIJE02000479.1 coordinate 165,032, forward strand.
GGGGTTTCGGCTCCTGTGGTCATGATGATTCCCCCAGGATGAAGTTAGATCCACAGCAACTCTGGCCGTCTGAACCCCCTGTGGTGGGTGTAGCCTTGGCACCATTCCACAGCAAGGGAAGGAGAAGGAAAGATTTAAAATTGCCACAAAATCAGTCACATACACGATTCCCTGAAATGTTCTGTCTAAAATCTTAGCAGTACACGGGGGTGAATGCCAAACAGGTTTTAATTGCCAAATTTGAACCAAGTTTATTGTGAAAGTACATTGGCACATACATGGTATTCGACTGGCAGGTAGGTGTGCAAAAAGGTTAATGTTATGACCTGACACAATCAGAAGCCAGTGTAGCAAACCAAGGGAGGACAGATACAGAGTAGTTTCAACAAGGCTCAGAGGGTATTTATTATATAATTAATATTATAGCAAAAAAACTCAAATAGGGTATATATATATATATATATATTAGGGCTGTCAAAGTTAACGTGTTATTAACGCGTTAACGCGAGTAATTTTTTTTGGACGCAATTACGTAGTTTGACCTTTTGAGTACTTCAAGCAAGAGGACGTGTTGTTGTTTAGGACATTGGTGGACATCCGTTAATTCGCGGTTCTAATGGGGGGGGGGGGTTCCGTTAATTCGCGGTTCTGATGGGGGGGGGACTCCGTTAATTCGCGGTTCTGATGGGGGGGGGGTGGGTCCGTTAATTCGCGGTTCTGATGGGGGGGGGGGGGGGATCCGTTAATTCGCGGTTCTGATGGGGGGGGGGGTCCGTTAATTTGCGGTTCTGATGGGGGGGGGGGGGTCCGTTAATTCGCGGTTCTGATGGGGGGGTGGTGCTCCGTTAATTGCGGTTCTGATGGGGGGGGGGGTGGTGCTCCGTTAATTCGCGGTTCTGATGGGGGGGTGGGGATCCGTTAATTCGCGGTTCTGATGGGGGGAGGGGATCCGTTAATTTGCGGTTCTGATGGGGGGGGGGGTCCGTTAATTTGCGGTTCTGATGGGGGGGGGGGGGCTCCGTTAATTTGCGGTTCTGATGGCGGAGGGAGGGGGCTCCGTTAATTCGGTTCTGATGGGGGGGGGTGGCTCCGTTAATTCGCGGTTCTGGGGGGGGGGTGGTCCGTTAATTCGCGGTTCTGATGGGGTCCGTTAATTTTTTTTTAGGGCTGTCAAAGTTAACGCCATTAACGCAATTACGTAGTTTGACCTTTTGATTCGTTTATCACCGAAGTACTTCAAGCAAGAGGACGTGTTGTTGTTTAGGACATTGGTGGACATCACAGATGTTGCGCCAAGGATGCGCAATGACGCAACCGTGGCGCTCCGAGTCAGCGTCTTCTGGGGGGGGGTCCGTTAATTCGCGGTTCTGATGGGGGGGGGTCCGTTAATTCGCGGTTCTGATGGGGGGGGGGGGGGGCGGGCGTCCGTTAATTCGCGGTTCTGATGGGAGGGGGGGGATCCGTTAATTGCGGTTCTGATGGGGGGGGGTCCGTTAATTTGCGGTTCTGATGGGGGGTGGGGGCTCCGTTAATTTGCGGTTCTGATGGGGGTGGGTCCGTTAATTTGCGGTTCTGATGGGGGGGGTGTCCGTTAATTCGCGGTTCTGATGGGGGGGGTCCGTTAATTTGCGGTTCTGATGGGGGGGGTCCGTTAATTCGCGGTTCTGATGGGGGGGGGGGGGGTCCGTTAATTCGGAGCACCCCCCGAATTAACTAGATAAGACTATGAAAATGTTATTGCCCTGGCAGTGGCTAAAATTCTACCCTCTAGGGGTGTAACGGTACACA
>PIJE02000479.1:169148-181648 GCA_002895965.2 Coryphaenoides rupestris
CACCCACTGTACAATAAAACAACCCTGAGGTAGGAATAAACATTACCGTAATACGGTAACTGTCTCTTTAAAAGTCACGTCAAACTTTCGTCTGGTCGGCGCCATGTTTGTTTTCTCTTCTCTGGTAGCTCTGTTATGTAGACGCGTTGTGCTGTGGGACATTCAGGCTTGTGCAAACTACCACAGGAGTTTACCGTATTAACCGTGGGTTTTTTTCTTCGTTTTTTGACCCGGCCTGTATTGGAGGCCGGCCTTTATTTGTCCGTGTTGACCACACCCCCCCGGCCATTATGAGAGACCGGCCTTTAATGGAATACAGGCCACTATTAGAGGATTTACGGTATATATACGTATACTTTCGGCAGACAACTGGATCGCACTGGGACAAGTTCATGAATGTTGCCAAGAGGAATGTGAGGAATTCGGGTCTATATTCATACAACTAAGAGCAGCACCGGATTATAAGGTGGCGCACTGGGCATTCGATTGACGGGTCTGATTATTCTAGGGGTTACATAGGCGCAGGCTTAGAGAGCCCTGCTAAGTTATGGAGCCCGGCGTTGGTGGAATACGAATAGCAAGTCCCGACAGCCAAGATGGGTCGGGTGGGGTCTCTGGGCCATAATTTATTCGAATGTCAAATTTAGGCTTCTCGGATGCGGGCCGGGCTCGGGCTTTTTTTTCTCTCTCTCTCAATTAAATTAAATTAAATTCAAAGAGGCTTTATTACCAGCAGCAGCAGCAGCAGCAGTGAGCGCTTGTCTGTTCCAGGCCGGGCTCGGGCTTTTTTTTCTCTCTCTCTCAATTAAATTAAATTTAAATTCAAAGAGGCTTTATTACCAGCAGCAGTGAGCGTCCGTTCAGCGCCGCTGGAAGAGTAATAGAGGAGAGGAGGACTGGACTGGCCCCTGAAACCGTGGATGCGATTCTTTTCCTTCATGATGCAAAGTGACTTAAAAAGACATGTTGCCATGTTAAGCGGCTGACTGTTTTTGTGTGATTGGACGTTTTTTTATTATTATCATGGGCGTAGAATTTAGTGGGGACGCTGGGGACATGTCCCCACCAATATCCACACCTCACGGTTGCGTAATTGCGCATCCTTGGCGCAATATCTGTGATGTCCCCACCAATGTCCAAAACAAAAATACGCCCTTGATTATTATTATTCTTGGAATGGCCTGTTTTGGTCAATTTTATTTTAGTCAAGGCTTACTCGGGTAAGACAAGCTGTTTTCTCTGTTAATAATAGCGTAACTGTTTCTCCGCACTTCCGTGTGCTTATTGTTCCAATGGTTTTTATAGGCTACGTTTAATAATAAACACTGATATACGCTTTAACTGTTGAGTTGTTTTTTGTAGCCTATTCACTGGGATATAATTTGTAGTAGCCTATTCAACATTGCTCTGATATGTAGCGAATGGATCAACTGTTAATCGCCGCGCAGCTGCTCGTCACTCACTTCAGAAAAAAAAAAAATTATTTAACTGCCTACAAAATGCTTCAAACATTTTCCTAAAATAACTTAAAATTGAAATGAAACTAAATATAACCACTTATGCCATTTAAAGTGCTCAAATAAGATCGGAAGTCTATAACTAGACTTGTCGCATCTGGGCAACAAGTCTAGTTTGCGACATTAGTCGCAAATATGGGAGGTTAAAAAAATGTCGGGCTTAATTCGGGCCTGAGAGTTCTAATAATGTGGCGGGCCGGGCCGGGCTGGGGCCTACTTTCCAGGCCCGCGCAGTCCTCTAGTCCTTATACACACACCATAATATTACCGGTATGTTGAAGCACAGTACGTATTACTCCGCAAGGCTAGTATTACGCCGCGGTAGCCGTAATGCGCCGACAATCCATCAAGTATTACTCCGCGGTAGCCGTAATGCGCCGACAATCCATCAAGCGGTGCGGCTTGACAGATTTTTGAGCGCCGTGTACCACATAAAATCGGTTCGAGGTTAATACATAAGGCGCACCGGATTATAAGGCGCACTGTCGATTTTTGAGAAAATTACAGGATTTTAAGTGCACCTTATAGTCCGAAAAATACGGTATATATATATCCAAATCCAAAATTATATCAATGGTTAAAAGAACACGGGAAAACTAAGGTGTATCAGTCTTTCTGGTTGTGGGATGTATTTTTAAACTATGTGTAACAGGTGAGTTGTGGCTATTGGCTATGTGTCTGCATTTATACTACGTGTAGTGCAAAAAGTAGATGGCGAATCCAATGTGTGTACATGTGCGTGCAAGGTACTCAACGTTAGGTTTAAGGGAGAGTCAGGGCAGTCCAATGTCCCGGGGTTAGAGGGGGTCCGTCCGAGGGAGAGGGAATCCAGGGAGAGGAGCGTGGAGATGAACGGAGGAGAGGGGAATCCGGGGAGATACGAGGAAGACACTGGGGACGAGGAGCGAGGGAGACGCTGGAGCGACGAGGAGATCCCGGAGGGAGGATCACAAGGGTTCAGTACGTTCAAGCAACGAACGGCGTTTCGGGAAGAGCTTAAGTAGCTGCTGGGTCTTGATTAATTGTACTCTTTGTAAGTCGCTTTGGATAAAAGCGTCTGCCAAATGCCCTAAATGTAAATGTAAATGTAAATGATTAGATTCGCTGCACCTGGTGAGGCGGCGTTTGTCTCTGCAGAGCGCGTCTCGCTCGGATGTTTCTGGCATGTTCGGGTTGGGATCCCGACCCGACTGTGATGACGTGTTGCGCTCTGGGGAGGAGCGCACCACAACAGGACCCCCCTTCCTATGGGAGACACCGGGCGACCGTCCGATGGCGTTTACCCTGTAGAACTCCTCCAGGAGGGCGGGGTCAGCCAGGTAGGATCGGGGAGCCCAGCTGCGGTTCTCCGGGCCATAGCCAACCCACTCCACCAGGTACTGGAATCCCCGTCCCCGACGGCAGACAGCGAGCAGCCGGTCAACGTCCCACACCATGTCACCACCGTCGAGGACTCGGGGAGGCGGAGGGACCGGTACCGGAGGAGATAGGGGGCTGGAGGCAACCGGTTTAAGTTGTGAGACATGGAATACAGGATGTACGTTGAGTGAAGTAGGAAGAAGGAGACGAACTGCAGAGGGATTGATGATGCGGTCAATGGTGTAGGGACCTACGTAACGGGGAGCCAGCTTCCGGGAGGAAGTCTGGAGGGGCAGGTCCCGGGCCAGTAGCCATACTTCTTGGCCAGGTTGATAGGCCGGGGCTGGCACTCTCCGCCGGTTGACGCCACGCCGGGACCGCTCAGTGGCCTGTAGCATAGCGGCCCGGGCAGTCTTCCAAACCCGCCGGCACCGGCAGAGGTGGGCCCTGATGGACGGGACCGCCACCTCCAGCTCCTGTTGGGGAAACAGAGGAGGTTGGTAGCCAAGGGAACATTAAAAGGGAGACAGACCGGATGCTGAGCTTACCATACTGTTTAATGAGTATTCGACCCAGGGCAGGTATTCGCTCCAGGAGGCGGGATTGCTGGTTGTGACGCAACGCAAGGCTGCCTCCAGAGCTTGGTTAGCTCTCTCCGCCTGCCCATTAGTCTGGGGGTGGTACCCCGAGGATAAGCTAGCCATGGCCCCAATCCCCTTACAAAAGGCTTGCCACACCTTCGAAGTAAACTGGGGACCCCTGTCAGAGACGATGTCCTGGGGAATTCCATGGAGACGGACAAGGGGTGGCAAGCGAGCCGACTGGAGTGACCCCACTCAAGCACCTGAGACCGGACACCCGAGGGTATAAACAAGCGATGCTGGGGTCCCCCACCTGGGTCGGGCTGGTCGCGCTGAGCTCTTCTCACCACAGACTCGATCTCCCATGTGACGACACCCACCACCCGGGCTGGGGGAATGATGGTGTCCGTGGCGTCAGATGGGTCAGCAGACTCTCCGGTAGACAGCCGGGAGAGGGCGTCTGCTCTGACATTCTTGGAGCCTGGGCGGTAGGTGTGGGTAAAGTTGAACTGGCCGAAGTAGAGAGCCCAGCGCGCCTGCCGGGGGTCGAGTCTCTTAGCCTTCCGCACATAGGTCAGGTTTTTGTGGTCTGTCCATACCACAAACGGCAGTGTTGCTCCCTCCAGCCAGTGTCTCCACTCTTCCAGCGCCGCATGAACTGCCAGCAATTCCCTGTTGCCAACGTCATAGTTCTTCTCTGCTGAGGAGAAGCGGCGAGAGAAGAAGGCGCACGGGAAACCAAGGACAACTGCATCATCTGCCTGACGGAGACATGGATGTCGGAGGGGGTTGCCACTCAGCCATCGAGCCGACAGGATTTTCCGTCCACCGCGCGGACAGAACAAAGACTCTCTCCGGTAAAGATCGAGGAGGGGGGGTATGTCTCATGATAAACAGATCTTGGTGCAACCAGAGTCATCTGCAGACCCTCAAGTCTTTCTGTTCCCCGGACCTGGAGTACCTGATGCTTATGTGCCGACCATTCTGGCTACCGCGGGAGCTTACAGCAGTAACCGTGACTGCTGTGTACATTCCCCCTCAAGCCAACACGGACATAGCGCTGAAGGAACTTTATGGGGCTATCAGCGAACAGGAGTCGGCCCACCCTGAGGCTGCCCACTGGAGACCCGTAGCCCTCACCTCAATTGTCAGTAAATGCTTCGAGAGGCTGGTCAAGGACTTCATTTGTTCCATGTTGCCTGCCACGCTGGACCCATGGCAATTTGCGTACCGTCAAAACAGATCCACCGATGGCCATGGCACACATTCGCACACAAGAACTGTTGTGTGCGAATGCTGTTTGTGGACTTCAGCTCGGCGTTCAACACAATAGTTCCTGCCAAGCTCGACACCAAGCTCAGGAGTCTAGGCCTGCACCCGACCATGTGCAGCTGGATACTGGATTTCCTGTCGGGCCGCCGCCAGGTGGTGAGGATGGGCAGCACCACCTCAGAGCCACTGACCCTCAACACGGGAGCCCCTCAGGGATGCGTGTTGAGCCCTCTCCTCTACTCCCTGTACACCCACGACTGCATGGCTATGCACAGCTCCAACGTCATCATCAAGTTTGCTGACGACACGACAGTGTTGGGACTGATCGCCGACGACGACGAGACAGCCTACAGGGAGGAGGTTGGATCACTGGCACAGTGGTGCCAAGAGAACAACCTCGCCCTCAACGTCAAGAAGACCAAGGAGCTGATCGTGGACTACAGGAAGCGGAGAGGAGAGCACGCCCCCATCTCCATCGACAGGGTTGCAGTAGAGAGGGTCAGCAGCTTCAAGTTCCTCGGCATGCACATCTCCGAGGACCTCACATGGACCATGCACACCACACACGTGGTGAAAAAGGCCCAACAACGCCTGTATTTCCTCAGGCGACTGAGGAAATTCAACATGTGCCCCTGCATCCTCAGAACATTCTACTCCAGTACCATCGAGAGTGTTCTCACTGGATGCATCACTGTCTGGTACGGGAACTGCACCGCACTGGAGGAGAGTGACCTTGGGGCGCAGGAACAGAGGAACTGTAGGAGAGACGGGTTTGGGTTGGTCTCTGGGGGGTTCCAGAACGTTGAGCGCGCTCCAGACGGCGCTCCCGCAGCCATTCATCCATCTGGAGAGCAAGATAAATTAGTTTGTTGAAGGTGGCGGGTCGATCGCTAACGAGGAGATCTTTAATGGGTTCACTCAGTCCTCTTCGATAGGCGCTCTTAAGCGCGGCGTCACCCCACCCACTGTCTGCAGCGAGGATCCTGACCTCCAGGGTGTAGTCTGCCACCGACCTGGACCCTTGTTGGATGGAATGGAGGCGGCTGGCTGCATCCTGTCCATCAGCTGGGTGATTGAACACCAAATTAAACTCAGGACGGAAGGCGTCATAGTCAGAGGAGAGCTGAACCTGATGGCCAACCGCCGCTATAGCCCAACTGAGGGCTCTGCCCGTAAGGAGGGACATAATTAGTGCCACCTTAGTCTCCCCAGTCCTATCCAATCCAGCTGGCTGGTGCCTGAAGAGGAGCTCACACTGACCCAGAAACCCTCTAAGCCGCTCAAACTCCCCATCAAAGGCCTTGGGACAGTGGAGATTAGGCTCGGCACGGGAGTCATAGGTGGGTTGATCGGGGGGAGGTTGACGGGGGTTGCTGGGAGTAGAGGTACTGAGAACTTGGCCGGAAACAGGAGTGGAAGGGGGAGCGGCAGCCAGAGCAGGGTGGTTGTTGATTCTGTTGATGGCTGCTGCCAGGTTGGTGATCTGTGTGGTGAGGGAGGCAAGGGCGCTAGTCGTGGCGTTAGTAGAGCCCTGGAGACTACTGATCTCCCCTGTGACTTGTGTGAATGCTGTGCCGAGTTCAGAATGGAGGTGTGTGAGTTGAACACTATGATCCCTCACTACATTTTCAAGGGCTTGAGTCTCCTTGAGACTTTCTGCCCCCTCTGGTTTACTTTGGCTCATTGTGGCTTGAACGTTCTGTTATGACCTGACACAATCAGAAGCCAGTGTAGCAAACCAAGGGAGGACAGACACAGAGTAGTTTCAACAAGGCCCAGAGGGTATTTATTATATAATTAATATTATAGCAAAAAAACTCAAATAGGGAATACATATATACCGTAAATCCTCTAATAGTGGCCGGGGCCTTTATTTACTGAGCCGCAAAGAGCACCAGGCCTTTATTGGAGGCAGGCTTATATTAGAGGCAGGCCTTTATTTCTTAAAATGAAACTCATGGACATAATCCCTTCATTTACTGACTTTTATTGCAAAACATTGCCACATAAAAACAAAACAAACAAAACAGTAAGATTCAGTTGCAAATAACATTATGGTAACAAAACAGCACCGCAGCCTCACGTCGGGAAAATACGGCCACTGTAAAATAAAACAACCCTGAGGTAGGAATAAACATTACCGTAATATGGTAGTCAAAGTGCAAGCAAAGTCCAAACAAAAAATAGCCTACCAAAATAAATATTATAATATATACCACCATATCAAACCAAACTGAAGTCTCGTCCATTGCATGTCCTTCTCCAAAATCCCTTTAGAGCTGACAGCCTTGCCAAAGAAATCCACAAACGAAACTAGTTTCTCAGTGAGGTGATCTGGGTCTTTCTGTGCCATGGTGGTGCGACGCTGAAGTGAAAGGTCGTTGCGTTCCTGCTCCCACAAACTCCTTGCCGGCTCTCCTTCGCATTGTTTTGTCTCATTTTCCTCGAGACTGTTGTGTTTGTCCCGCATGGAGTAGATCCAGTCTGAAAGTTTAGCTTCTAGCTCCAAGCTAACTTTCTTTCGCCCGCCACCCGCTAGCCGTGCTCTTCCCTTGTCAGCTGAACTCAGTTCATTCTTCTGCTTTCTCCAGTATCTGATTCTCTTCGGGTCTATGTCAAAGTGCCTTGCAGCTTGCTCTCCCGTATTTTCTGCCACATACTGCAAAACTGTCTCTTTAAAATGCACGTCAAACTTTCGTCTGGTCGGCGCCATGTTTGTTTTCTCTTCTCTGGTAGCTCTGTGTTACGTAGACACGTTGTGTTATGGGACATTCAGTCTTGCGCAAACTACCGCAGGAGTTTACCGTATTAACCGTGGGTTTTTTTCTTCGTTTTTTGACCCGGCCTGTATTGGAGGCCGGCCTTTATTTGTCCGTGTTGACCACGCCCCCGGCCATTATAAGAGACCGGCCTTTAATGGAATACAGGCCACTATTAGAGGATTTACGGTATATATATATATATATATATATATATATATATCCAAATCCGAAATTATATCAATGGTCAAAAGAACACGGGAAAACTAAGGTGTATCAGTCTTTCTGGTTGTGGGATGTATGTTTAAACTATGTGTAACAGGTGAGTTGTGGCTATTGGCTATGTGTCTGCATTTATACTACGTGTAGTGCAAAAAGTAGATGGCGAATCCAATGTGTGTGTACATGTGCGTGCAAGGTACTCAACGTTAGGCTTAAGGGAGAGTCGGGGCAGTCCAATGTCCCGGGGTTAGGAGGGGGTCCGTCCGAGGGAGAGGGAATCCAGGGAGAGGAGCGTGGAGATGAACGGAGGAGAGGGGAATCCGGGGAGATACGAGGAAGACACTGGGGACGAGGAGCAAGGGAGACGCTGGAGCGACGAGGGGATCGGGGAATCCGGGGAGATACGAGGAAGACACTGGGGACGAGGAGCAAGGGAGACGCTGGAGCGACGAGGGGATCGGGGAATCCGGGGAGATACGAGGAAGACACTGGGGACGAGGAGCGAGGGAGACGCTGGAGCGACGAGGAGATCCCGGAGGGAGGATCACGAGGGTTCAGTACGTTCAAGCAACGAATGGCGTTTCGGGAAGAGCTTAAGTAGCTACTGGGTCTTGATTAGATTCGCTGCACCGGGTGAGGCGCCGTTTGTCTCTGCAGAGCGCGTCTCGCTCGGATGTTCCGGCATGTTCGGGCTGGGATCCCGACCCGACTGTGATGACGTGTTGCGCTCCGGGGAGGAGCGCACCACAACAGTTAACATACTAATGAAAGAAATGTCCACATATATTCACAAGAGTGGTGGGTATGAGAGGTAGGTAATGGGAAGAGGTAGTCACAGTTGTAATTGAACCAGTGAACAGTCTTTCGGAAAACTTTTCTCAGACTCTGACTCCTCCTGGACGCATGAATATGACGTTTTTTGAAATATATTGAGCCAATCGTGATCCAATGTGCCAAAATATGCAGGGTATTTGTATCATAAGCAGCTAGTAGTCTCAAAGAGCAAGGGTGTGAGATTTTAAATGATGATTGTAGGTATTGCAGAGATCTGTATGTGTTATGCATATTAATGCACGTATAGTACCAAACTAGAGGTGAATAGTGAATCAGTGAACAGACCAGAGATAAAATACAAGTAATATTTTGGGGGGAGAAATTCAATCTCTTCCAACTGGTTGAAACATAAAGCCCCCTTCATTTTTTTTCTCTATTGCAAAAATAACACAGACAAAAAGCAGAGAAAACATTATTTTGCTCAAGACTACAACAAGGATGGATGTGTTTCACAGTAAGACTGGCTCCCTCCCTCTCAGGAAGAGGTGTCGACAGCTGGCTGTCAGGGGGTCCTGTCCAGGTCCGCTCCAGGTCCCTGTGAGGTCTGCCCGGGAAACTTTCCCCTTCCTCCTGCATTGTTTATTGCCCTCATAACTTTAGCGATGACTCGGCGACATCACACTGCGGCCACTTCAGTTTCGCCTCAGTGTAGCGCTGGCACCTGTCATTAGGGCCAGGGTATTGGAGCCCAGGGGGCCAAACTCCCCTTCCTGTTCGCCGTCTGCCCTCTCTTCCTTATGTCCAATCTCTCTCTCTCCAAAGTCTCTCTCTCTCTCTCTCTCTCTCTCTCTCTCTCTCTCTCTCTCTCTCTCTCTCTCTCTCTCTCTCTTTTTCTGCCTTACCCTTACTCTCTCTCCCTCTTTCTCCCCTCTCAACAGCAGCAGCCCTCACATCATCACAGGCACCAGCCACCAGAGGTGAGACAGCAAAGGTTGATACCTGCCAGGTGCCGCTCCTGTTGTCATGGCGACGCAACTCAGATGTATTAAGGAAACCTTTTTCAGAGGAGTGCCAACCCAGAAGACTTTTGCACGTGTGTGCATGTGTATGCGTGTGTGTGCGTGTGTCTGCGTGTGTGTGTGTCGGTGTGTGTGTGTCCGTGTATGTGCGTGATGTGTGCGTGTGTATGCGTGTGTGCTGTGTGTGTGTGTGCTTTTTTCTCAAAGAAGGACAAAAGAGGGCACAAGGAAATTGGTCGGAGCAGCGTCCGTTTGAGTCATGAATTCTTTGGTTTCATAAATAACGTAAACATGAGCGTTTCGTTCCTCCCCATGGCGAATGACACTAGAAATGTGTGCACATTTAAAACACTGATTTAAAAGATCTCAATATGTTTTCCCTTTTGACTCATACAGCATATGTGAGACTACAACGTATTAAGCGACTGAGGCTAGATTTAATACAGGGGGGGAAAAAAAATAGTCACACTGTTTTTCTTAGCAAAAGTGAAAATTCTACAAAAGCACGCAGAGCACACATACAGTGGGGCTGCACCAGCCTCCTCGACATATTGCACCTGATCAATTATTGAGCCTGCCTTCCATCTTATGGTCCGGCGGCCACGAGGGCTATGTAGCTTCCGATTAGCTGCAGAGATGTCAGAGCAGCGGGCAAGGCATGCTGGCTCTTTGGTGCTGTCAGCCTTTGCTGATGCTTTGTGACATAGCTGTCAACCGTTCCCGTCCTGCTTCATATTTCATGGAATGGCCACGCCAGAAACCCCTGGCCATAGCTGACTAACTTATAGGGACGGAGTGGCCATGTTCATGGTAATTTTTCGCAGATTTTGTGGGAGGGTGAGCGACAGTGAAGTTTGAAACTTGGGTTTTCTGTATCAGAAATGAGGATTTGTGATTGGTGTTTACTAAGATGACACTACTAATGCATATGCGGTGTGCATACGCATGTGCATTAAGTTTATTTTGATGCTCATACTTTTACTTAAGTAACATTTTCAATGCAGGAGGTTTTACTACTTGTACTTAGGTAAAATATCTCCTTCCACCACTGTATTTCATCCCAAATAGCACACTTATTATTTCAAACCATCTATTTCTTAATTAAAATACACATAGCAGCTGTCATGTGTTCCCTGGGCCGTTGGCCTTATATAAATTAGCATAACCTTAACCTCTGCCTAGGACCTAACTTCCTACATGTGCTGCTGACCGTCATCTAGTGCTAAAAAAAATCTCTAAAATGCTGTTATGTTATGTTATGTATGTTCATTAATCTCAAGGAGAATGACGAGAGAGGTTTTCTTTGGCGTCACATACGTGTGCAGGCAAACAAGTCATGTTACAGATGACACGGCGGCCGGATAATCATCAGACACTCGTCTTGTGTTCTGCGTATTTCAAAATCAGAACGAGAGGTGTCATGAGGCTAAATGACATGGGCACACAAAAACGCTTTCCATAATGTTTGTTCATAAACAGTCAATACGCATTAGCCTAATCTTTCCTTCATTCAGTGATTCGGGTTTGTACTGCAACGATATTAACATTTGAGTAAGCTACATGTCTCACACCGTAAGTCATAACAGAACAGAAATAATCAGCATAAGATTAATTCATGTTCATATTTGTGAATATGACAATGTGTTCGTTCAAAATGAGTCTGTGAAGATTAATATTGTTCTCATTCAGTGATGCAGGTCTGTACTGGAATGGTTAATATAAAATGCTCTATGATTATACAGCAGTCTGATGTAGTCCATGTTCACAACATAATGAAACGTGTGACCTATGTCCTGGTGCATATCAAACTATTGGCAATATACGCTAGTTTAAAAGCTGATACTGCATTTAAGTGGATTGTTTTATAAAAGTAATCATTTCATTGTAACCTCAGAGTACACCAGATCTGTACTAAAAAGTCCCCATTTTCTATCAGAAAATGTGCAAATAACCTGTTGTAAAGTAATCTCGCATTCATGTAGTCGGCTTTATCTAAGTCAGGAAGGCCCTCTGAGAAAAAAAAAAAGTTGCCCACCTGGCTTTTATAATTCTGGGCACACCAACAGACGGTCGGGAGGGAGGGAACGAGATGGGCGAGAAGAATTTCAGGGAAGTTGATGATCAGTTGCAAACGAGATGCAGGGGTTTGACCAGACCGGGATTGTCTCAGTCTAGCTGGGTGTCCCAAGTCCTGACACATTCCCATAAAACACTAAGATGTCCCAGTTTTCAATATTCAAGACCAAATTATCCCTGTTTTCATCCCAAATAATAATAGACGTTCATGTCACACCTCAGTCACAAGGGGGCAGTGTTGACGCAATACATCCCAGTGAGCGCTCTGGTCAAGGGCCTCCACAATACATCCCAGTGAGCGCTCTGGTCAAGGGCCTCCACAATACATCCCAGTGAGCGCTCTGGTCAAGGGCCTCCACAATACATCCCAGTGAGCGCTCTGGTCAAGGGCCTCCGCGTCACTTCTGGGTTCTTCGTGGAATTAAATGTCGAAGAATAACACGAGCGAGGAATTAGAAAAAAAATAATCTAGAGGCTTTGAAGATGAAAATACAAAGCAGAGAGGAGTCAATATCAGGTCAAGACAGTGGTGTGTGTTCATTAGTCGAACTATTCCATATCTGCAATATGGAACTGCAATCTCTCTCTCTCTCTCTCTCTCTCTCTCTCTCTCTCTTGCTCAGCAGGCCTCTCCCAGAAAAGACTGACTCAACTGAATCTCAATTACCTAAATCTGTTTGTTGTTAAATACAACGTTTAAAAAGTATTGTTACCTGCAGACCCCTCCACGTATTCCTTTGGTGTTTGTGTGCACAGCGCCGTGGCTGGATCATTTATTTATTATAAAACAACACAGAGGAGTGCTAGATTGATTCCCGGGTCTTGACAGCATGTCACCTTCTTTCTCTGGTCACTGGCAGGTCCCATCAAGTTGGCAGTTTCCTCACCCAATAGGTGTCACTCTGGCTCTCAGTCACATTG
>PIJE02000479.1:186648-251212 GCA_002895965.2 Coryphaenoides rupestris
CTCTCCTCTGCTTATGAATGGTGGGTGGGTGAGTGGATGTGCGCGCGTGTGTGTGTGTGTGGTGTGTGTGTGTGTGTGTGTGTGTGTGTGTGTGTGTGTGTGTGATGTCATAGCAAGGAGAAACAGTCTACCACAGAGTGCAGTGTATCCAGTTGCAGTCCTAACAATATGCTGTATAATTATACTCTATTGATATACAGAATATATTTCTCGACAATAACTAACTAGGAATAAATGTTGTTTTTGTGTAAATATACATACCTGGCGTCACAGGTTCCCTGGCTATAGCATGGCATATTATTTGCACCTCTAGTGAATGTTTCAAATACCCTCTCCCCACCTAATTCCCTGGGAGTGTCGCAGCATTTGCAGGGGGAGCCCACAGAAACAGTTTAATTATACATGGGCCCCCCCGGCAACACATTACATTAAACTTGTATGGCTCAGGTCCTCTTGGTTAAGACAGAGTAGCCAAAGTCACAGACCTATTTCGTGAACCAATGCAATACTCGTCCCTCTGTATATTCTGTTTATTTTTCCACCCTATATAACAACCCTAAATGTTAGATTTGAATAAAGTCATGATTAGCACATGCTTTTGAAGCATCCTTTTAATTATTAAACAATAATTACTGCGTTGTTAATAGTAAACACACATGGTGTAATTAAACAATTTGCGAATTAATCAGGAGACAACACAACTCAAGTTCCAATTATTTTCTGCGGGAAAAAATAATAGTCGGCATAATAGTGGATTAATTAGACATAGCTTCCCTGCTCTAACAAAAATAAAATATAAATCAATTGAGTTGGACCAGCACGTTATCCAGTCAAATATTGTGTAGGTCCTTTCAAATTTGTTACAAAGACATACTATACAAAAATATACTATAATATACTATATACTATAATATGGCACATACATTTTTTTCGAGAACACGTTATCATGCAAGTCCCAACCATTTTACAGTGTTATTTACAACACATGTCATTGTAGAGATGACTGTTGGTAATCTTTCTTTGCAAGGATATTCATTAAGCTGAAAGCTTTTTTCTTCTGTTTTCTCAGTCGGCCTAAATCCTAGTGATGGAGAAGATGGAGAACAGGACCAGGCTGAATCATCTGGATACACTCCTTTCAGCCATTCATTTAGGAAAATACAAGTTATGTATTCACGTTTATAACTTTAACGCCCTAAAATATGCCTTTGAAAAAAGTCAGAAGGCAACGTCAGAACGTCTTTTCATGATTTCATCTATTTCCACATTTTGTATGCTATTATAAAAAATATTATTGGACTGCACACGGACACTTTACTACATTTTTGCAGCACCCGCCATAGTATTGCTACTCTTACTTGTCACCTTTTACTTTTTACTATACTTAGGTATACTTACTATATTAGGTACTAGCTTCACTAACTGTTTTAGAATTGTTTAGCAGAATACTGCAGGAGTGAATGGGGAGTAAGCATTCCATTGTACTTGTTACATATGGCAATAAAGACATCTTGAATCTGGAATCTTGATGAGGAGTCCCACCCCAACCGAAGGTTAGGGTGGGACATAGCCTTTCGAAAAGTGGCAAGGGTGTGTTGCGGTGACTCTTTAATTTGTTTCTTTAATTTTTGGAAAATGTAAAAATTACACGTGGTTCTAGCGAGAGGGAGTTTTCAGTTCATGAAAACAGACGCATCAAGAATCTGTGGTTGCCTCCTGTGCGTTTATCCAGAGCTGCGAGATGAGGTCCTTGACAGTCTTATGACCCGGCTCTAAGCCACAACAAAAATTGAGACACACACACAATATAGTGGAGAGCTTGGCCAATGAATTTATTACCCGTTAATCAACATACCCTCTTTCCTTAGAAATGGAATGAGATGTGATGATCAGTAAATTCAGTAATGTAGGTGAGCAGTTGGCGATAGGTGTTGTATGGTGGCTAGCCACAGACGCTAAAAGTGAAACCACAAAGGAGGAGGCACCCCACTGAGGGAGCAGTGAGCCTTTTAAAGCCAGCTGGAGGGATCAGGCCAGGATATCCTGACCCCCCCCCCCACCAGGTCGTCTACCTGCTTAAAGGTACAGTAGCACAGTAAACACATGCCCTGGAAGATAGGCCAGAAACCTGTCACACAACCCAGCTATGAGACATTCTCTCTTGATCTTAGTGGGTCCAAGGATGATACAAAAGGAAAGGTTAGGCGACCACATCTTCAGATGGAGGCTCATGAACGTGCACAACGGGTCCGGCAATTTCAATTCAATGTCTGTCGTATGGAAATTGTGGCAGACAAAGCAGTCAGGCTCCGCAAATTACAGTTGGAGGATCAGCAAGTTAGCACTGAACCCCATGCGTCAGCCATGTCTTCTACTACAGCTATTTCCTCGTCACTCAGCACATGATTTTGCTATAAAGGTTTCACTAGTACCCAGTTTCAGAGAATCTAAGGTAGACTCTCTCACTACTTGAGCGCATTGCAGTCTCCCTACACTGGTCTATGGACATATGGCCTTTATTACTACAGTGTAAGTTGTTTGGGACAGCACAAGAGGTTGCCTCAGCCCTTTTCTTAGAAGAGTTTGAAATGTGTTGTCTTGAAAGCAACCATACTAAAGGCAAAGCTGGTGACCGAAGCCTCTGGGTAGACATTTAGAAACATAACAAAATCTCAAACTTATGAGTTTTCAAGAGAAAAACGGAATGTATTCTGATGGGTGGTGTATTGCTTTTCAGCTACAAGATGTTGCTTCCAAGACAAAGGAATACATACCTTTGTTAGTAGCAGGTTTGCTACTAATAGCTTTAAGTGTAGGTTCGAGCTATTTTCTTTGTCATAGTCTGTCTCTGTCTCCCTCCAAACTGATATATGTTCTTTGTTTTTGGCACACCCTGCTGGACATGATTATCATTTGTCTGTCCTGTGTTATTGTGTTATTGTTTGTTTCCACGTGTTCTGCTGTGTTTCTGACTCTGCCCCCACCTGTCATACGTTACCTCCTTCCTTGTGTTGTTCCCCATGTGTTGTAGTGTGCATCCGTTTAGTTATTGTTTCGTGTTTTATCTTAGTCTCCTCTTGTGTTGTATCCCCGTATGTTTAAGTGTGCATCCATTGAGTTATTGTTTCATGTTTTATCTTATGGTCTGCTCTTGTGTTGTTCCCCAAGTGTGTATCTGGTTATACATTTTTTTACTGTTTTATTTTGTAGTCTGCTCTTGTTCTGTTATTCCCCGCCCTTGATTGTCTTCACTGGTCTTCACTTCCCTCGTTAGTGTTTCCCTACATATACAGTATCTGCCAAGCATTTGTTCTGTGTCAGATCCTCGTCGTTTCATGTCACTCGGTGTCATATGTCGGTGAGTTGTGCCCATTGTGATTAAGTTAATCTAGTACGTGCTCGGTACGGTTAACTTTGTTCATTTTAGTTTTTGGATTAAATCATTTACGTTCATCCTGCTGCCCGCATTTGGGTCTTTTTCCTCATGCTCCTCTTTACCGCTCTGTGACACTTTGCTACATAACTACGAGTTACTTTGAAAACTTGTACAACCAAAAAAATGCTCATGTACAAAAGCAATGCATAGATGGTTTTTCTAGTTTTCTTGTTACTCTTTTCCTTGGCCAGCAAAGTCAATAAATGTATTTTTCTTTATTTTAATTACGTTTTCTGCCATGGAAGCTATTCATCAGTAGTGGTGTCTGCTGTGGTTTTGCATCACGTCCTCTCTACTTCCATCAAGGTTAACGTTAACTATTTTCAAGTAAATATTCATGAGATGGATGAGTGAAAGGTACATCGTGCTGGTTTAAATGTAATTTTGTGGCAAATAAAAGGACATCAAAAGCCATCGACAATGAAGTGGAACTACAGTATACAGTAGGTAACTCCTCAAAACATGCCCCCGCTCATCTGAAACAAGGACACAGGTAGGACTTGTCTTCACTTAAAAAAATACAAATGTACACGGGGGGCTCTCTACAGTTGCGAGGCAGAATACTTTGGGAATTCTTTAGGGAGTTTATCCTTATTTCAACGTTTCACCTGGATAATGTTATTATCATTACTCCACAGTGAGGGTAAGATAGCTATCTGATCATATCTGATACTATCTATTTAGTAAGTTAGGAGCAGCTATTTTGACATAACCATGTCATATATCACAAGTACAAACAAATATTATCAGTTTATTATTTTTATTTTTTTCTTTTAAACACCTTAAACAAGTTAAGGGACATACATTCTGTTGAATACATAGTTTATGTGCATGGAAAAATGACCAATGAGCCTGGTAATTCAGCCTAGACTGGACTTGGATGTGAATGTGAGAGAGAGGAGACATTCACTCCTAGTTCCGCTCGCTGGGTCTAATTCAGCAGGACAGCAGGACTCCCAAAGGTCATCCCTTTATGAAGATGAGCTGGAATATAGAATGAAACTGGTCATCAAGAAATGCAGATGTGAGCAATACAACCAATATAACCTACTCTATATAACCTACCCTTCTATTTCTTTAAACAGGAGCTACAGTGTTATTGTAGGGTGACAGGAGCCATAC
The DNA here is from genome assembly GCA_002895965.2 of Coryphaenoides rupestris. Lineage (NCBI taxonomy): Eukaryota > Metazoa > Chordata > Actinopteri > Gadiformes > Macrouridae > Coryphaenoides > Coryphaenoides rupestris. Next base: position 191,207 of record PIJE02000479.1, read on the forward strand.
AACAGATAACTACAGTGTTAGGCTAATGTAACCAGGGTCTACCATTAATGTCATACTACTCATTATTAAAATTAAAATCCATTCCAGCCAGATAATTCCCCCCCCTCCCACACACACACACACACACTCTACATGACCTACAGTATCAATGAAACAATGCATCGATGGTAGGATGGAGACTCATGAAAAACACAAGGTATTGCCATCTATTTCCTGGATTTAGTTTAGTTTAAAGTGCATTGTGGAGGAAAACAACAGCAAGTTGGCAACTGGTCTCTCCAAGGTGAACCAAAGTGTTATTTTATTTATACAATTTCTCCCACCGCCACACCCACTCTCTCTCTCCCTCTCTCCATCTCTCTCTCTCGCTCTCTCTCTCTCTCTCTCTCTCTCTCTTCTCTCTCTCTCTCTCTCTCTCTCTCTCTCTCTCTCTCTCTCTCTCTCTCTCTCTCCCTCTCTCAGCTCACTTCTCCTTGGGGAGCCTAGAGCTACTGTGTCCCAGAAAGCTGACATGTCCAAGCTGTCGGGAAGCAGAGTGTGTGTGTGTGTGTGGTGTGTGTGTGTGTGTGTGTGTGTGTGTGTGTGTGTGTGTGTGTATGTGTGTATGTGAGGGAGAGGGAGTGAGAGATACTGTGTCATTGTGTGTTTGTCTGTGTTTTTGGGTGTTTGTCTGTTTGTGTGTCTGGTTCTGTGGTGTTTGGAGGTAGAAGGGAGGGGGGGGGGGGGGGGGGGGGGTCTTTCAGTCAGACCCCAGACTCTTAAAACACAGAAAGCTGCAACCAGACTTTCCTTAGCCAACCTGGTGGCCACAGAGGTCATGACTGTGCACCTGAGATACCATGGTGCTGGCCTTCGTTATGTACACTATAGAGAGAAGGCATTTACTCACTTAGGAAGTGCAACATATACATTTTTCGTACATGAGGATTGACTGTTGACACTACTTAATGATGATCTAATCTCCGATCCAGCAAACCAATTATGCTAATCCAAAGTCTGATCAGTGAGACTACTTCAGATCATAAAAACGGTCACATAGTTCAAAATGCATACAATGTCACACGCCCACAAACCACTCTGAGGTCAACTGCATCACTAAATTCCGCTGTGAGCGGCGAGTCCTGTGTAGATCACACTAGATTGCAGCAGTCTCTGTCAGCGAGGCCTGCAGCCTGAATTTAAGAGCAGCACCAGCCCTGTCTCCTAACCGCCACAAGACTCAACTCTGGGAACTTGAGGAAAATGAGTACTGCGATGTAAATGAGTCCCTCCGTCATTCACCTTCAGGTGTAGCGCTTAAGGCACTATCATAGGGAACCTTGTCAAGTCGTCTGTAAATCACACTACACACTACGCCTACTGTAGTCGCACCGCAGTCCTCTTCCTGGTGGTTTTTCATACGGGGGTAAACCTCGCCACCGTGTCCTGCCATGGCTTCCTCCCACAGACGCAAGACAGGACACAGAAGATGATGAAGAAGATGAAGAAGATGATGAAAATGACAAAATGCAAGAAAAAACGTGTGTGTTTGTACGTCTTGGCATTATTAATAGTACTTAGCATTGTTTAGCATATTGAATGTTCTTAGATGTTGGTCATCTGCTCAGAATGGCACGTCTGCTCTTATCCCAGCTATTATGCAGGCAACCTAGCAATTATGAAACTCATTCTATTAGCCTTGCAATTATGAATGCTTGAAGCCTGCTCTATTCTTATCTTTATGTACCACAGTGATATATTGCTGCCTCTCCTTCAAGAAATGTACTCTTTGTAAGTCGCTTTGGATAAAAGCGTCTGCCAAATGTAAACGTAGATGTAAGATGAGAATGATGTTTAAGAGGAAATGGATGAAGATGATGATGACCAAAATGGTGATGATGATGAGAAAAATGATATTGAGAGGCGTAAGTACATCTGAGATCACTGGGAAACAGCCCACCCACTCACCCCCCCACGCCCTCTCTTTCTCTCTTTCTCTCTCTCTCTCTCTCTCTCTCTCTCTCTCTCTCTCTCTCTCTCTCTCTCTCTCTCTCTCTCTCTCTCTCTCTCTCTCTCTCTCAGCAAATAGAAAGGATCACTTCCCTTGCCTGTAAGAATTGATTGGCCAGGAGGCGAGACTGACACGTCAACGGCAGCTGGCCAGCACCACCGGCCCGGTTAGGTCAATGCACCTTGACAGCGAGCTGACGACCCAATTTCCTGATGAGCAGGCTGACGCGCCATATGCCCCACCACCACCACCACCACCACCACCACTGCCTTTTTAGCTACAGGAAAAGAATATATGGACGTATAGACACTTTTCCGCACTCTCCACCTCGCCGCCTGCTTAATTTCCCTCCATCACTTGTCACCTGATTATAGAGATGTTCACTTTGTTGTGTCAGCAACACAGGGTGGGGGACGGCTCACTCAGGGAGGCCCCTGTAGAGACGGGAGGTGTCACTCGTAAGACATGGAACTTGAACACGCCTGACGGACGGGCAGGTCAGCAGGAAGGTGTGAGAGAGAAGTTCTTGCCCATCATTAATCTTTTGCAGGCCCTTATTTCCTATGCTGTTTTATTACCGGAGTTCCCAACCTCTTTGGACTCAGGGAAAATCATAATTTCTTTTCCGTCAGCCATCCAGAAGTAATACAGGAGGCAGACAGTGCCTTTCCAGAGGACATTTATTTGATGACCAATGAACATAGTGGGGCAGCCCTACTATACATTCTATAGGCCTCTGTCACTGTCATCACAGTGATAGCATAGCATGAATATAACATTAAATTATTGCTTTTACATAAAACAAAATCTGTGTTGTGACCATGATTTGGTGGCCTACTTGCAATTTCCACAGGCTGAGAATCACTGTTTTATTGTTCATTCAGGTTTTATGGACACATTTGTTTTCCTGTTATCTGTATTTTTGTTCTCCCAAAGATTCTTTGTAAAGTACATAAAAAAAAGTGGGGTCTTCATTGCATTGTATCAAGGAATTCAGTGATTCCATGAAGTCTGCATAGCTTAAAGGATTTTTACCCTGAAATGTTCAGTATAGATCCTTCCACCCATCTCACTCTTATGTGTAAATTACATTATCATCACGTTCAATATTGAACAACTGGTTTAAACTTTTATAGCTGAGGTCACTAGGTTGGGAAGACACCTGGCCACCTCTTCTACCATCTCAGTAAGCATTCAGGCCCCGTAAGTCAACATTTATTCCTCGACAGGGAGGGTTTAACTACCCTGATTGATTCGGTCTTCCAGGACTCATTCAATAGAATTGATGAAGTGACACGTGTATCGAGTAGCTTCTACATTGCAACACCACTGACACATACAGCACACGTTAAACACATGAAATCACTCAAAGAAAAAGTACAGCACATTTTATCAGCGGTTCAGCACTTTCTTGTTTCTGGGTGGAAGTGAGGCATTATTTTCAAATCATTTCCAAGCTATCACTCCAAGTAAATCTCCACTTGTTTCCAAGAATACCAATCTATTAATGGTGGTAGAACACAGGAGCTCTCTGCAGTGTTTCAGTGAAGTGATTGACAGAGATATCTTCAGTATAGGAACAACATCAATGCAGTCCTCTTCTTCAATGCAAATTTCACAACAACTACTGTATGTGTTATGATCTTACGAGGGTTGAACCTGCCCGAATGACTGGAGACCTGTAGCCCTCACCTCGATTGCCAGTAAATGCTTCGAGAGGCTGGTCAAGGACTTCATTTGTTCCATGTTGCCTGCCACGCTGGACCCATGGCAATTTGCGTACCGTCAAAACAGATCCACCGACGACGCGATTGCCATGGCACTTCACACCGCCCTCTCTCACCTGGAGGGGAAGAACTGTTGTGTGCGAATGCTGTTTGTGGACTTCAGCTCGGCGTTCAACACGATAGTTCCTGCCAAGCTCGACACCAAGCTCAGGGGTCTAGGCCTGCACCCGACCATGTGCAGCTGGATACTGGACTTCCTGTCGGGCCGCCGCCAGGTGGTGAGGATGGGCAGCACCACCTCAGAGCCACTGACCCTCAACACTGGAGCCCCTCAGGGATGCGTGTTGAGCCCTCTCCTCTACTCCCTGTACACCCACGACTGCATGGCTATGCACAGCTCCAACGTCATCATCAAGTTTGCTGACGACACGACAGTGTTGGGACTGATCGCCGACGACGACGAGACAGCCTACAGGGAGGAGGTCGGATCACTGGCACAGTGGTGCCAAGAGAACAACCTCGCCCTCAACGTCAAGAAGACCAAGGAGCTGATCGTGGACTACAGGAAGCGGAGAGGAGAGCACGCCCCCATCTCCATCGACGGTGCTGCAGTAGAGAGGGTCACATCTCCGAGGACCTCACATGGACCACGCACACCACACACGTGGTGAAAAAGGCCCAACAACGCCTGTATTTCCTCAGGCGACTGAGGAAATTCAACATGTGCCCCCGCATCCTCAGAACATTCTACTCCTGTACCATCGAGAGTGTTCTCACAGGATGCATCACCGTCTGGTACGGGAACTGCACCGCACTGGAGCGTAAAACACTACAGAGGGTGGTGCGGACGGCCCAGTACATCGTTGGAGGTGAGCTTCCCTCCCTCCTGGATATATACACCAGGCGGTGCGTGGCCAAGGCCAAACGGATTATTAAAGACAATAACCACCCCAGCCACAAACTGTACACACTTCTACCATCAGGCAGGCGATACCGCAGTATCAAGTAGCCACACGAGCAGACTCAGAGACAGCTTCCACAGTCGGCATCAGGCTGCTGAACAAGTTCGGCATCAATGTTAAGAGCTAAGTGCTAGTGCTAAGTGTTACTGCTAGTGCTAGTGCTAGTCCTGGTGCTAAGTGCTAGTGTTACTGCTGGAGTAGTGCTGGTAGTAGTGCTAAGTGTTGGTGCCAGGGCTGGTGTTACTGCTGTGCTGGTCCTGGTGCTAAGTGCTTAGTTTTACTGCTGGTGCTAGTGCTGCGTAGTAGTGTTTAAGTGTTGGCTTGACTAGTGCTGGTGTTACTGCTAGTGCTGTGTTACTGCTAGTGCTGGTCCTGGTTGCTAAGTGCTAGTGTTACTGCTGGTGCTTAGTGCTGGGTAGTAGTGTTTAAGTTGTTGGTGCTAGTGCTAGTGTTACTGCTAGTGCTGGTGTTACTGCTAGTGCTGGTGCTAGTGCTGGTGCCAACCGTTAGTGCTGGTGTTACTGCTAGTGCTGGTGCTAGTGCTAGTGCTGGTGTTAGTGCTAGGTCCTGGTGCTAATTGCTGGTGCTAGTGTTGTGTTGACTGTCTGAGAAGGTATTCTGTGACATTCTGTGAATGTCAGCATATAACAATGTATATTCTATTAGGCTACAGTGATTTATATGTATACTGCTCACCTGGATATTTAGTTGTATATTTCATTTTATTTTATTTTTATTTTACACAGAATTTATATTCATAGTTCTATTTCTATTTTGTGAGTTCTACTTCTATTTTGCTTGTTCTATTTCTATTTTGCATTCTTTTATAATTACTTTCGGCTGTCGGGCGTTTTGCACAAAAGGTTTTTCACTCACTGCTTATACTCACGTGTAAACTGTGAAGTGACAATAAAAATACTTGTACTTGTACTTGTAGAAGCCGGAAGCGAGGGATACCACAGTGGCTGAATCAACGATCTGGCGATGAGTGGGATGAACTGTTGGAGATGAGTAGATGGATGGCAGGTAGGTGCGGGGTAGACCAGGTGAGCAGGAGGGCGTGATGAGCCGAGGAGGAGCCGGAGTCGGAAACCACGCCCACAACAACACACAGACAGACAGAGACAGACAGGTAGAGGTACATGGGGAATACAAGAGGCACGGCCGAGACCGTGACAGTATGTTCATGCAAGGCTTATTTTTCCCTCACATTTTCCTCTTCTTTCTATTACATCTATTATATCTTTCAGAGACACTCCTCTCTCTAACTTTCAATTATACTTAACAGTGTTCGATTCACAACGCTAGATTGCTTCTTGCCTTTTACAAAAGTGAGTACACAAAGATTAAATTGCAATATTTTCTCTCAATTACCATGTCCTGTGAGCATATTTCTAACCCTTGAGTCCAAGTGGAACATTTAGTGTTTGTTTGCCGAACATTACCAATTAGATTTACTTTACATGTAGCACAAAAATAATTCCAGGCTGTTTATTATTAGGCTTGATTAGTTAATTAGTTAATTAATTGTACCCCAGTTTGTGAATCACTTGTGAATAAGTACATAGCAAAAAATACATATATTCCACCACCAGCATAAATTGAAATTGAAATTTAATTAAATCTCTGAATTCTGAATATTACTTATTCTTTAAACTGCTTCTCCAACCAGATGATGATATGACATATATTACTTCGATGATGGAGATGGTTATTGAGTATTCTGTCTGTTATTATTATCTGTATTCTGTTAGACAAATAATAACTGGGCTAGACACATGCTCTGTCAGTTTAAAGAAAATGTTTTCCTGCACAGGGACCACAGTTGCAAGAGCTATCTATCTGTCTAATGGCCCAACTAGGTGCCGTGCGCAGTCCATGTTAAATTCACTAACAAACTAAAGTAGTATTTTTGGAGATAAATGTGGTTAATTCATTTCACCAGGCTACAGCCTAATGGATCTAGATATTGCACAATTAAAGGTTGGCCACTCGATAGATCTAGTACTGGCTAGGAACACTTTAACCTGGACACACATTCCAACAACATCTCCTGCAGTGTTGTCGTTCACACTTTCATGCTGTAAAGCCCTTGTTCCAACCTGCAGCACTCAGGGCCTGTTCACACGGTCCGTCTTTTAAAAGAAATAGGCATTGCCTTTTTATATGTGCATCGTGTTTTTCTGGGCTGAGCGGAGCGCTTTCAAAAGTTGAGAACAGTTTAACTTTTAGAGAAATGCACATATTGACATGGGCCACTTTTTTATCAGCTGCTCAGATGGCAGCATTAACAACAAGAACAACTTTCAAACTACCGGCACTTTACCGTTCTCGCTACCAGTGGAAAGGTTAGTTTTACTTGTGACTGAATATCAGGAACTACGACATGTCAAGTAAAAAGTAAGGCGACCACAATATCGATCACAAAGAAGCCTTTGTGGCGAACTGACCAATGTTGTCATGGAAACAAAATGCACAAGATGAAAAGCACAAACTCTCGGCAGCCCTCTGGAACAAAGTAGAAATGTTTGCCTATTTAAATTATAGCTAAAAGGGAACCTGCACCATCTAGCTGTAGGTGTTATGTGTGAAATTTATAGTGGGACTCGCGCTGCACGTGTCCAGAGCTTGGTGTGAAATATGCAGGGTACAGGGACATGCAGTTTTTTGTCATTTAGTATAATTATTATGATTTAAGTTAACCATTTTGAGTTAATTTCATGATTTATGTCCCCCTCAAAAAATGCATTAGAGACAGAACGTAAAGAACGTTTTCATATCGAACTAGCATGCTAACTGTCATTCGTTTCACATGTTTTCCAGACCATGAATGATTCCACTGTTCCACTTCCACTGTTGTCATACTTTGTCAAGCAGGTAATAATTCTAGAGTTTATTTGTGTTTGTTTTCATGGTAACAATAATAATATTCAATAATAACTGTTTTAGTTCATATCTTTACTTCAGATAAGCAGCTTGCGCAATATAGAGCAGCTTGAGTCGCGCTTACTAACCAGCTCACAGTTGAGCCTGATAGCCTGCGTTCCTGATTTTGATATTTCATTATACTATAAAATGGACTACGTAGTTTCACCAGTGTAGCCTATATTAGAATAGAGTTATTAAAATATATCAGACAGCCTCAACATTATATGATCATAAAGTCTTTTGTTATTGATTGAGACACACCAGTTATGAGACATGGGGGGTTTGTGCTCTCTATGTTTAAACTGTGATTCCTTCCTGACGCTTCGGTATGCGACAGCAAAATGGATCTGACCACCAGGTGCATCTACTGATCAAGATTATTGATTTCCTATAAACTCTGTACATTCAATCAGTTGATTTTATATCGGCTCAAAGGATGGTTATGTGATTGGAGTCTTCAGTCAGAACAACCCCTGCCTCTGTCCATTTGTCACTACTAGACTATTCAATAATGGTCTATAACAGAGAAGCAAGGTCACATGTCCAATCAATTCACAGTTGCTATTTATCTATAAAATATGGTATGTTATATATTACAAAAAACATATATAGTATGTATATACAGTATATTTACAGTATATATATATATAGAGAGAGAGAGAGAAAGAGAGAGAGAGAGAGAGATTAGATGGCTGTATTTAAGCTGTGTATTAATATTATGTTGTTATTTATCGGGTGCTTTTATTCAAAGAGAGGCATCAAGTTTAATAAAAAAAAATACAAATTGAATACATCAATAACTCCCCCCCCAGGAAAACAAAAACACAACAAAAATAAATCAACATATTTTATTAGAATAAAAAAGAAAAGAAAAGAGTTAATGCAGCATTACAGAATGGGCATTGGTTCCATTGATTCCAACATTGTATTAATGGCGTCATAATAACCAGAGGCAATCTGTGGACGTTTGCTGCCAAGCACGCCATTCTTACGAGACACTTGACGAACTGGACTCTCTTAACTTTCTCTTCAAAGAAAAACTAATATCACACGGGAGTCATGCTCAAGAAGGAACACCAACGCCTCGACCCCCTACGGTGCCTCAGGAAATGTGGCAAGAACAAACTTGTGAACTTCAACCATGGAAATACCACTGCTCAGGACAGGAAAGCCACCCAGAGGGTCGTCAGGACGGAGGAAACGATCATCACGTGTGCACTTCCATCCATCGAGGAGATCTTTCGGTCCAGGTGTCAGCGTGAGGCCAGCTCCATCATACAGGACCACTATCACCCTGGGCACCAACTGGTCTCCCCCCTGTGGTCCGGTCGCCAGTTCCTCAGCATTCAAACCAGGACAAGCAGGTTCAACAACAGTTTCTAACCACAGGCAGTGCACCTACTGAACTGTTAATTGCTCAATTATTGGACTTTTTGGACTATTGGACTGATGGACTATTATTGTCCTTACAATTACACTAGACTTGCACTATTGGACTATTGGACTATTATTAGACTTACAATTACACTAGACTTACAGGGAGTATACTTACAATTACACTAGGAACTACATAGCATGCAGGCACTCTCACTGTACTGTACTGGTCACTTATCATTTATAATTTTTTGTATTCTAATATAAAAATATTACTGTACTGCACGTGGACAACTTATTACACTTTTGCACCACCCACCACATTATTGCTGGTCTTACTTTTTTTTGCTCGTCACTTTTTGCTTTACATTTTGGTGGCTGACTTAACCGGTGGTGCACTGATTTGCCAATGCACCACAGGCATGCAGCCCCTCCCCCCCGACTCTAACTGGGCCAGGTGAGTTTTTAGAAGATTCAGACAAAAACGCAACCCAGGCATATCGTAGAGCAGTCGTGTAGTGTGAACTGCTTATGACACGATGGAGAGGCTCGCCGACTTGTCAGGCGTAAAACGTGTGTAGCACAGACAGACAATCCTTGCATCTCGCCAGGGTTGTAAACCTCATGGGTACATGGGATCACTTGCATTGCATTTTCTGCGAAAAAAACCCCCCCAAAAAAAAACATTCTTTGGCAGAAATATTGAGTTGTGTCAATGTATTCTCTCCTTGCGTTGACTGTGGTGAGATAGGCCTCCAATCCACAGACAGGGGTCCAGAAATGCTGGAATATTATCAATTAGAAGAACATCTTAAATCAATTTAACCCAACCCTATAATGAACAATTATACTAATGTTCTGATCTACAGAAACCAATTGAAAGAATGACAAAAGGTATTAATGAGATACAACTAAACAGTAGAATGCAAATGGCAGTTCCTCCTTTTAGCACATTAATTAAATACTTTTAACTGGGTGGTGCAGTACGGACACCTGATGACTAAGTTGAGCCAACTATCATGTTTTTGACATTGACAATATGAACATGGTTACTCAAGACACAGGTTCTCATCTCCTAAAGCAATTTGAGAGGAGAACTGTGTTGTAGTGTGTATGAAATTCGCCACGCCGGAAGCATAACCCTCTCTCGGACGTGGCCCCTCATCATTAACCGCTGCGCAGACGGGGCCCCACACATCCGCACACACCTCGCCGGTGCCGCCGAAATGCCTTGGAAAATCCACTAAATGATGATGCTATTTCATCAACGGTGACACCATTTTTCCAGCAATCGGGTGCTTACATCATCTATACAAAATCATCAATCAATCAATCAATCAATCAATCAACATGGCGACTTGGTACCCGATTTGGTCATTTGATAAGCGGTGTTTTCGGTGGCACGCGGGGGGCCACCTGTCTCGTCCTGCTGGAAATGAATTCACTTTGTGCCGTATAATGAGAATCGGTATGGGGCCCATATGGTAGCGGGGCGGTGAAGCGAGAGCGAGGAGAGTGGGGAACAGTAAGGGGGTTGAGGTGACTGTGGGGGGGGGGGTGCCAGTTTTAATGAGATGTGGCGCACCTGCACACCTCTAGTAATCTATGAGGATTATTCACTGGAGCCCTGGACTTGTAAGTAACACACGCTTAACGGCGCTCCGATGGAGAAATCCTTAGCTGTCTTTGAAATAGAGGCAGAGACTCAGTGATAGCAAAAAAAAAATATGTATTTATGTATTTATATGATGGAACGCCCCTACTGAACCGAGGGACATTGTCAGATGCTCCAGGTTTGGCAAGCATGAGCGACAAGAGAGCAAGAAGAGCGAGTGAGTTCTAATATTCTCAGGGTTGCACCACTTGTTGCCATGAAGCAAACCCCTCCAACCTTGGATTTCCCTGACTCTTCCGTCCTGTCTGCTCGAAAAACAGAGAAGGACTCGGTCTGACAAATGACTCCATCCGGCACCAGCAGGGTCAGCCATGTTTCCGTCAGACAAAAAATATTACAGTCCCTTATGTCCCGTTGGAATTGAATCCTCGCCCTAATACCATCTAACTTATTAACCAGAGACTGGACATTAGCTAGAAGGATGCTGGGCAGAGGTGGACGGTGTCCATGGACTCTCAATCTGTGCCAAACCCCGCTTCGGTTACCAACGGTGTTTACTTCTTTGTTTCCCTGGAGGTGCGTCGCCACTGTTGGTGTTGTGGCTCCTCGTGCGATCTCTGTCGGCCACTCAGGATCGATGTAAAAAGTATCCCAGAACCTTTGTTGTAGACCAAAGTTAATGTCCAGGAGTGTGTCTCGCTTCTATGTTGTTAGTGCCAATACATTTGTGCACGAGAAGATAATAAAAATACAATACAATACAAATAATAAATACAAAAATACAAAAAACGCACAATCTCTGCGGAGCTACCATGACAGCGACTAGACACGGCTGCGCCATCTTACCACGTCAGGTAACATATTGCCAATAGATGTTAGGGGAGATGGTTGAATAACAAAATAAATGGAGGTGCAATAACCTGCGCTCCAAAGCTACCAGTTCTCGAGTTTTGTTCCACCCAAGAGTGCATTTGAAGCCTGCACACCTCTGACGCAACACCAGTACTATACCATGATCCTAGTACTGTACTATATGCTACAACTATACCAATGGAGGCTGGTGATTTTCAAAGTTGGGGAGGACAGGAGGCATCTTTTTTTGTATTCATTAATTTATCAAATAAATAATGTTTTGAACGTAGTTAATATTCTTCATGATCGCACGATGCATTCTGTAACAGACCACAAAGAACACACACGTTGTACAAGCCATACTCTAGTGTAGGCAAACTTCTCTGTGGCGAGTGACAAATGCAGACTATTTTGCTCATACAAAATTAGCATTCATCATACCATCTAGTAATAATGCGTCTAGTATTTGAACAACATATTGTCATACTCACAGTCCTCTGCTGGTTTGGCTGATTCAGATGGAGAGTAGAGAAAGTGTAATGAAGGGTTCAACTGAATAAATAGACTTGATGGAGAGTTAGGGAGCTGGTCACCCCAGAGCATGACAGAAGTCTTCTCCTCCTGAAGGATGTGATCACATGTGAAGCTGGATGGAGCTTGGTATAATCCCATTTTAATTCCATGTTCTTGTTAGTACAGCAAAGAATGCTGTACAAACACATTACCAGTAATTTTCTGGTCAACGTTTCATTATTATTAACTTTCCCATCACCGCCGCAAAAGTCTATTTTCGATGCAAAAATCCAAAGCCTTTACTTCTATGTGCTTACAGTCTTGGTCTCTCCAATACGACGTACCGCAGCAGCAGGCCGAGGCAGTCAATGCAGCGTCTATGCATGTATGTTTATGGAATGAATCACCCAGGAGGAGCCTGGCTTGTGGAGGGAGAATCGTAGGGAGTGAGTTGGCCGGGCTAGCGGTGTGTAGCCCACACGGCGTCCAACTGAGATCCAAGAGAACCATTTGCAGCTCTGATCTGTTCATCAAATAAACGACTCTCAGGCCTGTCGGGATGAATTCGGAAGCTACCTGAAATGCAATTCAACAGAGCTATATATATATATATATATATATATACGTATATTCTGTATAATATAAATTAGGGGTGGAGTGGTTTATTCGTATTCAACCATACGTTACGGGGTCTGAATGGAACGGTATGCACTGCTAACTAAGACTAAGGGCGTTTTCAGACCTATAGTTCGATTGCTTTGGTCTGCACCAGGCAAACATTTTTTTACAATGTAGCAAACAGACGTTGGTACGGTTCGGTTTCTCATGCATATTTCTAAACGAACCAAAATAGACCAAACGAACCAAAATAGACCGCGAAGACTACGCCAGTTTCGCGCCACTCACGGGCCACTTCCGAGAACTTAAAATGGAGCGACAGCTTTTCGTTGCGCTCCTGGGGCTGATTCTCGTCTATTACATTGTATGTGTCGGTAATTTTCTGCAAACTATTCAGTTCGAAAATGAGTCGCGGCTGCGACTCGAAAACAACGTCTTGATGCATTGGAGTCGCCGACGGCGCATTGCACGCCACTTCAAACAGAAGAGACGTGCCCTCCTCCTGAATCACCATTTCATCATTTGCCGGCGATATTCTTGCAGATCCATCAGGTGTGCCCTTGGTCTCCCAACACAGCCTAGTCTACATCTTTTGTAAGCTTTAACGTTGAAGCTTTAACGTGAACAGAGAGGGCGAGGTGAAATCCCCGCATCACATTGGCAATACATAGGCTAGTTATGAAATTGCACGTCATACAATTATGCTCATCACAGCATGGCTCATCACAGTTGTCCAAATTGCATTATTGACATTAGGTTATTCAGTTACACGGACCAATTTCTTTCGGTTGCTTTCACACCAGAGGAACCGCACCAAATTTAGGGAGATGGAGCGGATCGAGACCACCTCTTCAGGGAGGTCTCGGACGGCTGATTTGGTGCGCACCAAAGTGCGGTGGTTGCATTCACACCAACGCAAACGTACCGAACCAAGGGACCAAACTCGTTTAGTGCGCACTAAATGCTGTATGTGTGAAAACACTCTGACACTAATACTAAGCCTGCTAAACTAAATGGAGGTGCAATAACCTGCGCTCCAAAGCTACCAGTTCTCGAGTCTTGTTCCACCCAAGAGTGCATTTGAAGCCCGCACACCTCTGACGCAACACCAGTACTATACCATGATCCTAGTACTGTACTATATGCTACAACTATACCAATGGAGGCTGGTGATTTTCAAAGTTGGGGAGGACAGGAGGCATCTTTTTTTGTATTAATTAATTTATCAAATAAATAATGTTTAGAACGTGGTTAATATTCTTCATGATCGCACGATGCATTCTGTAACAGACCACAAAGAACACACACGTTGTACAAGCCATACTCTAGTGTAGGCAAACTTCTCTGTGGCGAGTGACAAATGCAGACTATTTTGCTCATACAAAATTAGCATTCATCATACCATCTAGTAATAATTTGAACAACATATTGTCATACTCACAGTCCTCTGCTGGTTTGGCTGATTCAGATGGAGAGTAGAGAAAGTGTAATGAAGGGTTCAACTGAATAAATAGACATGTGATCACATGTGAAGCTGGATGGAGCTTGGTATAATCCCATTTTAATTCCATGTTCTTGTTAGTACAGCAAAGAATGCTGTACAAACACATTACCAGTAATTTTCTGGTCAACATTGCATTATTATTAACTTTCCCATCACCGCCGCAAAAGTCTATTTTTGATGCAAAAATCCAAAGCCTTTACTTCTATGTGCTTACAGTCTTGGTCTCTCCAATACGACGTACCGCAGCAGCAGGCCGAGGCAGTCAATGCAGCGTCTATGCATGTATGTTTATGGAATGAATCACCCAGGAGGAGCCTGGCTTGTGGAGGGAGAATCGTAGGGAGTGAGTTGGCCGGGCTAGCGGTGTGTAGCCCACACGGCGTCCAACTGAGATCCAAGAGAACCATTTGCAGCTCTGATCTGTTCATCAAATAAACGACTCTCAGGCCTGTCGGGATGAATTCGGAAGCTACCTGAAATGCAATTCAACAGAGCTATATATATATATATATATATATATATATATATGTATATTCTGTATAATATAAATTAGGGGTGGAGTGGTTTATTCGTATTCAACCATACGTTACGGGGTCTGAATGCGAGGACGCGCCAGACTGTCACGATCTCCATCGTGGCCCCGGGCTCCCGGGCGCCAATGCCGCCCCTGGAGCGTTAGCGGGGCTCCCGGGCGCCAGTGCCGCCCCTGGACGATTAGCGGCACCTGCGCTATGTTCGCGGCTGTCCGCAATCTGCAATTAGTCACGGCATAAAAGCCCCGGCACTCCACCCACGAGTGTCGGATCATTGTCTATGTTTTGTCATCGTTACGTCATCTGTTGTAATTCTACTTACAACATGGATTCCTACCTGCCTGTTCCTCACACGGTAATAAATAACATTTATTCCACCACAAAACCCCGAGTCCTGAGTCTGCAATTGGGTCCTACTGCCAACTCCCATGACAGAATGATCCGACCAATAATGGACCCAGCAGACTCAGACTCGGGACTATGGAAGGCACGCGTCAGCCAGGGCGAGTTGCAGCGAGCACTCGACAAACTCACCAACCAGCTAGCCATGCTCACAACTCAGCTCCTGCCGGTCCCTACTGCATGGTCCCAGCCACCCCGAGTCCCGGTCCCGGCTGGACCACAGCAGCTCCTGCCGGTTCCTACTGCATGGTCCCAGCCACCCCGAGTCCCGGTCCCGGCTGGACCACAGCAGCTCCTGCCGGTCCCTACTGCATGGTCCCAGCCACCCCGAGTCCCGGTCCCGGCTGGACCACAGCAGCTCCTGCCGGTCCCTACTGCATGGTCCCAGCCACCCCGAGTCCCGGTCCCGGCTGGACCACAGCAGCTCCTGCCGGTCCCTACTGCATGGTCCCAGCCACCCCGAGTCCCGGTCCCGGCTGGACCACAGCAGCTCCTGCCGGTCCCTACTGCATGGTCCCAGCCACCCCGAGTCCCGGTCCCGGCTGGACCACAGCAGCTCCTGCCGGTCCCTACTGCATGGTCCCAGCCACCCCGAGTCCCGGTCCCGGCTGGACCACAGCAGCTCCTGCCGGTCCCTACTGCATGGTCCCAGCCACCCCGAGTCCCGGTCCCGGCTGGACCACAGCAGCTCCTGCCGGTCCCTACTGCATGGTCCCAGCCACCCCGAGTCCCGGTCCCGGCTGGACCACAGCAGCTCCTGCCGGTCCCTACTGCATGGTCCCAGCCACCCCGAGTCCCGGTCCCGGCTGGACCACAGCAGCTCCTGCCGGTCCCTACTGCATGGTCCCAGCCACCCCGAGTCCCGGTCCCGGCTGGACCACAGCAGCTCCTGCCGGTCCCTACTGCATGGTCCCAGCCACCCCGAGTCCCGGTCCCGGCTGGACCACAGCAGCTCCTGCCGGTCCCTACTGCATGGTCCCAGCCACCCCGAGTCCCGGTCCCGGCTGGACCACAGCAGCACCTGCCGGTCCCTACTGCCAGGTCCCAGCCACCCCGAGTCCCGGTCCCGGCTGGACCACCGCAGCGCCCACCAGTCCCTGCTCCCAGGTCCCAGCCTCCCAGAGTCCCGGTCCCGGCTGGACCACAGCAGCTCCCACCAGTACCTGCTCCCAGGGCCCACCCATCCCTGGTCCTGGTCCCGGCTGCACCACCGCAGCTCCCACCAGTACCTGCTCCCAGGTCCCACCCATCCCTGGTCCTGGTCCCGGCTGCACCACCGCAGCGCCCACCAGTTCCTGCTCCCAGGTCCCACCCATCCCTGGTCCTGGTCCCGGCTGCACCACAGCAGCTCCCACCAGTCCCTGCTCCCAGGTCCCACCCATCCCTGGTCCTAGTCCCGGCTGCACCACGGCAGCGCCCACCAGTCCCTGCTCCCGGGTCCCAGCCGTCCCGGGTCCCGGTCCCGGCTGGACTGCCGCAGTTCCTGCCAGTCCCTGCTGCCGGGTCGCAGCCTCTCCCGGTCCCGGCTGCAACGCCGCAGCCTCTCCCGGTCCCGGCTGCATCACCGCAGCTCCTATTGGTCCCTGCTGCCAGACGGCAGTCATCCCCGGTCCCGGTCCCCGCTCGGACGGCGCCGGTGTCCTCCACCCTGCCTCCGGGTCGCCCGCCTGAGGGTCCCTGCTCGGCCTCCGCCCAGCCTCCAGGTCGTCCGCCTGAGGGTCCCTGCTCGGCCTCCACCCAGCCTCCGGGTCGTCCGCCGGAGGGTCCCTGCTCGTCCTCCGCCCAGCCTCCGGGTCGTCCACCCGACGGTGCCGGCCCGCTCATCGTGGGTCGCCAGGAGGCTCCCGTTGAGGGGGGGGTACTGTCACGATCTCCATCGTGGCCCCGGGCTCCCGGGCGCCAATGCCGCCCCTGGAGCGTTAGCGGGGCTCCCGGGCGCCAGTGCCGCCCCTGGACGATTAGCGGCACCTGCGCTATGTTCGCGGCTGTCCGCAATCTGCAATTATTCACGGCATAAAAGCCCCGGCACTCCACCCACGAGTGTCGGATCATTGTCTTTGTTTTGGTCAATGTTATTTGTCATTGTCATGTCTTCTGTTGAAATTCGACACAACAGACTACTTGGATTTCTACCTGCCTGTTCCTCACCTGCCTGTCTGTTCATCACCTGCCTGTCTGTTCATCTACTCCTCACACGGTAATAAATAACATTTATTCCACCACAAAACCCCGAGTCCTGAGTCTGCGATTGGGTCCTACTGCCAACTCCCATGACAGGCCACCTGCAGCTAGGGTTTTCAGACCTATAGTTCGATTGCTTTGGTCTGCACCAGGCAAAAAAATGTTACAATGTAGCAAACAGACGTTGGTACGGTTCGGTTTCTCATGCATATTTCTAAACGAACCAAAATAGACCAAACGAACCAAAATAGACCGCGAAGACTACGCCAGTTTCGCGCCACTCACGGGCCACTTCCGAGAACTTAAAATGGAGCGACAGCTTTTCGTTGCGCTCCTGGGGCTGATTCTCGTCTATTACATTGTATGTGTCGGTAATTTTCTGCAAACTATTCAGTTCGAAAATGAGTCGCGGCTGCGACTCGAAAACAACGTCTTGATGCATTGGAGTCGCCGACGGCGCATTGCACGCCACTTCAAACAGAAGAGACGTGCCCTCCTCCTGAATCACCATTTCATCATTTGCCGGCGATATTCTTGCAGATCCATCAGGTGTGCCCTTGGTCTCCCAACACAGCCTAGTCTACATCTTTTGTAAGCTTTAACGTTGAAGCTTTAACGTGAACAGAGAGGGCGAGGTGAAATCCCCGCATCACATTGGCAATACATAGGCTAGTTATGAAATTGCACGTCATACAATTATGCTCATCACAGCATGGCTCATCACAGTTGTCCAAATTGCATTATTGACATTAGGTTATTCAGTTACACAGACCAATTTTTTTCGGTTGCTTTCACACCAGAGGAACCGCACCAAATTTAGGGAGATGGAGCGGATCGAGACCACCTCTTCAGGGAGGTCTCGGCCGGCTGATTTGGTGCGCACCAAAGTGCGGTGGTTGCATTCACACCAACGCAAACGTACCGAACCAAGGGACCAAACTTGTTTAGTGCGCACAAAATGCTGTATGTGTGAAGACACTCTAACACTAATACTAAGCCTGCTAACTAATGTGAGGACTTGAGGTGTGTGCAACAGTTGATCAGTGGTGGGTGGAGGGTGTAGTATGAAGAGGTCGGGTGGTAACATATACACAACATGGCTGGAGCTACTGCTGCAGGAGTCAGCAGTGTGAACACTCCAGAAACACACACACGCACACACACACACACACACACTAAATACATAAATGCAAGTGTCAGTACTTTAACAATGACCATTTATATTATCCCGGTCAGAAAAACTGCAGTGTGTGTATACGTTGGATGTAGGCCTATAAACAAAAACATTCATACCACTATGAAGTCAATGACAGTCACCACTATCCAGCCCAGTTTAGTGATGGTCCTACCTTCAGGCGGCGCAGTAATTCCTTGCCCTCTGCCTCCCAACAAACCTGGTGGTCCCGTGCATGAAAACTTTCAGTCAATTCTGCCGCATCTCCTGCAAGGGCCTTACTTCTTTTTCTCTCTCACTTTCCTCTTTTTTTTCCACTGTCTGTCTTTAAGCGCCGGTTATGCTTAACAGTTTGTGTTATCGAACACTGACCTGGCTCGCTTCTACGTTCGCTGGCCCGACTGAGGGCAATTGTCTTTTATCTGCAGCCTGAGGCCCATTTAGCAGGCCACTGGGAGGCACCGATGGCCAGTCTGGGCCTGGGGCTGTGCACAGGCAACACGTTGATGGGTGAGACAATGGGGTGGGACTAGGTGAACATATTAAACACCGTCCAAACTTCTCCCCGCAGCGTTCAGGCAACAATATGTGGCTGATTCCCGGCAGCGATAGCAGCAGATATCAGACCCTTCTCTGTGGTGGAGAAAACGGGGTTCAAGAACATGTGCTTGAATCGCGATTCGCTCTCAGCAACTCCGCCACGCGCAACAAATCGCTGTATGAACTGTGATTACATCCATTTTGGTTCAGTACTCATGCAACAACGATAAAGTTTGACATTTGGGTGCACAGGTGCGGGCAGTCATTCAAATGATGTCAGTAGGCCTCGTTAATGTGTTTGTTTACAGCGCTTGTGTGCAACACATTTCTGGTTGTTTGTTCCGCCAGTGCTTTGTCTTTATAAGGTGTGTGATTGAGCTTTTCCCTCACTGCAATACAATAAATCATCCCTTCCATCCCATCTCCCTGCAGTACCCCTGCACCTCCTTAGGGAGGCACGGCTCCCACTTTGGGAAGCACCAGTCTGGAGCTACAAAGAGCTTACTGCTCATTTCATTAAGGCAGACTGGGAGACAAAAAGCCCCTTTGATTCCATGGCGACAGACTAATCGTTTCAAGTGGTCCTATTTTGGTTGTATGACTTAGTGCTGCTATATACTGCGTTTCTTGTTGAATTTGTGTTTAAATGTGTTTAAATGTTATATTTTATGGTATAAAGCAGGCATGATTGTTGTTTTTTTGTTTTAGTTTTATAATAATTGTAAATAAAATTAAAAAAAATTACATCTAAATACAAATGTAAAAGAAAAATGGTTAATTTAAACTGCAACAAACCATGACACCACCATTCTGTATTCCACAGAACTACAGAGTTAACCATTCCACCCCTCATATAAATACATAAATACATATTTGCAAGCATGTCATGTTTTTTTTGCTATCACTGAGTCTCTGCATCTATTTCAAGGATTTCTCCATCGGAGCGCCGTTAAGCGCTAGACCCAACATCCTGACGCGGCTGTGGTGGTGGCGGGTGACTTTAATCGGGCCAATCTAAAGAAAGTCATGCCGAACTTCCGTCAGCACAGTATGTGTGCTACCAGGGGAGAAAGAGAGGCTCAAGGCTCACGATTGTCTCTACACTCCCCAGCCTGCAGAACCTGTACTCCAGGAGGTGTTGAACCAGAGTCTGCAGGATCACGAAGGATCTTCAACACTTACTTTCTGCAGGCCATCAGGACTGTGAAATCTGACCTCACTAGGGCCCCCCAATGCCCCCTCCCATGCACACACTCACACACACACACTGCTAAACGGTAGGTTGTTGGTTCGATTCCCGGGCTCCGCCTAGCTAAGTGTGGAGGTGTCCCTGAGCAAGACACCACCTGACCCTAACTGCTCCTGACGTGTTGGTTGTTACCTTGCATGGTTGACACCGCCATCGGTGTAAGAATGGGTGAATGTGAGGCAACTGTAAAAATCTATTTACCATTTGTCGACATGCCTACTTGTTTATTTGCCTATTGAATCTTGAAAACAACTGATGTCACAAGCCTGCGCCTACATATGTCCCCCTTACTGAAAGAAAGGTCCCCATTTCTAATCACAAAAACGGCAAAAAAACTAAACCAACAAACAAAAGTGTGCATGTAAATATAAGGCAACACCCCCAAACAGGCCATGTGACAGGCACTCAACCAACAAACATGTCAGACTCTGCCCGAGTTATCCTGAACACACATACATGTCAAAACTAACAATATGAAACGGCATCTACATTAGTGCATAACAGCAATTCAGTCAGACCACAGCCACACACAACCCCCTATGAACACAGGGAACCAGAAACACATGACCATGTACACATTCGACCAGGGGTGTCGTGCAGGGGGTCGTGCAGGGGGTCGTGCAGCCCGGGAGAACCTAGGTGGGGCAAGCACGTCCTCCCGCCAGGAATCAACAGAACCAGCATCCGGTTCACGATCGCAGTCCATGTCCGTGGCAGAAATGCACGAGCCCACGGGCCTTCCAGACGAGACAGCATCCCCCTGCAATGCCGCAGGTGGGGAAAGGGGTAAAGAGAGTCCTTGACGAGCCTGCCAAGGGGAAGGCCGCAGGGAAGTTGTGGCGCCGCAGCATGTCATAATGAACGGTTTGGAGAGGCGCCTCATCCCCAAATGGGCTACTGATCTGATGCCTGACCGCCACCTCGTCGATCCTGTCCATTTGTTGTTGTACCGTGTAAGGCCCCTCCAGTGGGGAGCTATCCCACCGCTACCACCAATGTTGCGTCCGAGGTGTGTGGGCTTCAAATGCACTCTTGGGTGGAATAAAAACTTGAGAATTGGTACCTCTGGAGGGCCAGGTTACTGCGCCTTCATTTATTTTTGTATTCAACCAACTCCCCCAACAATGTCGCCTTTTACTGATGTCACAAGCCTGCATCTACACTAGTGTCACAGTATAGTACTAACATTACGGTATAGTACTAGCATCATGGTATACTACTAACATCACAGTATAGTACTAACATCACGGTATAGTACTAACATGATGGTATAGTACTAGCATCACGGTATAGTACTAACATGATAGTATAGTACTGACATCACGGTATAGTACTAACATCACGGTATAGTACTAACATCACGGTATATTACTTACATCACGGTATAGTACTAACATCACGGTATAGTACTTACATCACGGTATAGTACTAACATCACGGTATTACTAACATCACGGTATAGTACTAACATCACGGTATAGTACTAACATCACGGTATAGTAAGATCATTACTAACATCATGGCTAGCTGGAGCGACGCTGGGCTAATGTTGAAACTAGGAACACAGCTCACATAATCAAACACTTGGATTGGAACAAGGAGGTTTCTACTAATTTTGGGTATTGAGTCTTTTAAAGTAGGACTCAATACACACAAGCAAACACACACACACACTTGCACACACATACACACACACACACACACACACACACTGCACTACTTGAATGTGCAGTTTCTGTTGCGTTTTATGGAGGTGGAGGAGTTGCGTCCACTACTTCTATAGAACCTCCTAGGAAGACTCATAGGCTTCATTTATCAGACAAGGTACTTTTTTTTACAAGGTAGGTTTGTTGTTTGTTGTTTGACTCGTCCTTCGCTCACAAGGCCATCAAGGTTATAAATACACAGAGGGTTGGCCTGTTCTGTCAAGCTCTGCTGTTTTGAACAGGACTACAGGGGCAGAGTTGAGCAGAATTCAAAGCCTGATACTGCAGATTTTGCGGAGCACTGTCTCTGGCTTTGTGGAGGATAATGCCTCAGCTCATGTGGTGTTAATATATGGTGGTTGATCCTCTGGACTCTGAACTTGTTGACGAGAAGACACAAACTAAGTAACGCTGTAAGAAATGTTATGTCACAAAAAGTTACAAATTGCATTACAAAGGACAATAGCAACAGAAACGGGCATATACTGTACTGTAGTGAAAACATCAGGTAGTACTGGACAGCCACCACTACTAATACAAAGCCTGTCTGAACTAGTAGGTTTTTAAAACCTTGAAAAACCATCAACAGAAAGGGAAGGCTGCATAAGAGCTTGGAGGTGTTTGCAGAGGGAAGGACTGGTCACCTCTGGTCTTGAGTCTGGCACCAGTTCCTCCGTCAGAGGATCTGAGGGATCGGGGCTTTCTGAGTGGAGTGATGTTCGGTCAAATATGTTGACAAATATCCACGTCTCTTCAGTAAATACCAATGATTCTCTCTTTCACAGTTTCTCATCTTGCGGAAGAACATTTTTATACGTGGGAGCCGACGGTCTGATGAGCCGAGGCAGACGCAACAAATTGGTGAAATTGCTGATTGTAAAATGTCCACGTGAAACTCCTCGACGAACGGGACCCACTTATCCAACTCCTCCAGTCGATAATGGAATCCAAGGCGGATGGAGATGCAGAATTGATTAAATGAAGGATGCAAGCTGTATGCGTCTCGATGGAAGCGGCAGTGGCTGCGTCCGGCAGTTCTGTGACGCAAAGCAGATCTGATGCCGCTCTCCCAACCCACCGGCCGACCACCTCAAGCTAAACAGTGAATAACATTTCACAGGTGAGAATGTGTTTCACTATATTTTACTGTGACATAAACATTTATGATAAAGATATATAATTAAGATAAATCATTCATAAACAAGTGTCCGGTATTTGTAACAAACCAAACCACTCGGAAATCAGCAAGTTATGATGCCTTTAATTGTTGATAGACGTCTTACCACAATGGAGATACATTCATTTGGAGCCATATGTCGGCCATGTTGGCGCATCGCCCCAATGAACAGCAGTGGCCAATGCGGTATATCTACATGTACATGTATATATATATACATGTACATATATATATATACATGTACATGTATATATATATATGTACATGTATATACCAATGTTTGTGTGGAACCTACTTCAAAAACTTTGGAGGCTCTGTTCTCGCCTGTGAAAGCTGCTGCCGTCTCTTTCTTCTCATACGCCGGAGCCTCCTCTGCCATCCCACTGTGTCGGAGCACGGTGTACTGCTGTGCGCCAGGCACATTGTATATCTGCTCCTGTTTTAAATACTTTACAAAGCATTCCCCGCAAAGCGAAGCAAACCCGCCTACTATTCCACTTGTTGCAAAGCATGCAACTTGATATATGGAGTCGATCTCAACTCCTCTTCACTCTAAGTTATTTCTTTGTGTCCTCAGTTGCATACAAATTTGTCTCTTAAATTGGTGTCTGCACAGCTATGAGCAGCCTGAAACTGCTTAGAAGCTGCCTGCCAATTGAACGAAAAATAATTCACATTTTTCTCTCAACTCAATAGTTGAGTTGAGAGGTCTGTCATTTTCAATAACAGACCATGGCTTCTTCTTTCTCCTGGAACAATGCTCAACACACAGAACACTAGAATGTGTTTTTAGGTTTTTAGAGGAGCTACTTTTATCTTTCTGCTCGCAAGAAAATGGAAGAGTAAAATGCTGATGGGAAGTTTGACGTGAGTCAAAGGAAGGTGTGTGCATGTGTCTACCACCTCTAGGCCTCCAGCACCAGGCTGATTGCTTATCAGTGGTACATGGGCACTGGACAGAGGTCTAAGAGCAGGCTCTATTGGATTGCCATTTCCAGTTGTGTCGGATAAAGAAAGATTCAGAGATCTTATTCACGGTCGACACATTTTTTTTTTTTAAATTCACATTTACTTACGCATCGCTTTGTAATAGTCACAGTCTGGCAGCGGGACTCACCAGCTGATGAAGCTTGATGAGTGCATTGGGGGTAATAGTCCAAATGGTTGTATCGGTTACCATAGCAAAACGATGGTGTGGTTGAAGGGGGGCGTGGTTTAGTGTTGGCAGGTGAAACAAGGGGAGCGGAGCGCAAAATGCGTGAGATTGACACAGTTGTAGGGGATGAGCGTGATTAGACTGATGTGTATATATTCACACGTGTTTACTCTCCCCACAGTAAGAGGCCGGGTAAGGACGTGGTGCCAGGACCTGAGACCAGGCCAACTCCGTAACCCCAAAAGACGCTGGCTGAACTTTAGATTATTATCATTCTTTACTTTGGAATATATGCCAATGGAAGATCTATTTTTGTGGGACGATTAAAAAGCTGTTTTCGCATTGACGTCGCATGTCTCCCTCACGGTTCAAGAACAAAGCCACAGGAGAGGCATTGTGGCAAGAGACTTTGCTACATTGGTAGCAAACAGGGATCCAGAACATGGAGACCCAAGGGGAGGAGCTCTCGAGTCAGACCCTGACCCACCAAAGCCTGGTTTGGCCCGAGTCCATGGTGGATGCATCATGGGTGAGGGTTGGGTGTATCCACGGGGATGTGCACGACTACCGGCTCGTAACCTCAGAAATTTGTCACCAAGGGAAAAAGCATAATGTGAGGGCTGTGGTTAGTTCCCCCCAGATGTGTCCCCGTTTATCAGGTACCGATCGGCCGGGCCTTATTTGCATTTACATTTAGGGCATTTGGCAGACGTTTTTTTTTCCAAAGCAACATAGAAAGAGTACATTTGTTGAAGGAGACAGAACTATATCGCTGTGGTACACAACGATGAGCATTCATAGTTGGGACCCACAGGGAGAGGCGGAAGGTGCGCTGTGCTCCTCGCAGGTGATGCAAGGTCGCCGGACGCAGTTCCCGGAGGAGCCTCCTCTCTGGGGGTTTTATCGACTCGGGTGTTCCCACCGGTGGGAGAGTTTCCCCTGGAGCCAACGCACGACGACACTCTACGCTGTGCCCTCGACCCTGGGATGAAAATTGATGGACAATTGCTACGGCTCGTCGAGGTCATCACTTTCCCACGCTTCGTCCTAATTGGGGACAGGTTGTACAGGGTGAGTTGTGACACCAAGTCAGGAGAGGCACGGAAGTGGCATTGTGGCAAGAGACATTGTGGCAAGAGATAGCTACAGATGGGTCAATGCAGGGTGGCAAGGAGGGCACACACACACACACACACACACACACGGCACTGCAGTGTCTGCAATCATCCACCACCGCGTAACATTTTTACTCAACATATGTTCTGGAGACGTTTCCAGTTATCTTTTGTTACAGGCGTCAATCAGGTTTTTTGTGACCACAATATAGGCCTATAGTGATATGTATTTTTTGCAAGCCCTGGTAATGCTTGAGTTGCATTAGTTTCATAAAAACACAAATTATTGCTGTTCTGGATGTCACACCCACGTATTAGTTTTCTATAATTACAGACGCAGAAACAGAAACGAAGAATGGTTTGGACCGGAAGACCAGCGGTGAACACACTATCTCCGAGTAACACCTTGACACGACTCCGCTCAGTTAGACATTCAGTCATTCATTCACTGATTTCCACGCTACCTGAAAACACACACACACACACACACACACACACACCCTGTATGGCACTGTTCTCTGTCACACTCAAGGGCAGGAAATATCACACCCCATGCACACGGAAACACACACACACACACGCATACACACACACACACACACACACATACACACACACACACACACACACGGAAGGAAGAAGATGGCGCCGTACGTGATGGCTGCCGTGTTGCGAGCACTCGTAAGCCGACAAGGTTTTTTACTTATTTTACATAGAAACATTACATTCTATTTATAGTTATATTTCTATTTTGTAGTTATATTCTATTTTGTATTCCTTTATAATTACTGTCGGCTGTCGGGCGTTTTGCACAAAAAGTTTTTCACTCACTGCTTTGACACAGTTGTAGGGGATGAGCGTGATTAGACTGATGTGTATATATTCACACGTGTTTACTCTCCCCACAGTAAGAGGCCGGGTAAGGACGTGGTGCCAGGACCTGAGACCAGGCCAACTCCGTAACCCCAAAAGACGCCGGCTGAACTTTAGATTATTATCATTCTTTACTTTGGAATATATGCCAATGGGCGATCTATTTTTGTGGAACGATTAAAAAGCTGTTTTCGCATTGACCTCGCATGTCTCCCTCACAGTTCAAGAACAAAGCCACAGAAGAGGCATTGTGGGAAGAGACTTTGCTACATTGGATTAGCAAACAGGGATCCAGAACATGGAGACCCAAGGGGAGGAGCTCTCGAGTCAGACCCTGATCCACCAAAGCCTGGTTTGGCCCGAGTCCATGGTGGATGCATCATGGGTGAGGGTTGGGTGTATCCACGGGGATGTGCACGACTACCGGCTCGTAACCTTAGACATTTGTCACCAAGGGAAAAAGCATAATGTGAGGGCTGTGGTTAGTTCCCCCCAGATGTGTCCCCGTTTATCAGGTACCGATCGGCCGGGCCTTATTTGCATTTACATTTAGGGCATTTGGCAGACGTTTTTTTTTCCAAAGCAACATAGAAAGAGTACATTTGTTGAAGGAGACAGAACTATATCGCTGTGGTACATAACGATGAGCATTCATAGTTGGGACCCACAGGGAGAGGCGGAAGGTGCGCTGTGCTCCTCGCAGGTGATGCAAGGTCGCCGGACGCAGTTCGCAGATAAACACTTCACACCAACACCAGGTGTTAGCGCATTCAGCAAATCAGTGAGAATATTGTGGTCAGAAAATAATCACCAAAATCAGTCGAGTGAGTGGGAGGGATGTCTGCAGGAAACAAGAGTCATGTTTGGTTAGATGCACTTTTACTTTTAACTGTTATTGCTTCAGCCAGTCCTCGGTGTGTAGGCGGGGAGTGGATGCACACACACACACATGCACACACACGCGCATGCACACGCACGCACACACGCATGCACACACACACACACTCTCTCTCTCTCTCCCTCTCTCTCTCTCTCTCTCTCTCTCTCACACGCACACACACACACACAAACACACACCTCTCTCTCTCTCTCCCTCTCTCTCTCTCTCACACACACACACACACACACGCACACACACACACACTCTCTCTCTCTCTCTCTCTCTCTCTCTCTCTCTCTCTCTCTCACACACACGCACACACACACATTCTCTCTCTCTCTCCCTCTCTCACACACATACACACACACACACACACACGCACACACACACACACACACTGTTCAGAACTGCTCTCGCTTCCGTCGTACGCCTGCTTATTTGTCGTCCATTATTAATAAACATGTGCCTTATATAAATATATATATTGTATATGGATCATCAAGTGCATCTTGAAGTGTTTTACAGTTTTTCTCAATTGCTTACACACATTTTTTGAAAGCATAACTCTAAACACAAATCCAACAACCACACACACACAATGCTAAACCCTACATATCTCCTGCAAAATGCTACTTTGCCTTCAAAACAATGTTATGTCTCAAAATGGTATTTTGTGTTCAAACGACACACAGACCATCATATGAGGACACATTTCTAACAACCAATTGAACACTGATGTGCTGAATGGAAAACACGACTATGAATGGGAAAACACCAGTATGAAGGCCTTATCAGGAGCATTATGCCTTTTCATGTTCAGTGTTTACTGTACGCTTACTCCTGTTGTAAAATATAACTGTAGAATATTTTTACTCAAATATAAAACACACAAATACGCAGTTCCCGGAGGAGCCTCCTCTCTGGGGGTTTTATCGACCCGGGTGTTCCCACCGGTGGGAGATTTTCCCCTGGAGCTAACGCACGACGACACTCTACGCTGTGCCCTCGACCCTGGGATGAAAATTGATGGACAATTGCTACGGCCCATCGAGGTCATCACTTTCCCACGCTTCGTCCTGATTAGGGACAGGTTGTACAGGGTGAGTTGTGACACCAAGTCAGGAGAGGCACGGAAGTGGCATTGTGGCAAGAGACATTGTGGCAAGAGACATTGTGGCAAGAGACAGCTACAGATGGGTCAATGCAGGGTGGCAAGGAGGGCACACACACACACACACACACACACACGGCACTCTGCAGTGTCTGCAATCATCCACCACCGCGTACGTTTTTACTCAACAAATGTTCTGGAGAAATTTCCAGTTATCTTTTGTTACAGGCGTCAATCAGGTTTTTTGTGACCACAATATAGGCCTATAGTGATATGTATTTTTTGCAAGCCCTGGTAATGCTTGAGTTGCATTAGTTTTATAAAAACACAAATTATTGCTGTTCTGGATGTCACACCCACGTATTAGTTTTCTATAATTACAGACGCAAAAACAGAAACCAAGAATGGTTTGGACCGGAAGACCAGCGGTGAACACACTATCTCCGAGTAACACCTTGACACGACTCCGCTCAGTTAGACATTCAGTCATTCATTCACTGATTTCCACGCTACCTGAAAACACACACACACACACACACACACACACACACACACCCTGTATGGCACTGTTCTCTGTCACACTCAAGGGCAGGAAATATCACACCCCATACACACACAAACACACACACACCCACTCACACACACACACACACACACACACACACACACACACACACATACACACAAGCATGTACATTCAAAGTAAGGCAAGGTCAATACATTGTGCAGGCCTCCATCAACAATGCAACAGTAAAATAATAATTACATTAACTACAGATCCTGAGAACAGATCATATTGTTTTACCCTGAAGTGTAATTGTTCATTTACATACAGCGGGCCACAAACACCAAGTTACTGTTTGTTGCGGACGGAGGCAGTAACACAATGAAAATAACAGCAACTACAATATGCTAGCACAAGCAATACACCAAGTACATAATTATTTCATACATGCAATGTACGTACAGTATGTAATGAAATGCATTGTGATAAGTAAAAGAATGTGTTACTGTAACAGGTTTGGTGGGCTTTGTTTATTCTTTAACATGATTGAATTATGCTTGTAATTGGCATAATGCTTTTAGCATTTAGAGTGTTTCACAACCTCACACTTAAGTCTTTTTTTAGAGAGGGGGGGTCAAAACACCCGCAGTGTAGCAGGGAGAATGTGAATGTGTGAATTTCCCATTCGAGCCTTGTTTTTGTGTTGTACACACAGCCATTATGCATATTTGATTTTGCATATTCAACAGCCGGCGATCGATGATAAACCGCAGCCGGACGGGATCGATAGGTCGCTCAGGTAACGTCTCTCTTCTCGCGATTAATTTGCCGCCGTTGACCCCTCGCGGCTTGAGTTTTAGCAAAGCCAACGCTGTCCGCCTGCAGATGGGTGATGATTGGGTGGGGGGAGGGGGGGGGGGCATAGGACACGACAGGCCGGTCCACCGCTCCACCCAACTCCACCCAACCCCCAACACCCCTCCGCTCGTCAAAGTCCCCAGCGGAAGAGGAAGGTGGGCAGGTGCCAACAGGATCTCCTCATGGTCTCCTGGAAGACGAACGCGAGGAGTCTGGGAGCTGCTGGCTGCATGGAGGTCAATTTACTGTAGAGATAGAGATTTTTGGGTTTTGAAGGCTCAGCAACATTTCACTTTTGCTTGTGCTTTGTTCAGAGCGCCCGTGAGAATATGAATATATATATATATATATATTTTATTGTATTTTATATTATTCTTATTTTTTTCATCTACCAGTTGAAGCTCACTTGGGATTCAGTTTCACGGAACAATCCCAAAGCTTCACCAGATGAACTTATAGTATAGTGTCAAATGTCAAATGTTATTACTATAACGGTAATAATAATAACAATGGTAAGAGGAAGTATTGCACATGATAAAAATAATATGAAGTATATTGCACATAATGATGAAAGGAAGAATGAATTGTGGGTCATCCAAGCCACCGTAGTGTCCACACAAATCTTGCCACACATAGTACGGCATCTGGTTACTTTTAAGACACGGTTTAAGTTTTTCAATCTGTAAATATGTACATTCTACATATCCCTGTACCAGTACAGCGTTTCAAATGGAGCCTTGGCGTTAATTCGGCTATTTTATTATTCTAGTTCCACATGAAAAGCCGTTAGCTTTTTTTTTCTTGTCGATTACCTCAATGCCTGAGACGACCGAGCCATTGAACTGTTGCCGATTGTCCATGTGGGTGGACAATAGTCCTTGAACATCTGCAGACAGCAGAGAAGCATCGCCATATGCAGCGTATCATGGGAGAACACGGGCGCTGTTTCCCCGTACGTCCTGCTGCTGTTGCTGTTGCTGTCTGTTTGCACTGCGGCCTGCAGAGCTGCACCTCGTCCCGTGTCCTTTACACTTGTTCCTCAGTTAGTGACAGCCCAATGGTTACGTATGTCCATGCTGCCGCCGCCGTGCCAGACCGTTGTTTCTCTGAGCGAGTTCAACCTCTTGCTTGTTTACAGAAAAGTCCCAAACACACACACACACACACACACACACACACACACACACACACACACACACAACACACACACAACACACACACACACACACACACACACATACACACACACATGACAGACTCCCTGTACATTTTGCAGCCTCTCTGTCATAGACCCCCCACCAGACACACACACACACACACACACACACACACACACACACACACACACACACACACACACACACACACACACACACTTGTCATCAGGGATCAGGTGGTGGCCTCTGCTGATTATTTGAAGCCGCAGATGACAGAGATAGAGAGAACTAGGAAGAAGGATTAGACCGCAGTATTTCTCTCTCTCTCTCTCTTTCTCTCTCCCTTCTTCATTTTTATAGTCTGTGATTCATTGTTCCAGATGATGGATGGTCTAATACCTGCCGTGCTGCTCTCTCTCTCTCCTCTCTCTCTCTCTCTCTCTCTCTCTGACTCTGTCTCTCTCTCCGTCTCTTGTTCTCTCTCTCTGTCTCTGTCTCTCTCTCTCTCGCTCTCTGTCTCGGTGCCTCTCTCTCTGCTCAGACTTTATTGAGGTGTTTAGATTCACTTATCTTCGGGCCCCTGGGTTATCTCTCCCTCCTCTACTCGTTCAGTGATAAGTAGCGTCTCTGTGATGGCCCTCCCTATGCGCTCTCCTTACCTCCCTCTCTCTCTCTCTCTCTCTCTCTCCCTCTCTTCCTCTCTCTCTCTCTCACCCCCTACCTCTGACTTTTTGCCATCTGCCATGTTGCAGCGCAGGCAGGAGCGGTGGAACAAAGGGCACGCGCCACGCTGTCTCAAAGAACTTGTGTAAGCCGCTGAATTAGAGCGAAGCGTTGTTGATGTCTGAGACAAACACAAGTAGGCCGGAGGGAAGATCCAAAATTGTGAGAAAAATAAATAACATTTTGTGACTTGACAAACGCGTACAAAAGATTGGATTTATTGATCAAAGTTTGACATTCAGGTTGTTCTTTGCATGCAGAATAATATTGCTGCTGGCGAGAGCAAAAATGGAAAATGAAATGAAATGTGAAAGAATGTGCAATAATGTCATGTTTTTACGCCATCAATTATGTGCTATTAATGGTGATTTAAGTATGAGCACATTTATTCAGAGAATGGGCTTTATAGGCCTTCATCACCGATGTAATTACGCAGGTGTAGTAGCAGGGGCTAATGCAGATATACGACATCAGTGTGGGCGTGTCTCCAGTCCAGACCCAGAATGAACTGAACGAGCCACACTGTGTCCGCCCTTACTATTACACCTCCGTGACAAAGACCACTGAACACCGCCAGATATCACCGACTTATATTTCATTGCGGTCATTCATATTTTTTGCTGATAATACCAACATGCTTTGACACTTGAAAAATTCCAACATAGACCATTGTGAACATCTTGAAGACGAGGTTGCCTTTACCACAATGACACACGTTCAGACCTATCTACCGTCTTCTGTCTGATATTTCCGTGTATTTCTGTTGCGTGACGACGACCTTCACGCTTGTTGTCAGTCACCCTGTTATCTGTTCCACCACCGCAGTGCGCTGGGCGAATGAGCATCCATACCTATGCAGGCGTGTTTGAACATCTGTGTTTGGTCTCAGTCAACGCCACGCCAGTTGGAGTTGTTGTCTAACGGCGACAAGGCAAACACAC
Source organism: Coryphaenoides rupestris (assembly GCA_002895965.2). Taxonomy (NCBI): domain Eukaryota; kingdom Metazoa; phylum Chordata; class Actinopteri; order Gadiformes; family Macrouridae; genus Coryphaenoides; species Coryphaenoides rupestris. Next base: position 223,571 of record PIJE02000479.1, read on the forward strand.
AAGAGAGTAGAGATGGAGAGAGAGGAACATATTTGGTTCGGTTTAATTGGAATTTATTCATTTTCAAACAAGAGTTTATGTGGTTGTTTTTGTTTTTTTTGTGGGGGGAGGGGTGAAACCAATGGTGTAATCTGGGTGTCTGCTAGCGTACCGGTATGGGGAGTCCCAGCACAATTATCGGTGTGCGCCTTCCAGCTGTAGTGTAGTTTGGTCCTTTGTGGCAGGATTTTGTTTTTAAGACACGCCGTGTTTCATGTGTGTTTTTCGTCGAGTATGTTTCTTCATTTTACCTATGGGTCAACGTGTAGCGTTCACAAAGCACATTTGTGAAAGGTGGGCTTTACACAACATGGACTCACTCAAATCTGAGATTATGATTTTGAACCGGCTGAAACTGGCCGAAATTGCAGCAAATTCATATTCCACATTTTTTCTCTCCTCTACTCACATATCACCGACTGTACTATTCCCTGGTTTGGGCTTCCATCATGTCACTCACATGAGGGCCCTCCCTCAAGAGGATGCTTCTAATCTCGGCCATTTCTAATCCCAATAACCCCGGGGGGGGGGAGGGGGTGAATCACTTCATTATCCAGGATCAAGTCCAGAACCCAGCCACCACCACCATCATCACCACCTCCTCCTCCACCAGCCAGGTCTTGATTGAGTATTGACTGAACACTGAGAACGTCTCCTTTTCCTCCCATGCTCTGGAGATAGGAGGGGGTGTTGTGGAGGTTTATCCCAATGCAGCAGATACATCGAGATATAAGAATTGCTGCTGCGGTTCTGCATTCGTGGCACTGGATTTAGCAGTTGCTCCAATATAGGTTGCGATGGCGTTTTGATTCTTCAACCTCACGGGAACGTTGCTCTTCACAAAAGCATGTTTTTTTTTGGTTGAAAAAATATTTCGACTGTAATTGGCTTGTATTTTTGATTCTCCACTGAAGGTTACAAGTTTGTCTGTAAATTGGAAAGATGCTGCCACACAGCTGGTGATTGGATGGCAGGGGAGGCAGGGAGTGTGAGTGGGTGGTGACGTGATGATGTACGTAAGTCTCTGGTACACCAAGACACCGCCGACCTAGCGACGCTGTTTCAACTGCTTGTTGGCGGCAGTAAAACAGGATTCACCTGTTTGTCAAGATAATAACAGGATTTCATTGTCAGGAGAGAATTAAATTTAGGGTTTCTTCTAAATGCCCCATTGACACTCAACACACTCAAATATTTGGGTATTCTGTTACATTGTGTATATCCTACCGGCCTCTTTTATGCAAACTATCAACATCCCTAGAATGTATAAGAAAGGTGATGATGAATTCCTACCAAATATTAGTGGAGTTCTGCAAACGCATTCTCAAGAAGTATTAGGAAGGACAAGAAGGAATGTCTCTGGATAAAAGTTGGAAATAGTTTTGAAACACATTTCGTTTACTTTAAAGGACCAGGTTTGCCCTACTCCTAGTTTGTTTGGTTTTATTGAAAGAGCTCCTTGTCTCCCATCCCAGTAGAATGCTTTGTTGATGTGACGGCGAAGGAATTGCCACAAACGCCTTGCAAAAGCGCAAATGTTTTCTTCCACCGCACTATCTTCTGGAGGTTATCGCGAACCAAATGTTAAACAAATATCCTGAACAAACTCAATGTACACAGTGATTTGTACTTGTATTTTATCTATTTTTACGGATAAATGTGAAGGTGACTGTCTATTTACGGGAAAGAAAATAATGTGTGAGCATGAAAACATTGTGTGGTTTTTGGTGTTTTCTGAAGGGTAAGAAAACATCAAATTACACCAAGCTGAATCAAAGGTCACATTGGTGCCTTATAAAATTCATATTTTAGTGAATATAGATCTTATCATATTATTGTAATCAAAATTATTGAGGTTAAAGCTAACATCGTTACACAAACAAGGTAAAAAATAAACTCAATCATTTATTTTCCCAAAATAAATACAGTAATTTCTAAACATATTCAAAAACATAACCTAAACACAAATACAATAATTCACTACATCTAATTTCACTCTTTCACACCGCACCCCCCCCCCCCCCCCCCCCCCCCCCCCCCCCCCCCAACATAGGTAAAGTTTTGCCATCTAACTATAGCAGACACCCGTGCACGGCGAGGACAGACTTCTCTGGCGTGTTGTCACCTGGCGCTGCTTCCCCTCAGACGTCCAGGCCGCTACGCCACACTTCAGATGGAAGACGTTTCAAGGGATGGCCTCTGGGCTGTACGACGCAACAAAAGAACTCCGCCAAATAAATAAATAAGTAGTACCCTTGACCACCTCAAGGGCGGCTCTTTTAGAAGTTCCCTCTTGAAAGCTTTCTTTCACATCCAATCTGCGGTAACAATTGCTTCTACCCCGCCTGTGCAGCAGTCGCAATATCTTCAAAACCTTTCCGAGACTGATAACTATTATATATATGCCCACATAGGCTACCTTGACTCGCCCTCAAGTATATGCATGTGTGTAGTAAGAAACAGCTACACAATTTGTGTGCTTGTTTTAGGGGTCATCAGGGTCATACAGTGACAGTATGTGTGGTCACTCTTCTCTCAATGTAATCCCTGCAACGGCTGAAGTTTATTTTCACAAACTAGAAAAAGAGGCAGCAAACACCTTCTAACACAAGCCAATTAACAGTGACCGCATTAAGAGTTAATTAGCGTCGCCTCAGCGTTGCCTGGGCAGGGTTGTAGCCTTTAATGGGCCTCTATCTGCATTTGATGAATGTTTAAATGATGGATGGCAGAACATAAAAGTTAAGAGTTTAAAAAAAAAAGAGTGAGTCACCGCATCTGTCTCGGGATGCCTTCAGAGCCACCGGGTTTGCAAGGTTTGCACGCCGCAATAAGCTGAAGCTGTTGGGTTTTTTTGCATTTCGTATATTTGTAGTACAGTCAGCAACATGTTTGCTATTTGTAATTTTTGATGCAATGACAAGAGGGGGGAGGTAGGCGTGGAGCTTCCCTATCAATCGTCTTGCATCCGGACATTTCTTCTTGTTGTCCATCCATCATGTTCCAACAACTAAATGACGACAACAAATCAGTGAGCGGGACAAAACCAGTGCAGAGCAGAACTGGAGAACACCCTCGACGCCTTACATCACACCCAAAACCAGGGAAGCCGTCTTGTTCTTTTGCCTCCAACATGGGCTCTGTTGGGTCGGGAGACACAGGAGGTATAGTAGCTCCAGATGATCGCCGTGCTGCACCCCTTTCTCGCTCCACATCTCCATTCAGGGAGTGCCGACCCTCAAATCCATCACGTGCTGACGGACTACAGCAGATGAAAACATTAAGCCCTCCATCTGCTTGCTTCCTTGGCGCCTCCCTGTCCTCCTCCTCCTCCTCCTCGTCCTCCTCCTCCTCCACCACCCGTCCAACGCCCTCCTCCCTCTCCTCCCGCTCCCTCCCGCGTTGCTCCTCTTCTCCCGGTGGGAAGGAGGTGTGATGGGAGGAGGAGGAGGAGGAGGCGGGTGGGAGGAGGAGGAGGAGGGGTAGGAGGAGGGGGCGGGGGCGGGTGGGAGGAGGAGGTTGTGGTGACCTGCAAATTTACAAGTAAGGGGACTGGTGATTACATCGTCGGGACTGAGAGCTATGCTTGTGGTGCTGAGATCCCAGCAGTAATCAATATCACCCCCCCCCCCCCACATCCCCACCCCACCGCAACCTCCCCACCCCACCCCACCCCATCATGCCACCTTGCTAATGTCCTCACCCCCCCCCCCCCGCCCCTCACCCCCCACCTCCCTCCCTCCCCCCCTCCCCTGCACTGCATGTAAAATATCCCCGGGCAGCGGTTCAGCCTGCGTTTTAATTATTCTCTCAAAGTCATCAGTGGCCGGAAACCGACACTGAACTTGAGGAAACTACAAATTAATCACACGTTTAAATGTATTTATTTATTTATTTATTTAGGCTTTTGTTCTTTGTTTTTCCGTTGGCTGCTTTGTTTTGCGACAGCTTTCCGATGCCAAGGACTTTGCTTTGAAATCTGTTTTTTTTGGATATATTTGAAATGTATTGTGTAATCATCGTCGTAGAAATCAGTATGAATCAACAGCACACATGGCTCTTGTTTCATTCACAGCTTTATATTCATTTCCATTTAATGACTTGCCATGATCAGGATATGAATGTAATCTTTATGACACCAGAGAGTGTCATCACATATTTTTGCACTTTTTGTGTGTGTCTCAATTAAACTGCGGCGCTGCTATCAAAGGTATGCTCTGACAGGCTGCTGACAGAAGCAGTCACTCAGAAGTCACTGCCTGATAGTATGAAGGAAAATGTAACACATTGACTCTCTCTCTCTCTCTCTCTCTCTCTCTCTCTCTCTCTCTCTCTCTCTCTCTCTCTCTCTCTCTCTCTCTCTCTTTCTCTCTCTTTCTCTCTCTCTCTGTGGACAATATGCTGTAATGTTTCCAGAAGATAATAATGTGTCCAAAACACCCCCCCCACCACCCCAAATTTTTTTTAGCACCAAACTTGGGAAGTGATGATGGACGAGGGGCCGGCTATATTTAGTGGGCTGCCTATACATATTTTATCCCTCTTCATCACGTCCTACAGGCACGACTCGGTAGTCAGAGGTCAGCAGTCTCGCTGTAGTCACATTACTTCCTGTTCTTTTTTTGGGGTATAATATATATCGTTCATCTTCTGCTGTAGTTGTCATGATTATCTATATTCCACACGACTTAACTTAGTACAGATCCCCCCCCAATGAAAGCTATGCAACTGAGACACCCGTAAAGGCTGAAGTGAAAGTCTGCATTTAGGTCAGTTGTCCTTGGCCCAGTCGTCCTACGTAAGAGTAGCATGTAACTTTGTTTCTCTGAGTGAGGGAATATCACCAAACCAACCTGTTTTGGAAGTTGGTTGGTCAAAAACGTCCGGTTGTTAAAAATGAAGCCATATTTCTATATATATTCATCCACATTCATTTCCTCTACGCAACGGCTAGTTCTCCTCTTGCTTTGAGTGTGTGAGTGGCCAAATTGGAACCGGTAAACTAAAGAAGAGAACGAATTCTCAACTAAAAGAGATCTGTAATTGGGAGAAGAGGTAATGACAATTACTCAGGGGGGCTTCTGGCTCCCATTCCGCATCCAAATCACATTTATTTCCCTCCCTCCCCGACCCTTTATTAATTCTGTGGCTTGTATTGATCATGCACATGAGGAAATGATGTCTCCGGGCTTGAATGCCAGTGGGGGGAGGGCAGGGGGGTGTTGGGGTGGGGGGAGGAGGGAGGAGGGAGGGGGGAGGCATTAATCACAAGATCCATCGTGCTGTCGATACGGCCGGCGCTCTGTTTGGAAATGCATCGCAATCATCCAGGACCACAGTGGGACATGTGTGATTACAGCACAGTATTGTGCTGGGGCCGTGAGCATTGTGAAGCCAGTGCCAAATGTCCAGAAATGGGCAATAAAAATGTAATGTCATAAAATGTCATGTAATGTAATCTAAAGAGCACACACACAAATCTAATTTAAGACAACAGGGCATGAGTGTTATGAGTGCAATGCACTAATAGCCCAATTTCGCATTTGTCGACATGATAGTACATTTTATGACCTATAGATATTATATATATATAATATATATAATATATAATATTCTCTCTCTCTCTCTATATATATATATATACATATATATATATATATATAAGATAAGATAAGATAAGATAGAACTTTATTAATCTCGAAGGAAATTCTTGTGCCACATTGCATAGCAATACAGTACAATAAAACAATAGAGAATCAACAGAATAATACAAATAAACTAACAGATTTACAAATGTACAGTCCAAATATAAAAATATGTAGGCAAGATAAGGTATTCCAACGGCAAAAACAATTTGGCATAAATGAAGTGTAATATTATTGGACATGACATTAAGAATATTGCACATGATGATGAGAGGAGATGAGAGGTAGTGTTATAGATAATATTTATAGACAACATGATAATAATAATAATATTATATAGCACATGACAGAGGATTGCACATGATGTTGGTCAGTAATATTAATATTGCACGTAATACTGAGGAAAGTAATACTGAGGAAAGTGCACATGATGTTGTGAGGTAATATTGCACATTATATTGCTGTGTTCATTGTCTTGTAGGGGGGAGTTATAGGGAGGAGTTATAGAGTTTGATGGCCACAGGCAGAAAGGACCTCCTGTGGCGTTCTGTGGTGCACCTCGGTAATCTCAGTCTACGGCTGAAGGTGCTCTGGTATGACACCAGTGTGGCGTGCAGGGGATGGGAGGCGTTGTCCATAATACTGAGTAGTTTCCTCAGCATCCTCCTCTCCAAGACCTCCACCAAAGACTCCAATTCCACTCCCAGGACAGAACCCGCTTTCCTGATGAGCTTATTGAGTCTGTTGGCGTCGGCTGCCTTCACCCTGCTGCCCCAGCACACAACAGTGTAGAAGATGACGCTGGCCACCACAGAGTGATAGAACATCTGCAGCATGGTTTGCAGACGTTGAAAGATCTGAGTCTCTGTAGGAAATACAGGCGACTCTGACCTTTCTTATACAGGGCCTCTGTGTTTTTAGTCCAGTCCATTTTATTGTCTATGTGAACACCCAGGTACTTGCTCGACAATGTCCACCTCGGTCCCCCTGATGCTGACCGGTTTCGGGTGAGTCGGTTGTTTCCTGAAATCCACCATCAACTCCTTAGTCTTAGAGATGTTGAGTTGCAGGTGATTTAGTCCACACCACTCCACGAAACTGTCCACCACAGTCCTGTACTCAGACTCCTGCCCCTTTCTGATACAGCCCACAATGGCAGTCATCCGAGAACTTCTGCAGGTGGCAGGACTGTGAGCTGTATCTGAAGTCTGAGGTGTAGAGTGTGAACAGGAAGGGGGACAGGATTGTCCCCTGAGGTGCTCCCGTGTTGCTCACTATAGTGTCCGACATGTTGCTCTGGAGCCTCACATGCTGTGGCCGACCTGTGAGGTAGTTAGTAATCCAGGCCACTAATGGAGCATCCACCTGCATGTCCAGTAGCTTAGTCCCAAGGGCTGCCCCAGCAGGGCAGGTTTTATGGTGTTGAAAGCGCTTGAGAAGTCGAAGAATGTGACTCTCACAATGCTGCCTGCCTCCTCCAGGTGAGAATAAGCCCTGTGCAGCAGGTAGATGATGGCGTCTTCCACTCCAATGCGGGGCTGGTAGGCGAACTGCAGAGGGTCCAGTGATGGTTCAACTAGTGCACGGATGTGCTTCAGAACTAGCCTCTCCAGCGACTTCATCACATGTGAGGTCAAGGCCACGGGTCTGCAGTCACTATATATATATATATATATATATATATATATGTATACTGTATGTATATATATATATCTATATATATATAGATATATAGATATAGAGAGAGAGAGAGATAAAAACACATGCAGTCAATTCAATTTAATTTGTATAACCTTTGATCACAGTTTGTTTTAAAGGGCATTACAGGCCAGATATTTCTGACACTCTGCTAACCCTAGCCCCCCAAAAAGCATGGATGGAAAAACTATCAAGGAAGAAACCTTGAGAAGGAACACAGAGTGGGGGATCCCTCCTTCCAGGGATGGCTCGGAGTGCAATGGGTGCCATAATTGACAAAGAGGAGTAGAGGAGTTTGGTAACCCAGAGAAGACTGCATGACAGTAATCTAGTGTGTGTAGTTTTGAGACATCCATCTTTTAATTGCAGTCAGGCAGGATTCAACCTTCCGGATCTGGCAGGATTCATTTGATCCAATAAGAATGTAGATTTGAGTGTCATCAGCATAACAGTGAAAGCAAATTCCGTAGCTAAAAATCCCTAGGTGAATAATATCGCCAAGAAGAAGCATGTCGATTTCAAGGAGCAGTGGACCTAGAACTGACACTTGGGGAAGACCAAAGCTTAAGTTGCAATGCTTTGATTTGGATTTTCACAAAGAACACATTTTGTTCTATTTGTAGGATGAGACCTACAGTAAACTAGCGGGCCTTTGATGCCAACATAGTGTTCGAGACGATCAAGAACAATGTTGTGGTCAATTGTGTCGAAGGCAGCACTGAGGTCAAGCAGCATCAGCAGAGAGCTTGCATTGCTGTCCATGGTAAGGAGAAGATAATTTCCCACTCTGGTCACAGTAGTTTCAGTGGAATAGAAAGTCCTGAACCCAGATTGAAAGGCTTCCAATAAGTTGTTTGTCATCAGGTGATGAGCAGAGGTTTTATCACAGCAGTCTTCAGGTGCGTTCCCTTGAGACACGGCAATGCGTTCGGCAAAGTTTAAAGGACTCACAAAATCACCCACAGCTTGAAACGTTGAGTTTTCTTGACTGTACTACTGACGTCACCCCTTTCCCCCCTATCCTCAAAGCAGAGACTTGTATCAGTGTTAATATCAGAGGGTCTGGGTCTTTCCTTTGCATTAACTGAGATGTTGTTTGTGCATTCCAACATCTTGGTCTCCATGTTGAACATCTCTTTTGTCACTGGTAAGGGCTGATATCTCCATATCTGTACTCGCAACAATCTCATCATGGTGCGAGGACCAGCAAGCAGGACTTTAACAGCCACTTTAATGTGATGCCTCTGCTCTCTGACGTCATCAACTCACTGAGCAAAGCCCATCGCTTTTGCTCTCAAGCTCTGAAGCTGATGGGCCTAGAGTCACTTCAAATCCCCCAGACGTGTCATTGATCTGTATATCTGTAACAATGTCCATCTCATCTTTAACTACGGTTACATATCGGTAAACCTGGCTCATCTTGGACACATCCTGGCTCCATGATAACAATATAAAATGGGGTATATTTCATCGATTATATCGCCTTTCATGCATTGAGATAATATGCAAATAATCGAATCTTAAATCTGGTCTTTCATCACAACAGGGCTCAAGCCAATTCTGTCAATATGTCAATACATGCCAAGGGTCCGCAGAGTCTAAACAAAATGAAAGGCTCATGGCTCGAACCCAAGGGAGTCCTGGGCCCCAGTGTGCAACCACCACCCACCAGCCCCCCCGGAAGCCACGCCCCTGGCTAGCAGAACATTTAGATCCTGGACCAAGAGTTGACCACTTTAGTTGATCATCCATGAATTCAATGATGAGCTCTTCCAATGTATTTAAGTTAGGGAGTTGGGTAACAGCTCAGCTCTGAGGAAGAGAAAGTAACAATTGTTTTTGCATATGGGGCTGTGCCACAATACTACTCATGAAGGTGTACTATAAACCTCCAGTTGACAGGTACTGCTGTGACCAATTTTAAAACATGGAGGTGCTTCAGCGTTAACCCAGGCTAACTAGCTTAGTTAACCCACCCAGTGTTCTAGACTCTGTAACGTTGGCTATGTTGCCAGCAGGTTTGCTAATTGCCTGCAACCCAGCGTGCTGTAAGTGAAAGTGTCACTCTATTATTATCCACAAAACCAAGAACCTGCTCTAAACTATATCATGCCAGTCAACCGTTTCAAGTATTTCCCTTCTCTAGATGAGAGACCTGTCTCTCTTGGGGAACTATCTGTTCTATGAGGAAGGCACAGGAGCAAGCACCCGGAGACCATGTTTACCTTATTTGATGCAGAAACGGCTCCAATGTGGCGACAAATACAGTTACAATACATTTAAAGATTCTATTTCACAATAGATTTAGCAGATGGGGGCTGATGGGGACTTGGTAACCAAACCCACCAAACCAACGGCCGAGCAGCGTCAGAGTCTGAACGAGAGGCAGAGAGAAAGTTTGTAGACACGTGCACAAAGAGTGACACATACACACACGCACACACACACACACACACACACACACACACACACACACACATAAACACACACTCACACATATACATGCACAGACACATACACACAGGCAGTCACACACATCACACAAACACACGCATATATACACATGCACGTGTCTCACACATGCAAATATATGCACACGTGTGTGTCACCCAGACAAACACACACACACACACACACACACACACACATGGAATAGTGATGAGGAGGAACAACAATGGCAGAGTTGTGGTTCTGAAGCTGTCCTTTATCTTGCACCGTCGCAGGGCTCTCTGACTGACTATAAATCACTCTGGTCTCTCATTCATATGGCACCTGTCAATCAATGTGTCTTCTCTTTGTACCGTCTCTTTTCCCTGGATGGCCATCTTCATGGTCTTCTTCACGCCATAAAGTGGAGGCATCGGTCTCATCAGCCTTCAAAGCTATCACCAGTACAAAGCATACGTACAGTATATCGATATATATATCAGAAATCAGGGGCAGTTTAGAACTCAAGCACCCTCCACAGACCCGGTCAATAAATGATGTTGATAAATGATGCATGGTGGTAGCGGTGGTTGTGGTTGTGGGCTTTTTCCTCGGCTTCAAGTTACCGCCAAGTTGCTCTTTCCATTCTGGCTTCAGAAGATGCCCTTGTTAGCGGGGAACGTACAAAATGGGAAGGAAATCTCTGAAGGAGGGGTTTGTTTGGGAGGGGGTGGGGTGGGGGGGGATTTTGATTGCACTTAATCTTTCAGGTACGATAATTATCTCCATAATGTTACCCACCGTGAACAGCTGGGATATTGCCAGGGAAAAAAATACAAATCTTCCCATCTTGTTGTATATGCAAATGAACCCCTTTGAGCTCCACTCTATGGAGGTGTTTATGGCTGTCAATCAGCAGACAAATGTGTCTCGTCTCGTCCTCCTCACCTTGTCTGGCGAAACAGAGGAGACTTTTCATATAAGTAGGATCAAATGTTGTGTCCTCCTGTCCCTGGGCCCACAGATATTAGACAGGTACTGTAAGTCTTAGCTGCTTGGCTGTGGGTATTGGTTTACATATGGATCTCAGTCGATGATGTCACTGTTTCAACGATCGATATCTACCTGCCTTGATGGATGGATGGATGGATGGATGGAGGATGGATGGACAACAGGCAGATGGATGAACTGTTGTGTGACTGGATAGAGGTTGGATGATAGGTTGATGGACGGAGGTGGTTGAATGGATAAACGGGCAAACTGATGAATAAACAAACAGATGGATGGATGGTTGATCGCTGGAATGATTAAATTATTGATTACGTTACGTGCTAGCATGTCCGTATCTGTCAATTTGTATTGTATTCTGTGTGGCTTCAGAAGCAATAGCACTTTGCTACACAGTCACACAGTGTTGTTGCTTCACGGCTCGACTTACAAACATCTCCACATTTGAGTGTAGGGCTTGCAGATAGGAAAAAAAGCATTGGTACTGAACACTGCAAATCAACATTTATGGAAGGCAGCCCACTATCATTATTTGAGTTGAGTGGAAGAGTAAAAGTCTCTCCTTTCTGTCCCTTGTGCCATCCAGTATCATCATGTATTCTTGCAGTTGAAAAATGAATTTCTGATTCCCATCATGGGACAAATTCACAGTGATTCTCTGGGAGTGTTCAAGCTGTTTTGTTTTTTTTACAATAAAGCTTTTATAATAGTTTGACTGTGACATATTTCAAATGTAAGTGAAGAGTCTGATGGGTTTTCATTCTTTTTGCTATTTTGGTAGAAGGTAGAAAGTCTGCATTTTACAGAGGCTACATTTTAAAAGAGCCTGAATGTTCTTTACAACATTCAATCTTATTCTATGGTCTGTGTTTTCTCAGAATCACTTTCTAAGTGGATTTCATTTTCACTCGTTTTTTACCTTCCACTCTTTCATTTTTTACTCATTCATGCTCATTTGGCAGCCTGCGCTACCTGTTTCTTATGCCGTTTATTAACAAGGATGTGGTTCAAATGATGTGGAGAGAGGAATATTATCCTTTGTTAATTGGGCTTTATTATGTCAATGTCAATTACATTCATTTCAAATACTGACACCCTAAGTTCGTCTCTAAAACATTTCTACATCCTTAGTGATTGGCAGGATGAATGAAGGGTGAATTGCTGAACACCTGCACACACACACACACACACAACGCACACACACGCACACACACACACACACACACACACACACACACACACACACACACACACACACACACAGCACAGCACAGACACATCCTCAGAGATGAGATGAGTGAGAATAAAAAGTCTTTTGTTAGCACTCTCCCTGTCGGAGCACAGGCAATTACCTGAAACCCGAACTCATTTTGGAATGTAAATTTCTTCAAAACGCCATCAGTTCTATCATATATTTGTCTAAGTTAATGGAGTAAAAAAAAAAAAAACTCAGGTGGGAGAGCTACTTGAGAGTGGTGTCCCAGTGGAGTTGATCTGGAGGAGGGAGATGTTCACTCTGTTATGTTAGGTAAACACATTCTGTATTCCTGATGATTCATCTGCTCCATCATCATCATCATCATCATCATCATCATCATCATCTCCATCCTTTACTTTTTATAAACTCAATTGATTGGACAATTCTGGCACAGTGACTGTGGCCGTTATCTCTGTGGTGATACCTCAAACGCTCAACATCAACCCTTTGGGAAAATAATTATAATAATTATAATTATTTTCATAGCATAGTGTAACACAGATATGAACATAACATATAGATGACCCTTTTCTCCCCATTAATGAACCCAGAATACACAGTAGAAGTCTTTTATCAGAAATAGACCCCCAGCCTTATGAATTAAAGTTACTATGATGACAATGAGGGACTGGACCTTACACCAAGAGTGTGGTCCACTAATATGGGTGAGGCACCTGGGAAACTGGTTGGGGAACATGCATAAACCAAGGGCATGTACCAGAGACTGGTTGCACATTTGAACAAAGAATTGCCGGGGTGTGAATGTAAATCAGCTAGCGGATCACAAGACTTTTGCTCCCATTTCAAAATCTGTCTTGGTAAATCTTAACATTTCAGTCATTTAAAATGTTTAAAACGACTCGTGTTGTCCGAAGTGCTCTACAGCTCAGAGCACGCAAGTAAAATCACAATAAAACAAAAGTGTTTTTCTTTTTTTAAATAGTTATGCTATACTGATACTTATCACAAACACACACACACACACACACATGCACACACGCACACAAACAGTCGAGCAAGGGAAGTAAATAAAAACCATTGAGAGGAAGCATCACAGAGTGTTAACGGAGCCATAGTGGGAACCATAGCTGAGGAGTGAGAGCGGACATCCCAACAGGGGACGAGTGAATCAGGAGTCGCGCCGTTACGTGTCACCATGCTGTGTGTCCACCTCCCGTAAGGCCCACACGTCTCCAGCTTAACGACGACCGCCAGCCTCTCCTGCTGGCCTTCCCCTGCCTTGTTACCTGTGATTGGTTAGCGCCCAGTCCTCTTACAACCACCCCCACCGCCACTACCACCACACACACACACACACACACACACACCACGCACACACACACACACACACACACACACACACTCTACTGCAGTGACATCATGCGCCCCCTGCTTGTGAAGCTTCAGTGCTGCAATCAAGGTCACACACATAGAGGGCAAGAGAGAGAGAGAGAGAGAGAGAGAGAGAGAGAGAGAGAGAGAGAGAGAGAGAGAGAGAGATATGGCACAAAAAGGAGAATAAATATACGCAAACAAATAAAAACAACTTTGACACTGAGGTGCTAACACCGCCGCCGAGGTCAGAGTTCACGGTCTCCCCCGTGGTGACATCGACCGAGGGTGGAGCACCAACCGACAACGCTAAAAAACAGAAGCAGCGGTCAAATGCGGGAAGACACTTCTCTGGATAACAGCAGCGGTGGAATAGGAAAAACATCCATGCAGGTTCACAGAGTAAAAGCCCTGCCATGTCGTTGTTCCAACCGTGCACCTTGCCAGCACATCTGACTTATCTTTTTTATTTAAATTTTTTTGGATACCTCTCTCAGAGCCATTGCTAATTAACAAACCCAGATGGTTGATTGGAAATACTTGGGAGGATTTTTAGTTCGTGAACCTGAAATGTCCCACTCTGTATAAAAGCATCTCCTGTCGTAGAGTTGTTGTCACGATTCAAAGTAAGGGTCACACAGGACAGATCTTTTTGGGGGCGAGTGGGGTCGTGCAATAAGGGGGTAGGATGGTGTTATGCCTATGGGGGGTTTGACTGCAGACATTTTTACTTGTATTTAGCTTGTATATTTTGTATTTATCTTGTCATGTTCATCCGACTGCTTTAACTTTGGATCAAAACACATGAAAGCTCCCTTTTAATGAAATACGTGAGTAATGTTGTTACCTTATGCCTTAGCTTAGCTATTGGAATTTTTTTTGGGGGGGCTTTGCAAAATATAAAAATATGAATGCTTTTGCGTGAATTATATTAATTCAGCAGAGGAAGGAAATTAGTTTGTAAAAATAATTACGTCGGCGTTCCAACATATTGTGCCGTCTCAACTGTTGTTTGTCTGACTGGAAATGAGATGGACTGGTGCTTAAATTATTCCAGTCGTTTTACATATCACCGGTATCTTCTTCCCAGTGTGGATTTAGGTCTACGTTTCCTCCTCCCCCTCTTGCTTTGCTTTCTTTTTTATTTAAATCAACTAATGAATTGATTACATCTCTTTGGGCCACTTAATACCCTTAATACCCTCCCAGTTTTGCATCAACACTTTCTGTCGAGATGATAGGTTTGAGAAAGAGTACAAAACAAAAGCGTAACCAAATGGCTAGTTCTCAGCCAATGAGCATTGTTGTTAGTAGAAGTGCATAGTAGAATATCGGCCATGACGGAGACTTTGAATGTGCGAGAGACTTTAGAGAGGAATGTTGAAGCTTAATAATATTGTGTTCTTGCTCGATGTATCTATCTTTCTATCTATCTCCATTCATCAATCTATCCATCTATCTCTGGTAGCACTTTAGACTCTTAGCACTGCAACTCTATCTGTATTTCTATCCACCCATCCATCTACCTCGCTAGCTATCCAGACCATAATACTCTGGGCATTTTTGAGGAACACTAACTGTGAAGCCCTGTCATGAGAGATACCACGGGAACAAATCTCTCCACTGTGATGGCCTTGGGCGCTCTCACTGCACTCCGCCATCAACATGCTAGCTGCATGCATTTGTAAGCCCTTCCTTATTCAAATGTTAAACAAGGTTTTGCCGAGTGTTGGCAAAAAGCTGGGACCTTTTTTTAATCAAATCCCCCAGGTCTCAGGTTACACTCCGCTGGCCCCACGGAGCCCGCTGATGGCAACCCCACCGCAGTCTGTTTATTGCCTTCCTATTCAAATTGATGTTGCTCTCTTTCAATTCTGAATGCCATATCTAGGTTGCCAATAGATATTTCGTAAATGGCCAATAAAATGTGTCGTGCTAAATTGCTTATGAAGAATTGTTGACACACACATGGATGCATTGGTTTATTGCCTTATTCAAACTAATGATGAATAATTTAAATATTTGTATATGTTTATACGTACTATTTTTAATTACTTACTAGGTATATTTCTATATGTACATATATTACATCAAGTAGTATGGTCAGTGGCTATTTTGGGGGGATTTTTTCGAGATTATCACAAATCTTATTTCAAGGTCTAAGGACTGGAACGATTCAAGACAGACTGGAGACTCCAATAGGCTAAAGTAGGGGAAATACACACACACACACACACACACACACACACACACACACACACACACACACACACACACACACACACACACACAGAGGTTAATCCCACTCTCTGATGTCATCTGTTCCAAATGTCCCTTTCATCTGCAATAATTGAACCTATAATTGAATAGACATTTTCCATGTCTCAAGCCTGGTGACTTACATCACCTTTTATCCTGAACTGGACTCCATATTCATGGCGAGGTTACATTCATGGAAGACACATAAGGATAGCATTAGTATTATCGGAGGTGTTTAATTTCAATGTATAAACAATGCCCCACAGTTAATTGTTAATCATAGTTCATAAACTATTGGAAGCAGCATCAGAAAGCTCCACAATACTTCAATAACTGATGTGTGTGTGTGTGTGTGTGTGTCTACCATATGACAATGTGTGCTACCTTGAGACACTTAAAAAATTAGCGTAAGTCAATCGATGAACTTTCATTCTCATGTTATTCTCAGGAAATACAATTATAATGGGTTGTCACGAATGCCATTGTTTTTAAAATTGCCCAAATCAGTATTGCAGTATCTTCCAACGTGTTTTTTTTTTCCAATTCAGATTGTGTGCTGCGCTCTTTAATTGAATGTGTCTGCCATGCAGGACATGGGCCCAGAGAGCCCAGCGAGGGGTTTTCAGGGGCTTTACTGGCAAATTGGCAGTGTGAACTGTGAGTATTCCTCTTGCTCCAACAAGATAGGATGCCGGAGTTTGTTTTAGGGATGTTGTTTTGGAATGTTTGCGCAAGAGAACAGGGCGTGGCACACACACACACACACACACACACACACGCATACACACCTACAACCCTTCCTTCCTCTCTATTCCACTTGCACTAACAGTTTCTGTCTCTCTCTCTCTCTCTCTCTCTCTGTCTCTCTCTCTCTCGCTCTCTCTCTCCGTATTGCAATACTCAGGCTGTCTATCGTCCATTCTGCTGTTGTGTTTTTCTGTTTCTCGGTCTCTCACCTTCGCCGTCTCTCCTCAGCAGTGTGCAGTTAGTGTTCCCCAGGGTTCAGACCAGACCACTTCCTTTGTAACACCGCAGCAGCAGCAGCAGCAGCAGCCGCCTGTCTGTCAGCCTCCACACTGACAGGATGAGGACAACCTCACCCGAACAGGAGCACATGCGTGTGTGTGTGTGTGTGTGTGTGTGTGTGTGTGTGTGAGTGCATTCTAGCTCAGGTCTTTGTGTGAATGGGAATGAGCTGAATCCTTGGTTTATACATACCCAGAAACCCATCTTATCACAACATACACACAGCATGTAACAAGCCGGTGAACACCACTTGAATACATCCAATTATTTATCGTTAAATACCCAGCGCAGTAGCTCGCTATGGCCTGGTACCTCTCAGGAAGACCCACATGACACAGAAAAACGACAGTGAGTTACTTAGGACATACTGTATCATATAATGCTGCACATGAATACGGAGTGAGATCTGTTGGGTTAAATAAAAGATTCCTCATTAAGGGAGAAATGAAAGATTCCTCAGACAAAGTCATGTATTTGTTTGCCGCATCTTCAACAGAACAGTTCATGTATGTTTTAGCTCTTACGTTGACGATAAAACAAACTGTGTTGAGATATAAGATCTGAGATGGATCACTGAGATATAACTATTATGCTCCAATATATATATACAGTATACAGTATATATATATATATTTGGTTTTTTTTGTTTTCTGTTGTGAGTGTTGTACTCTGTCCAGTTGTTCTCTCTCTATATGATCTGTAAAATATAAAAACTTTAAAGTGTGAGTGAAATGCCCTCTTTCAGGTCGAATTTGAACAAAATGTGTTGGGCTGAGAGCTCTTGGAAGAAAAAAAGGGTCACAAAGTTGTTGTGGGTCATAACCATGGGGATAATATGCCACTTATCTCCATGGTTATGACCCACGGCAACTTTATGATCCTTTTTTTAAATCAGTTTATGAGTTATAATGAACAATGTATATCAAATGCATCACACACACGTGCTATTAAGTGTCTGAGAACCTTAACGCTCTCTCAGACATGGACATCCACATCAGCCACTGTCCCAGCATCAGACATACCTTGGCATAGTGTATCCTCTCGCTGTCGGTGTCCATGTATGGATGGCCGACCGAGCCCATGGGACCTGTGCGCAGGAGTCCTTAACTACCAGGCGGCATTAACAATCTTCTGTGAATAAACAATTTGCAACTAGATAATGCTTGAATATGAGGGCCCTTCAGCCAAGGCACCTCCTATAGGGCCTCCTGACAACCAGCAGCCCCAACCCTCCTATAGGGCCTCCTGACAACCAGCAGCCCCAACCCTCCTATAGGGCCTCCTGACAACCAGCAGCCCCAACCCTCCTATAGGGCCTCCTGACAACCAGCAGCCCCAACCCTCCTATAGTGACTCCTGACTACCAGCAGCCCCAACCCTCCTATAGGGCCTCCTGACTACCAGCATTGACTAACTCGTTTCGGCATATTGCTGTTGATTGTACACATGGGAAATGTAAATGTGTTTACATGGTGGAATGATTTTAATGCTGTGAATTCTGTATCCTGCATGACTGCCTGTTATGGTGGTTCTAAGGTCCGTCCTTGTCGGTGCTCCTCTATTGTTGTCTCTATTGTTGTCTCTTTGTCATGGTGTCTAAATTCCTCAGAAAGGAGCAAAGAACATAATGTGACTTGTTGAGTTCTAAGCAGAGTTGAATGTTCACAAAGTTGTCTCTAAATTACAGTCTTGTACCAGTGGAAAAAATGGCATAGATTTCTACTCTATGTAGAAAATCATATAACACATTTTACCACATTTAAAACAAAATAATTTTTAGTTCACTTAGACTTTAACACAAAACAACTAAAGACGACATGATTAGTTTTACAATGGTACACCTGCAGCTAAATCGAAGTTCCATTCCTGGTGTGTTTGATGCTTAAAACATAATCCATGTTCAATAAATGTACTTTGTTGAACAGAGAAAAAAAAAATTCCCTGGTCTTAATATGAAGGAGAGGCAGCAATATATCACTGTGGTACCTGAAGATAAGAATAGAGCTGTTTTCGAGCATTCATATTTACGAGACGAATAGAACGAGTTTCATAATTGCCAAGTTGCCTGCATAAGTAGCTGGGCAGGCGTGCTATTCTAAGCATGCTACAACATCTGAGAACGAACAACAATGCTAAGTGCCATTAATAAATGTGAAGACATATAAACACGCAGGTTAGTGCTGGGATAATCGGAGGAGGGTGGGGGTGGTGGGGGGTTTATGTAGAGTCCAGGTTAACTCGGAACAGGTGGGTCTTGAGTCTGTTGCGGAAGCTGGCGAGCGACTCGGCCGTCCTGACTTGAGCCGGGAGCTCATTCCACCACTGGGGAGCCAGAACCGTGAAGAGTTGGGACTTGGAAGTGCGATGTTTGGCTGTTTTTAGTGAAGGCGGTACCAGTCGTTTGGCAGAAGTTGCTGAGTGGAGTGCTCGGGCTGGGGCGTAGGGTCGGACTAATGTTTGGAGGTAGGTAGGGGCGGTTCCGTTGACAGCTATGAAGGTCAGTACCAGTGTCTTGAATCGAATGCGAGCGATTACCGGAAGCCAGTGGAGGTCTAGGAAGAGAGGGGTTACATGGGAGAATTTAGGTAGGTTGAACACGAGGCGTGCTGCTGCGTTCTGGATGCGTTGTAAGGGTTTGATTGTTGAGGCGGGGAGTCCAGCCAGGAGAGCGTAGCAGTAGTCGAGACGAGTGATAACGAGCGCTTGGACCAGGATCTGCGCTGCTTCACGTGTGAGGAAGGGCCGGATCTTGCGGATGTTGTAGAGAGCAATTCTACAAGATCGGGCCACAGAGGTAATGTTAGTGTTGCAGGACAGCTGGTCATCCAGTACCATACCAAGGTTCCTTGCCGTGGGTGCAGGGGAGACTTCGATGTCCTCGATGGTGACAAGTAGGTCCATCTGAGGGCAGTCTTTACCCGGTATGAAGAGAAGCTCAGTCTTGTCGAGGTTGAGTTTCAGATGGTTGGCGGTCGTCCATCTGCTGATATCGGCCAGGCATTTTGAGATGCGTGTTGCGATGTGGGTGTCTGAGGGGGGGGAAGGAAAGAAACAGTTGGGTGTCATCAGCATAGCAGTGGTAGGAGAAGCTGTGGGATGTGATTACAGAGCCTAGCGATCTAATATCTAGCCTAGCGATCTAACAACGAAAACAGAAGGGGTCCCAGTACTGAGCCTTGGGACACTCTGGTGTCAAGGGTGCAGGGTCTGGACAGGGAGCCATTCCATGTGACCTGAAAGGTGCGATCTGTCAGGTAGGAAGTGAACCAGGATAACGCAGTTCCAGTGATGCCAAGCTCTGCCAGGGTGGTGAGGAGAATCTGGTGGTTCACTGTGTCGAAAGCGGCGGACAGGTCAAGGAGGATGAGCACGGATGAGAGGGAAGAGCTTCTGGTGTCGCGAAGGGACTTTGATACTGCGAGCAGGGCCGTCTCCGTGGAGTGCGCCGCTTTGAAGCTTGACTGATGAGGTTTGAGTAAGTTGTTCTGGGAGAGATAGGATGATAGTTGGGTGGAGATAGCACGTTCTATGGCTTTGGAGAGAAATGATAGGAGAGACACTGTTGTGGTGTGCTCCACGGCACCTGTAACAGACACAGGTCTGTAGTTTCAGGCGTCGGTGGTGTCCAGGGTGGGTTTCTTAAGGAGTGGCTTGATTCTTGGTTGGATGTCACAAGCCTGTTTACTTCTTCAGAGGAGAGGGGGTTGAAGCAGGTAAGGCTGGTAGGGGTGGGTGAAGAAGCAGGGGTGAAAGAGGAGGTAATGTCCTTCACCTTTTTTGTAAAGTAGGTGGCAAAGTCATCAGCTGAAAGGTAGGAGGGTGGAGGATGGGAGGGAGGGTTGAGGAGGGAGGAGAACATGGAAAAAAATTTCCTGGGGTTGGAGGCAGAAGAGTTGATCTTTGCATGGTAGAAGGCAGATTTGGCTGCTGACACAGTAGAGGTGAAACATGAGAGGAGGTGGAGGTAGTGAGAGAGATCACTAGAGTCGATTTTCTCTCAGCTGCCCGCAACTCTGTTCTATGAGCCCGCAGAGTTTCGGACAGCCAGGGAGGTGGAGGAGAGGCTTGTGCTGGTCTGGAGGTAAGTGGACAGAGTGAGTGGACGGAGGAGGAGAGAGAGGAAGTCAGAGTGGAGGAGGCTTCCTCTACTGACAAGAGGGAGAATTGTTGGGGGGGAGGTAGTGAGGAGAGGACAGTTGCAGAGAGAGTAGAGGGAGAGAGAGTTTTCAGGTTCCTAAGGGAGGTGACGATGTGAGGCGTAGTAGGTAGGGAGGTGGGAGGGAGAAAGCAACAAAATGGTGGTCAGACACAGGGAGGGGGGTAACAGAGAGTGACAAGGTCAACTTGGTTCCCGGCTCTGTGGGTGGAAGGAGAAGGAGTGAGTGTCAAACCGAATGTGGCAAAGAAGGTGATTGTAACTTCTCTGGCTGGAAGTCACCCCGAACGACTAGTGGGGTGCCATCTTCAGGAAAACAGCTGAGGAGGGCATCCATCTCGTCGAAGAAGTGGCCAAGAGGACCTGGTGGTCGGTAGATCACAGCAATGTTGAGCTTGATCTGAAGGGTAACAGATACAGCATGGAGTTCAAGTGCAGATCTGGTCAGGTGTACCAGGGGAAGGGCCTGGTATGACCACTTTGGTCCTGTTCCCCCACCTCGCCCAGAGGGTCGGTGTGTGTGTGTGAAGGAATAGGTCTTGGAGAGGGCGGCTGGGGTGCAGTATTGTCCGGGGTGATCCAGGTCTCTGTGAGAGCCAGGAAGTGGAGAGACAAAAACCCATTCTGCATAAAATCCTCAAAACAGTCTGGAGTAAATTATTCACTACAGACACATTTTCTAACATTGTCGCGAGCAGGCACACCAATTAAATCTTTGAAGACAAACTGATTTGTTCCTTGGTCACAGCTGCAATGGCAGCAAAGAGACGAGTCATTCATGTTCCAAGCGTTTACCAAAAACATTGACAACATTTTGTGGTATATCTCACCTCAGATAAACAAACTAACCCGCCGCCAGAGATAAGAACATACAGTACATGCTTCGTCAGCTTATTTTCAAAAGGCTGTTGCGACCCCAGGAAGTAAAATCATGTTTAATTTCTACCTAAAGGCTTTCCTTCCGCGGGGTGGTCATGGCTAAGCTTCCAAAAGACAGGAAAAATGCAGTTGTAAGGGGAGCAGGTCTTTCACACATTATATTTTGCTCATTTCATTTCTTTAGAATATGTAGATATACTATTGCTTTATGTTTGCAAACCAATAGATTACAAAGTTAGAAAGAAAACCCAAGTGGGATGTTGTGGTTCTTTGCTAAGGAGCTCACATCTGTTTGACAAACTGCTCAAAAGTGCAGTGAACAAGAAGAGTTTGTTATGTCCAGCAGACAATTTCAAAGACATCGATTGCCCAACAATTTTCCTATTACCTGACAATCTGACAGAGCATCATATTTGTTTAAATCAAATATTCGAGTCAAAATTGACAAATTAATTATTCATGAATGTATAGCAGAACTGCTGAGCGTTTGTGACGTGTCTTTTAGACTGCCACGAGCAAGTATGTGAGGAAAAAAACTGGATATATATCATATTATCATAAAAACATCTTAAAAGTGCTGCACTATCTCTATCGTGACTCTATATGACAATAAACACATCGGTGTTGTGTGGTCGCCTCCTGGCTTTTATGAATGAGTAAAAAAAGCTATTGTCTCCTGCAATTGCATTTTTTTTTCTTCCCTCAAACACCCCCGAGCAACAAACAGCGAGCAGAGAAAACCACCTTTGCTGGCAAAAGACGACGGAAAGCAAATTACCACCGTGACTCTCCCCGGTTCCCCCCGTTCAAGGACAAGTTCTGTTCCCACACTGCTATACCTCCTCCACCGCCATCTCGACAGACTTGACTGGCACAAGAGAACAAAAGCGTTGACACCTTGTTTCAACAAATGAGGAATGACACGCGCATAAATCATTCAAGCTCTGACGCACGGAGGGGTTTTCAGGTTGACGCGGTCGCCGAGTGTTTGACGCCGCTATACATTGATGAAGATTTCTCATCAGAAAAACAAAGAGAGAAAAAAGTATATATATAAAAAGCTCTTGCTATAGCGTGGTGGGCTACCATGCTCCGAACAGACTGGGAACATTCGGTCATGCAAGCGCCTCGTTTCGTGATATTATGTGTGATGATATATGAATTAACTCATTGATTAAAATGACTTCGGGATGAATATATTGCGCCCCTTGTCATCAATCATTGACATTATGTGTTTGTTTGATTGATAAAATGTCGTGCCGCATTGTTTTACTGCAATAACGCAGGTGTATATCTCGCATCGGCAAAAAGTGGGTCCCTGCAGTCTGTTTGTATCTGTGAGGGATTCTGGACAATATTTGTTTTGTGTAAATTGACTTCCAATAATAAAGATACATCTGCATTATCCCTTCATGCTAAACACGGAATAGATAAAACATTTCTGAATTAACCTTTAATGTCTTACATGTCTAGAACTAAGACTTTTCCAGTGGGAGTAGAGTTTATTCAAATCTGACACTAAACCTATAATAATGAGCTTGTGTTCGACGCAATGAACCCTATGTGCAATACTGGCTCAGCATATACCCATCAGCATAGCCTCAAATCACACCAGATACACTTTCACGTTCTATCAACCACAAAACAATGCTGTTGGAAGAGGGGTGGAATAAAATATTCCAATTGAATTTGTCCTATTGGACAAAGCGTTGCCAGCCTTGTAGTTTCCAGCGACAAAGTGTGTCTGAAGGGCGATATTCCACAGATGCATTCATCTCCCACTGAGCGGAGCCCATCCAATTATCTATCCAGCCAAACGTATAATTACTTGTTTGTATGCCAAGACTGTGTGTTTAGATTCTATACACACAAAATAAATTGGCCCATAAACGATTAAGGAGCCATTAGAGCGACTCAAGAAATGAGTAATTTAATGAGCAGGGGAGGAAGGGTAGGAGGTGCACTAGGATCGAGGGCTTAGTGTGTGTGTGTGTGTGTGTGGTGTGCGTGTGTGTGTTGTGTGTGTGGTGTGGTGTGTGTTGTGGTTCAACACCCGTTCACATGCCCACAATAGATTTGTTGGGTGGTTTTTATGAATCAGCATAAGATGGGTGCATTGCAGTTCACAGGGTACTGTGAGACCCCCAGTAGACTGTGGATGAGAAGGTTGATTTTTCTGTTCTTTTAAGTTTCATGTTTTAGCAAACTAAATCCATTCATAAAACCCTATCATGTTTGAGAAATCAAACCATTTATGTCCATTTTTATTGAAGAATTAACAATTCATTTTCTGGGAATGGGAATTTCATAAGTAAACTAAAAGCAACTACAAACTGGGAGTATGTCAAACATCTTCCAGGAGATTCTTGAAGAACAACATTTGGACCCCAAGTGGTATTGCCATCATTTATTCCCTCACAAGTCGATGTCATGTTTTTGACACTCAACTTCAAAAGATCAGAATTCTCTTTGAGGGCGTCGTAGACAAGGAGTCAAACAGTCAAATGTAAAAAAAAAAAGAAACTTTCACATGGTCAGCCAGATTTGACACTGGTCCAATAAATCCCTGTCTGTGACATCTCGCCCTGCTCCTTAGCTACGGTGACCACATATCCTGGTTCATCCAGGATTGTCCCGGTTTGTCCAGGATTGTCCCGGTTTCAAGCTGGGTGTTGTGAGTCCTGACAAATACATGGAAAACATGGAACAACAGTTTAAATAATAATAGTCATTTTGTACTTATTTTCAGCACTTACATTTATCGCTTATCATGTTTACCTAACACAATCAAGAAACAGACGAGTTGACAATGCGCCACATGTCCAAATACAAGACTTTGTCTGTATATGTGTCAATCAATCAATGTGTTGTCAAGGCTGTTGCTAGCCTATGACACTTGTGGCTCAGTCTAACCAAATCTGTCAGGCCAACCGTTGGCTGTCATGCCAAAGAGAAAGTATTTTCTAAAAACCTCCAGAAGGCCTACTCTTTTCTTCCTGAAGTAGCTGACAACTAAATTGCTGCATTGTGCACACACTGCAAGAGTACATTATTGGTCACACCTGGTGGGAATGCCGAGATCATATGAAGACCGGCCCAACATAAGCGGTGGCTACAGGCGGGATGTAGCACCATTGCATCCTCCTTCGGCGTGGGTCAAACACCGGTGACAGTGATCTGAAACAGACAGCTGAGAAGCTGCATCATCTCAACTCTCAACTCAACTGAGCTTAATTTATATAGCACCTTTCATACACCATGTATAAGACCAAAAAGCTTCACAGAGCAGGATTAAAACAGCGCAAACTAAAAGTACCAAAAAAAGACAGCAGAAGATTGAATTGAGCAAGACTAAAAACTATAGAATTTTTGTACTTATTTTCAGCACTTACATTATCGCTTCATTCATGTTTACCCTAACACAATCAAGAAAACAGACGAGTTTGGCCAATGCGGCCCACATGTCCAAATAGCAAGTCTTTGTCTGTATATGTGTCAATCAATCAATGTGTTGTCAAGGCTGTTTGCTAGCCTATGACACTTGTGGCTCAGTCTAACCAAATCTGTCAGGGCCAAGCCGTGGCTGTCATGCAAAGAGAAAGTATTTTCTAAAAAACCTCCAGAAGGCCTACTCTTTTCTTCCTGAAGTAGCTGACAACTAAAATGCTGCATTGTGCACACACTGCAAGAGTACATTATTGGTCACACCTGGTGGGAATGCCGAGATCATATGAAGACCGGCCCAACATAAGCGGTGGCTACAGGGCGGGATTTGTAGCACCATTGCATCCTCCCTTCGGCGTGGGTCTAAACACCGGTGAACAGTGATCTGAAAACAGGACAGCTTTAAGAAGCTGCATCATCTCAACTCTCAACTCAACTGAGCTTAATTTATATAGCACCTTTTTTCATACACTATGTATAAGCCCAAAAGCTTCACAGAGGCAAGGATTAAAACCAGGCGCAAACTAAAAGTACCAAAAAAAGACTAGCAGAAGATGAATGAAGCAAGACTAAAAAACTAGAACAATAAAAGGCAATGCAATGTTGAAAATAAATAAAAGTAAATGAATGAAACACAAGGGTGATAAAAATCGGTTTTTTGGAAATCCTTGGGATGGACTAGGAGGCCAGCTGCAAAGAATCTGAGGGACCTGCGAGGTACATACAGTAACTAAAAAGCATATCTGAGGGATGGGCTGGCGGCAGGCCATTCAGTGTGATTTTAAAATCGATTGTAAAACAGATAGGCCAATGCAGTGACTATAAAATAGGGGTCATATGTGCTCTCAGTCTGGTCTTTGTCAGTCGGCTGCTGCATTCAAAACAAAATGTAGGCTGGCAATTGCTTTTTTATTTAAAACAAACAAGCGAGCATTGCAGTAGTTCAGCTTAGAGGATATAAATGCATGCATTCCTTTTTCTGTGTCAGCCTAAGAGAAATGGTCTTACCTTGGCAATGTTTCTGAGATGATAGAATGACACTATGGTGACATTTCTAAACTGAGGTCAGAATCTAGGAAAACCCGCGAGATTCCACACCTGGTCCTTTCTATAATGACTGAAGGTGTGCAGACAGTCGCTCTCTCTTGTCCTTTGATCTTTGTCTTGTCTTGGTTGAGCTGAAAGAAGTTGTGTGTGAGATCTGTTGTCTTATCCGTTGTTTAAACATTACACTATCCTACCAATGGAGCTTAAATCATCTGGGGATGTTAAGTTGGGTGTCATCTGCAATTGTATGTTTACTGATGACATAGCTAAGTAGTAAGTAAGTAAGTAAGTAAGTAAGTACATTTTATTAAGCATTCAAAACAAGGGTTACAAGGTGCTGTACAATGCACACTATGAGTGCACCCGCGAAAATGAGTGACCCGTCCACCCCGGCTACTTATATGAGTGCACCCGCGAAAATGAGTGACCCGTCCATACTTGAACCCACGATCTTCGACTCTCTGGGCGTGGTGACTACCACTCGGCCATCCCGGCCGGGTATATGAGTGTACCCCGGAACTGAGTGGTAAACTGACAGAAAGCACACATTACAGAAAAAAGTGCTTATGAAAGTTTTTAACAGTTCCTTAAAGCTGTCAACTGACTGTGCTTTTTTGCGTTTCCAAAAGGTGGGGGCCACAATTGAAAAAGCTCGGTCCCCTTTAGTCTTAAGCTTAGACTTCGGGACGGCCATAATGCCTTGGTCAGAAGACCTCAGTGATCTCACCGTCGACAGGGGACACAATAATTCTGTTACATAAAATGGGACCAGACCGTGTAGCGCTTTATAAGTGATTAAAATAATTTTAAAATCAATTCTGCAATCAATGGGTAACCAATGTAGATTGGCCAACACTGGTGTAATGTGTGATCTACGACGTGTATTGGCTAAAAGTCTAGCAGCATTTTGGACCAACTGGAGCTGAGACACCGACACGGAAGAATCGACTTAGGGTGGTTGACAGTGAATTACAATACTCAAGGCGGAAGGGAGACAAAAAACATTGAATGACATGTTTACATCTGCTAAGCGCCTGCAACGCTTCGCAGGCAATGTGTGTCTCTTTTTTTTTTGCCGTTTGATATTTAACCTTGTCATCTCGTGCCCAGTTCTAGAATGCTTAAGCCTGATGCACTTTCTCGCCAGTTTTAGTAGTCCTGAGGCTGTCCTGTCTTCTATACCATTTTTACCCGGCCCGGTGCTTGGTAGTCCGCCAATACCTGACATTGAGTCTGTGGTCCTGATTCTGCCCAACATGAACTTTGATTGTCCTCCTAACTGTCTGTTTGTACCCACATTCTGTTCGTTCCCAGGTTTCTGCAATGGGGTCATTGCTTCCCGGTTGACCTGCCATGCTGGTATCATGAGAACGATGGCGTTTTCTACGTTCAACGATTTTGTGGCTCAAATGGCTGTTGATGTT